>JAVHYY010000215.1:0-379509 GCA_035221665.1 Okamejei kenojei | reverse complement strand
AGAGTTATTCCAAGTATAATTAACTTTGGTTCAGGGATTATATTTATATGATAACGGTCGAGATTATTTTTTTAAATATTTCCTTCCAGTATTCTACAATTTTTATGCAGTTAGTAATAATGTGTCAAATTTGCTTCTGAAATTGACATTTGTCACATATTGGAGATATTTTTGGAAAAAGATTATGTAATTTAGATTTAGAGTATTGTAATCTATGTAATATTTTAAATGTATAAGAGTAGGTTTAGGTTTTTATATGAAAACAATAATGTATATGTTGTAAATTTCATCCCATATTTCTGGTATTATTATTTTGCCTTAATTCCTTTTCCAAATTCTCTGTATATTTCGTTGATGGGGTATCATTTTCAACCAAAATTTTATATATATATGAATATCATTTTTTCCATATTTGGATGTTTATTCAAAACATTCATCTAACATTTTATTTTTCTTATTTCTAAAAAAATTATATTTATTGGCCAGAGGCATAGTTTCTAATTTGTAAAATCTGAAATATTCTTGATTATGTAGCCCATAAATTTGTCTGCAAACTCTTGAAATGAAAGAAAATTGTTTTCCTTATAAAGATCACCCATTTAGAAATTCTTTTTTTTTCCATTGTTAAAAAGCCTTATCCAAAAATTGAAGGTTATTAAACTAAAATTATTAACAATCTTAAGACTTATTGGTATAGATTTTAGTTTCTAATGCCTTCTTTATTTGTTTCCATATGCGGATTCCATTTTCTATTAACGGATTTTCACTATAACTTTCTTAGCTACATTAATATTAGCAAATATTATAGAGCTAATTTCTAATGGAGAACATATCGTCTTCTTCCATATTTAACCAATTGGTTATTGTCTATTTCTCCTAACCAAAAATTCATGTTTTTAATATTAACTGCCCCCAGTAATAAAACATCAAGTTTGGTTAACGCTAATCCTCCATTTATTTTTGACTTAATTAATGTTTTTTTTTTATTTATGGGTCCTTATATCCCAAATAAAATTCGGTTAATTAAAGAATCTACTTTTTTAAAAAAATTTTTGGAAGATATATCGGGATTAATGGAATAGAGATATAATATTTGTGGGAGAAAAAAATCATTTTTTAGTGCATAATTTTCCCTATCATCGAAATAGGTAACTTTTCCTATGAAATATTCTTATTTAATTTATCTAGTTATATGGGGGAAATTAGGGGGAAAATTAGGATTTAAATGGGTATTAAATCTTTTTGTAACAAAAGTCCCAGATATTTAATATTTTCATTTGTTATCTTAAAAGAAAATTGTTTGTTTATATGTAACTTATTCCTGTTATTGGCTTAAAGTTCACTTTTATTCCAATTAATACTGTTCTGTAAATGATCTGAATTACGTTATTAGTTTATAACAAATTTCGAATACTTATTCTGGTTTGAGTGATATTAAAGTAACTACATCTCTGCATATATAAGGAAATTTTATTCTTAGTATTTTGCGGTATATATCCATTATATGTCCAGGGTGTAGACTCTTACCCTCTGAGCAAGTGGTTCTATTGCTAATGAAACAATAAAGGTTGATAAGGGCAACTTGCCTACAATATCGTGATAAATTAACTTTAGTTGATAAATTCTATTGTTGTTATTCTAGCTATTGGATTTGCTATATTATTTATTCCAAAGTTATTATCTCCTCTCCTAGTTTAAAGGCTTCCACATGAAAATAAATAAGGCCATTCCAATTGGTACAAAAGCCTTCCTTTTCTAGCATCAAAGCGAATAATACTAAGTCTTTTTTTATCACTTCTTTGCGAAATATATAATATTAAACAACGTCTTAGATTATATGAAGAATATTCTTTTGGTATAAATCCAGTTTTGATTCGGTTTGTATTAATTCATTAACAATGACTCAATCTTTTTGCTAATATTGTTGTTAATATCTTTTGATTGTTATTTAATAGAGTATTGCTCTATATGATCGGTTCGTCTAAGTATTTATTTATTTTAGGTCATGAGTGATATCAAT
This sequence comes from Okamejei kenojei, assembly GCA_035221665.1. Lineage (NCBI taxonomy): Eukaryota > Metazoa > Chordata > Chondrichthyes > Rajiformes > Rajidae > Okamejei > Okamejei kenojei. Next base: position 377,489 of record JAVHYY010000215.1, on the reverse strand, counting down.
AGATTCGTTCTATGTATCTGGATGCTTTGTTCTGTTTATATTGTTCATATAATGATTTTTGGATATGGAACTATTATTCATGAAATTGTTTTATAAAAATCGAACTATACCATCAGGTCCGGTGTTTTTACCGTTTTTTAATGATCTAATAGATTCTTTTATTTCCATTTATTGAATATTGTCAGCTTTAATAATTTTCTATTTTGTAAATCCAGTCCTTTCCGTTACATTTTTTCTATAAATGCATCTATTTCTATTTTTACTTATGTTGTTTTAGCAGTGTATAAATTTTTTTTAATATTGCATAATATCTATATATTAATCTTTGGTTGTATTATTATGTCACGTTTTGTTGATTTAATCCTGTATAATTTTTTGCTTTCAATTTTCCTTAATTGTCGAGCAGCGTTTTGGGTTATCCCCAAATTCACAACCTGTTTAATGTTTAGTCGTTGTTAAAATTTTTCACGTGATCTGTAGATATTTTATTTAATTTATTATTTCAATGTAACAATTTTATTATGTAATGTGTATCTGGTTTTATTGCATTCGGTATATCTAATTTCCTTAATCTCCTTTCTAGTTTGTTGTTTCTACCGAATCTTTTTATTGTCAAATTGCTTGTGGAGAAAAAGCATATTCTCGTAAGCTATGCCTTAATGTTTCCCACAATAAGGAAGCGATATCTCTGGTTGATCATTTATTTCAAAAAAATTTTTAATTTGTGTTATGATATATTCACTGAGTGGCTTTGTTTCTTTAAAATTTGTTGGATTAAATTTCCACTGTCTTAAATTTTCTATTTTATTATTAATTTTAAATTTTTAAACGTTATGGAGCGTGATCTGAGTATTTTATATAATCAATTATATCGGGCTTCATAAGTAGTAGTGATAAGTTTTGCATCCACCAAAAAATAATCTATTCTTGAGTAAGTTTTTATGTACTGGGGGTATATTAAAAAGATAATGTCTCGTCCTGTTATGAGTTTTCTGTTCTCCAAACATCTTTAATATTGGTTGTTTTGCATATATGCATTTAGCAAAATCACTAGAAATGTGATTTGTTTTTTCTTTGTTTGTAGATCTGTCTAAGTAAGGGTCTAATGTACAGTTTTTGAAACTCTCACCAATTATCAAATTATATTGCGTTTAATTCGGAATATTATTAAAAAAACTTTTTTAAAAAACAATGGACTATCGAAATTTGGTCCCATATATATTAACAAGAATCACTTTTTCTGTATTTAATTCTCCTATCACAATAATATATCTACCATCTTTATCATCTATGGTTAATGTATGTTTAAATAAATGTACCTTTACGAAATAATTTGCTACGCCTCTTGATTTATGTGTTAAAAAGAAGAATGATATATTTTATCTATCCATTTTAGCTTCAACCTGTTTTCCGGCTCTTTTTTTTAGGTGGGTCTCTTGAATGTAAATTACATCAGCTTACTTGCCTTTAAATATGTCAATACTTTTCCTCTCTTTATCGGTTCATTAATACCTTTAACATTCAACTGCAGCAGAATGTTAATCCCTCATGCCCGTATTCTTTTTAAGTCTGCATTTTAGATTTATGGGGATCTGCAGGATCTAAGGGATCAGCGCGATAAACCCACCTTACACCTGAGACCCTGAATGGATGTAATTTAAATCTCTTTTTTTTGCCCTCATGAATATATCTCCCTTGGTAAATTATATTACTCCAATCAAACCAAAGATTACTATTAAGATATAAAAGAATAGATAGAAAAATAAATAGAAGTATTAGTGTGTGAAAGAAAAAAAGAACTACATCTAGAATCGATTAAGTTTGTTGCCAGCCATATTAAGATGGCTATACATCTAACGACTATTTCCGTCATCGATGTTATTAACACGACCAGCTCCAGGCTTATGGAATTGGGAATTATTATTTCCTTAACAATATTTTAACGGGGTGGGGGGTATAATATATATAATTTTAAAAAGGGGGGGGGGGGGGGAGGGGGGGAAGGGGATTATGAATAAAAATAAAAAATCAGGAAGGGGAGAGAGAAAGAAAAAAGAGGAAGAATAAAAAAAAAAAATTTTCTTCCTTTAAAAATATCAATATCTAAGAAGCTAACTTAGAAATCTAACTAATATTAGACATAAAAAATACAAAAAGGCTATATAAAAAGAAGAATAACATACAATTAATTCAGTTCAAAAACAGGGAAAATTAGTTATTAATTATTAGTAATAGTTGATAGTTTAATAGTATGCCATCCTAATTAATAAAAAAAAAGGTTGGGAAAAACTAATAATAAAAAACCGTATTATAATCTTAATGTGTGTGTTAATTATTTATGTTAGTTATATGTAAGAACTAATTATCAATGTCCAGATATCCAGATGACGTTGTCAAATCTCGTTTTATTCTCTCTCCATTCCATTTCGAATTGTCTATTCCATTCAAGTCCCATATCCTCTTGAAGAGTCTCAGTAAATATTAAAAGTTCATGTTGGAATATCTGAAAATGGTAAAAGTCAGTCTATTACTTGCTTGTAGGTATTCTTCAAGTCTTGAAACTGCTGAGCAATACTCCAATGCTGCGGTTGGGGTCTTGAAAAAAGTATTCCACATTCTTATAAGAAACTCTTTAAAGTCGCTGGGTAGTTCAAACCGTATCTCAGATTTTCTACTCCACGCATAAGACTTTTGGCTTCATTGAATGCTTTTGTTTCCTGGCGACCTCTGGTGGATAGGTCTCGATAGATACTAATCCTTTGACCTTCAAAATGTCAAGTTTTTAGTTTTCGAAGCGTTCCGCATAATTCTATCCAGAACAAAATCAAATTGTACTTTTATAATCATTTGTCTGGGAGGAGCGTTGGGTCTGGTCTGACGTCTACTGACTCTGTGAGCACGAGCTAAATAAAGGGCATTTTTCCAGAGATAGAACTTCTTTGAGTAATTTAGCAGTGAACTCTCGAGGGCCGTCGATATTCTCTAGACCCTCAGGAATCCCTTCAATTCTCAGATTTTGCTTCTCTGATGTCCTTCTAGCTCAGTACATTTCTCTGCTGTTTTTAGTCCAGCAATGCTCATCAGGACGTTCGTTTTCTTGTTAAAACAGGTTCGCTGTAGTCAAAGCATTCGTCTCAGCTGTTTGCTCAAGGTTTTTTATTTCAGCCATCTGTTGGTTTCTGTATTTCTTCAATAGGATTAATCCTTATTATCGATGTCTTTTTTAAACTTTTCCAGGTTTCTTATCCATCTTTTCCTCCATGGTGTTAAAACATTTCAATAAATTCTTCCTTTAATTCATCTGAACATTTTCTTAACCTTTTTTTCAATATTTAACTTGTTTCTTGTTTTAAGTCTTTCAGTTGATTTCCTCATCTGATTCAGCTGGAGTATTCCATCAAACTGTTTATATGATTTATTTCTTCCTTTACATCTTTTATTTCACCCTTTAATTCTTCCTTTAAGCTGACCATCTGATGAAATAAAAGATTTCAGTTCCTCACCTTTCCCATTTTTGTCCCTGGTTTTTTGGAACAACATCTTCCAGGGATCGAGTCCTAACTCGACTCCGAGGCTTTTCACTTGGGCCTTCTCCCGGTCTCTGCCGGGTTGTTCGACCTTTACCTTGTCGGTAGGGCTCCGTGAGACCGACATAGTCGTCGCGCGCCTGATGACGTCACTCGGCACCAGTCGTGATAAGAAGAAGAAACAGCAAGCAGTTTGATGCAGGCAGCTGGTAAGTCTTTTAAAACCCCCGTTTTTTACAATTTTTTGAGGAGTGGCTGGCGCTATACTCTAGGGCTCCATAGCGCCACCGGAAGACAGACTATTGTATTCTGTGCTCTTTTATTATTCGTATGGCTGTATGGTGACCACACATTTCCCTGTACCAATTGGTTACGTGACAAATAAATGTCTCTTGTTTCTCTTGTCTGGTTTCGACAAGAAACACGGGTCCTGTACATAAAGAAAGGTAACTTTGGGGTATGAGACGTGAATTGGCCAATTGATTCTTAAAGGGGTTGACGGTGGAAATGCAATGGAAGGCATTTAAAAAGAGTGCATGAATGAACTAGAACAATTGTTCATATCCCAGTATGGCAAAGAATAAATCAGGAAGGTAGTGCATCCGTGGATAACAAGAGGAAATCAGGGATAGAATCAAATCAAAAGATGAAGCATACAAATTAGCCAGAGAAAAGCAGCCTACCAGAGGACTGGGGGAGAAATTCAGAGTCCAGCAGAGGAGGACAAAGGGAATTAATTAGGAAAAGAGAAAATGGATTATTAAAGAAAATGGAGGGGAACATAAAAACTGACTGCAAAATTTTTTTATCGAATATGTGAAGAGAAAAAGATTAGTTAAAACGAAATGTAGGTCCCTTGCAGTCAGAAACAGGTGAAATGATTCATGGGGAACCAAGGACATGGCAGACCAATTGAATAAAAAAACTTTTTACTTTGGTTCTGTCTTCACTAAGGAAGACATAAATAATCTGCCGGGAAATAGCAGCGGATCGCGGGTTCAAATGAGATGGAGGTACTGAGTGAAATATAGGTTGGCGGGAAGTGGTGTTAGGCAAATTTAATGGATATTAAAGGCCGAAAAAAATCCCCCATGGCCAGGTAGGCTGATCCAGAGTACTTAAGGAAGTAGCCCCAGATATAGTGGATGCCTTAGTGATTAATTTTTCAAAAACTGTTTCGATTCTGAGGGAGTTTATGTTACCTGAGGGATTGGAGGGTAGCTCGTAACCCACTTTATAAAAAGGGAGTAGGAGAGAGAAAACGGGGAATTACAGACCAGTTAGTTAACATCGAGTACTGGGTAAACTGCTAGAGTCAGTTATTAAAGATGGGATAGCAACACATTTGGAAAGTGGTGAAATCATTGGACAAAGTCAGCATGGATTTAAAGACAGGTAAATCATTACTGGACGAATCTTATTGAATTTATTGAGGATATATGTAAAACTAGTAGAGTGGATAAGGAAGAAACAGTGGATGTGTTATATCTGGACTTTCAGTAGGCTTTCGACAAGGTCCACACAAGAGACTAGTATACCAACTTAAAGCACACAGTAATTGGGCTGTTCAGTTATGTGATTTGGATAGAAAATTGGCTGGCAGACAGGAAAGCAAAGAGTAGGAAGAGTGGAACGGGACCTTTTTCAGGATTGCAGGCAGTGACTAGTGGGGTTCCGCAAGGCTCAGTGTGGGACCCCAGCTATTTACAATATATATTAATGATTTGGATGAGGGAATTAAATGCAAACATCTCCAAAGTTTGCGGATGACACGGAGCTGGGGGACAGTGTTAGCTGTGAGGAGGATGCTAGGAGGTTGCAAGTGTGACTTGGATATGCTGGGTGAGTGGGAAAATGCATGGCAGATGCAGTATAATGTTGGATAAATGTGAGGTGGCAAAAAAACAGGAAGTAGACTATTATTTGAATGGTGTCCAATTAGGAAAAGGGGAGATGCAACGAAACCTGGGTGTCATGGTACACCTGTTGGCATGCAGGTGCAGCAGGCAGTGAAGAAAGCGAATGTTAGCATTCATAGCAAAAGGATTTGAGTATAGGAGCAGGAGGTTCAACTGCAGTTGTACAGGGTCTTGGTGAGGACCACACCTGGAGTATTGCGTACAGTTTGGTCTCCAAAGCTGAGGAAATCGAAGGGACCGAATGGTCTACTTCCTGCACCTATTTTCTATGTTTTCTATGTCTCAATACACCCAGCATCTGAAGTCAAATAATTTTTTCTCTTTCTGTCCAGGTGATCAACCAAAACAGGTCCCTCCCCAGTCGTTATCCAGAGAGCCAGCCCCCTCCCCTCCCTAGTTCGTCAAAGCACAACCTGGAAGGAGATTGGAAGGAATATCAGCTTTTCCAGGATTCCTCTCAGAAACAGATGTGAGGAAATAAAAACATAGCTTCCTGATTGCTGAGGTCACTGAAAAAAAAAAAAAACAAGATGGATGTGCTTCCTGCACTGGTTGAGGACTCGGAATGAATGCCGTTGTGTGCAGTGATCTCGGTGGTTTACGGAGTCATGGCGCGTGAGATATCCCAGAGTCTGGTGTGAGTGTGGATGGCTTTCTGACTGTTCGGGGGCGGACAGGGATGGCAAGAGAAAGTGATGTGGTCCGTTCAACTCTAGCTATCACAGTGAGGAGCGTGTGTGTGGCCCAGCATTGAAAACTGATGGTGTGGCTCTCTGTCATGCTGGTGCCTGGGGATTCTCAATGCTCAAGCAGTGGCTGTTTTATGTTTAATCTTTAAGTTAGTTTATGTATCTTAGTGCTTTTTTGATGTGACTGTATGGTTAAATCAAACTTCATGTTCCTCGGTACACGTGATACAGAGGACAATTGAAAATGTTGATCGAGGGGTGATAGTAGGCCTTCGTTAGTCCTATGTTAGCGACACGGTCGCCCAGTTCGTTACGTTTATAATTAACTCATAGTTCTTTTTTCTTCTGCCCCCAAGAGTTGGTCATTCAGACGGAGGCAAATCTATTATGCGGTAGGCCTCTGCGAACTTTAACTTCATCCTGAGGAAGAAGAACTGGCAGTCATAGGAAACGTATCGGCAAACTCGTTGAATAAATGGATTGTTTGGGCTTGTTTTCCATGCAGGGAGCCACCAACCACATTCAAACTGGTGGAACCCGCCCTCTCTCCAGTAAGGGGCCAATGATGAACGGCTTTTGGATATAAGCTTGTCCAGATCTCTCAAAAGACAGATGTGAGAATAACTAGGTTCCTTAATGCTGAGGGTCGCGAAAAAAACAAGGTGGATGTGCTGCTGCACTGGTGAGGATTCGAGAGGGAGAGTGCGTTGTGTGCAGTGATCTCGGTTGTTTACGGAAGTCATGGCGCCATGAGAACATCCCAGAGTCTGGTGCGATGTGTGGATGGCTTTCTGACTGTTCGGCGGACAGGCTGCAGAGGGTAAGTGATAGTGGTCCGTAAACTCTGGTCTCATCACGTTGAAGGACCGTGTCTGTGGCCAGGCAATGAAACTGATGCTGTGGATTCTCTGCTTTTGCTGTGTGCCCTGGGGAATCCTCACATGCCGTTTGCAGTGGCTGTTTATGTTGAATCTTAGTTTTGTATCTTAGTGCTTTTTTGGTGTGACTGTATGGTAAATCAAAGCTCACGGGTGTCTCGGTACACATGATAGCTGGGACCATTAAATTGTTTATCAGACAGATGATCAGGTAGGCCGTACTCTAGTGTTCAGCGTAACGGTTCGCCCAGTTAGATTCTAATTAACTAATTCTGTTTCCTTTTTCTTCTGCCCAAGTGGATCATTCCAGACGGCGGCAAACATCTTAGTATGCGGTTAGGCCCTCTGCGACTTTGACTTCATCCTGAGGTAAGAAGAAGAACTGCAGTCAGGCAAAGGGAAACGTATCGGACCAATGTTGACTAAATGTGGTTTGTTGGCTGTGTTTCCTGCTGGGCCACTTTCAAACCTTGTGAACCACCTCTCTCCCAGTCAGTGGCTGATGATGAACGCTTTTGAGATGTCAGCTTGTCCAGATTCCTCTCAAGAAGACAGATGGAGGAATAAAAATAGGTTCCTTAATGCTGAGGTCGCCGGAAAAAAAAAAACAAGGAGGATGTGTGGCCTTGCACTGGTGAGGATTCGGGGGGAGTGCCTTGTTTGAGTGATCTGGTGTTTACAAAAGTCATGGCCTTCATGAGTAAGAAAATCCCAGAGTCTTTGGTGCAAATGTGGATGGCTTTCTGAACTGTTCGGCGGGAAGGGACTGCAGAGAGGGTGTAGTCGGTCCGCACACTTGGTCTCATCCAGTGAAGGTCTGGTGTGTGGCCAGGCATTGAAACTGATGGCTGGGATCTCTGTTATGTGTGTGCTCTGGGGGATTCTTCACATGCCGTTGCGGTTGGCTATTTTGTTTAATCTTTAAAACTAAGTTTTGTATCTTTGTGCTTTTTTTTGGTGTGGCTGTTTGGTAAAATCTAATCTCACTGTGTCTTGGTACTCGTGATAGCAGAGGACCTTTAAAATGTTTATCAGACTGGTGATAAGTAGGTCGTTAGTCCTAGTGTTCGCGAAACCCGTCGCCCTGTCTGTTTTTTAATGAACTCATTGTTCTTTTTCTCTTCTGCCCCAGAGTTGGTCATTCAGACGGCGGTATGGCAACATCTATTATTCGGTGGTTAGGCTCTCTTTGACTTCATCCTGAGGAAGAGGTAGAACTGCAGTTCAGCTAGGAAAGTATCGTTCAAACTCGTTGACAAAATGTTGGTTGTTTGGCTTTGTTTCCTGCAGGGCCAATTCAAATAGTAACCACCTCACTCCCGTCAGTGGCAAGATGATGTAATTTCTGGAAAGTGTTTGGATTCGTTTTTGAATTCCTAGGAGATGTTACCTATCTGTTTATCCCTCCCTCCCTCCTCCTCTCCTAATATTTGTATTTCTCTCTTGGTATACAGAAACTGACCCCACCTTCAAACTAAGGAAGCTGAAAGGTGGTGTTGGTCACCAATGATATTGCACTTGTCTCCAAATTCTGGGCAGCTTATAGAGAAATGTTATTTTGTGTGTTACATTTGTAAATTGAGATCTGTGTCATGGAGGGACCAGTGGAGCCACAGCAGATTGCTGAGCGGTCCCAACTATCTGGAGGATGACTTTTATAGCTTTTCTGTCCTTTATTCATGAACAATGTTGGTGTTTTCTTCACAATTCCCAACACACACACACTCACTCTCTCCACCCACTCTTTCACTTCACCCACTCTCTCTCATCTCTCATCTCCACTCTCTCAATCACTAACACTCACTCTCTCACTCACACATCCACTCGCACTCAACTTACTCACATTCTCAACTCGCACTCACTCTCATTCACTCTCTCACTCCACTCACCATTCACTTCACTCCATGTGGCAAAGTGGGCATCGAAGGACGACGATGCCGAAGCGAAGCAGTGGGGGAAGCCACAAATAAACGACAAAAACGACGCCGACGAAATACAAATAACCGAAAGGAAACAATGCTGAAAAGGCAAATAACTGAACGGACGCAAGGCCCGAAAAGCCATATAAACGAATGGGCGAGAAGCTGAAAGCCAATAACGAACGTAAACCAAAAAGCCAATTTCACGAAAGGGCATATCCCGAAAAGCCAAATACGAAGGGCGGGACTTCCTAAAAAGCCAACTCACCGAATGAAGCATCGCGGAAAAGCCAAATAACCAGACATGATGTCGCCGGGGGGAGGGACTTGTCTGCGATTGGTCCATCCAGACCTCCGCTGTCCAAGCACATCAATGGCCTGGGGAGACGGGAGGATGGGTAGTCATTTTTTAATTTTCCTTCGTGATTTGGACTTTCATAAATATAAAATAAAAACCCGTGTGATTGGAACTATTGGTCGATTTTACCAAAATATAATTTGTTCCATAGATATTTACACCAACTGTAACAATTTATTTTGACTACAACACATACACTACCCGTACACTCTTGAAGGCCATGTCCTTTTGGGAGTGATGAATCAAGAAGAACTCAGGACGGTAATATTATGGACTTTTTTTAAGTATATATTACCTCCCTGAGTCTGTTCAGCTGATTGAGTAAGTGTGAAATCGGCGTGAGTTAGTGTCTGCGTGCATGCCCGAAGTGAGGACGTGGAAGAGCCTAGTGAAGACCACCTGGAGAATTTGTGTGCAGTTTTGGTCCCCGTATTTGTGTAAGGACATTCTTGCTATTGATGGGAGTGCAGCGCAGGGTCAAACAAGGATAATTCCCGGGATGGCGGGGGGGGGACTGTAATATGCCGGAGAGATTGGAGCAGCTGGCTGTACCTCTTGGAAGTTTGGGAGCATGAGAGGGGATCTCTTTGAAAACATATAAGATTGTTTAAGGGTTTGGTCACGCTAGGGCAGGAACATGTTACGATGTAGGGGGAGTCCAGAATCCTGGGCCACAGTTTAAGAATAAGAGAGTAAGCCATTTAGCACGGGAGGCGAGGGATGCTTTCTCACAGGAGAGTTGGTGATTGAGTCTGTGGAATTCACTGCTCAGGGAGGAGAGGGCAGGATTCTTGGATGCTATCAAGAGAGCTAGACAGGGCTCTTAAAAATAGTGGGTCAGGGGGATATGGGGAGGAAGAGGAAAACAAGGGTTACTGATAATTGGGGTATGATTCAGCCATGATCACATAGAATGGCATGCTGGCTCGAAGGCCGAATGCCTTACTCCTCCACTATTTTCTATGTCTATTAGGTCCACACTGCACTCTCGGGTCTTTATTCCAGTAAGCAGAATTCTTCAACTTCCGTGGGCACCCAGTTGAGGTTGGAGGGCGGCATGGCCCCGAGACAGCACTGGACCCCGGGATGTGACTGCGGGCTGTCCTGAGGTTGCGCTCCTTCGGTCGATACACTTGGTGCTCGGGTTCAAAGTGCAAATTAAATGGCGGTGCTGCTTCGATCGAAGGACCGAATGGCCTCCTGCACCTATTTTCTATGTTTCTATGCCACACTGCAGATGCTGGTTCACACTGACAAATAGACACAAAATGACTGGAGTAACTCAGCTGGGACAGAAACATCATCTCTGGATAGAAGGATGGGTGATGGTGGGTGATGTTTTGGGTAGAGACCGTTCTTCAGCCAATCACAATTACTCTCACCGACGAGATTCAGTTCACTCTGGTGGGTCTTAACAGGAAACGTCATCCATTCCTTCTCTCCAGAGATGCTGCCTGTCCCGTAAGCGGCGTGTATGCGGACCGAAGGAGCGAATCTCTTCAGGACAGCCCCGCACTCTCTTCCCGGGGGAGCGGTCAGCACTGTCCGGCCATGGGCCGACCTCTGCCTCAGCTGTGGGGGTCCACGGAAGTTGGAAAAAAAGAATTCTGCTTACTGGGAAATAAAGACAAACGAGGCAGCATTAAGTTTTTGTTTTGTGTTAGCGCCAAACTTCTAGTCTCTCGTGCATGCACGCTGACACTAACTCATGCCGATTCACACTTACTCATATCACTGAACAACTCAGGGAGCTAAGATTCTTTTTAAAAAAGCAATATGTGTAGATAAGGTCATGTTCCTTGACAGTCCCCCCCCCCTCCCCCTACCCCCCCCCCCCCACCCCCCCCCCCCCCCCCCCCCCCCCCCCCCCCCCCCCCCCCCCCCCCCCCCCTTTAGATTTTTGGCCCGCCGCGACGCCACTTTCAATTATTTGGCTTTTCGGCGATGCGTCTCCGTTTCGAGTTGGCTTTTCGTCGTCGTTTCCGTTGAGTTGGTTTTCGTCAGCGTGCGTTTATTTGGTTTCTTTTGGTTATTTGGTTTATTTGCATATTCAGCGTTCGTGGAATCGGTTATTTGGCTTCCACTTCTTTGCTTCGGCAACTTGTCCTTCGACGCCATGTCCGGGAACCTCTTACTCACCCAATTCTCACTCACTCACTCTCTCACTACCCTCGCTCTGCACTCACCCACGCACTCACTCACACTTCACTCACTCACTCACTCACCACCGCACACTCACTCAAAACTCACACCAAAATCAAAACCCACATACTAATTTCAACTCACACTCTCTCACACTTGCCCACTCACCGCACTCTCACTCACATTCACTCTCATTCACTCGCTCACTCACCTACTTACACTCCTTTCTCTCTCTCACCAATCTCTCACTCAATTCACTCACCAGCTCTCACTCTCTCACATTCTTCACACTCTCACTCACCCATTCACTCACTCACCCCCCCCTAACACCCCCCCCACTCATCCAATTTACCCACTCACGCCTCTCCTCTCACTCACCCACACTCTCACACACTCACTTTTCCACCATCTCGTCTCTCTTCACTCATCACCCAATCACTCTCACTCACCCACTCAATCACCCTCTCACTCACTTCACACCCAACTCACTTTAACAGTCTCACTCACCCACACACACTCACTCACTCGCCACATACACATGCACCCACTTCTCTCACCCACTCAGTCACTCTTCACTCACTCACCCACGCACTCTCTTAAATCACACTCATTACAGATCTACTCACTCACTTCACTCAAATCTCCTTCACTCACTGCATCACTCACTAATTCATTCTCACTCACCCACACACACTCACTCTCATCACCCACATATTCCATCCTCTATCACTTACTCACCCACACACTCATCACTCACTCACTCGCTCTCACACACTCCACTTCATTCTCACCCTCTTTCATTCACCCCATATCACTCACACTGACTCTTCACTCACACTCACACTCACTCACTCAACACATTCTCATCGCTCTCCTCACCACTCACTCACACCCTCTGTCTCACTGAATCTCACTCACTCACTCCTCCAGTCACTCACTCAGTCTCACCACTCACTTTCACTCACTCACTCACACCTTCACTCACACTAACTCACTCTCACTCATTCTCACCCACAGATGTGCAATCACACCCATCCTCACCCATAATCACTCTCTCACGCTTCACTCACTCTCACTCCCTTCCCCGCTCACTCTCACTTCACTCCCACCACTCTCACTCACTCTCACTCACACTCCACTCACTCACTCGCTCTCACTCTCGCGATTCACTCACTTCACTCACTCGCTCCCATTCAACTCTCACTCTCACTTTCACTCACCCACTCACTCACTCACTCACACCCTCTCTCACTCATTGTCACTCTTCACTCACTCACTCACTCACCCACACTTTCACTCAGTCTTCTCTTTCACCCACTCACTCTAAACTCTTTTCTTACCACACACACTCACACTCTCACTCTCATTATTCTCACTCCACTCTCACTTCAAATCACCATGACTCTCAACTCTCACGCACACTCACTCTCACTCATTCATTCGCTCTCACTCACCCCCACTCACCCACTACCACTCCCTCTCTCACTGAATCTCACTCACTCTCTCACCCCTCTCAGTCTTCACTACACCCACTCACTCACACTCGTTTCACTCTTCTTCACCCACACTCTCACTCACGACCTCTCACCTTCTCAACTCTCACTCACCCTATACTCACCCACAATCTCTCACACTCACTCTCATTCCACGTCTCACTCACCCACTCCACACATCCCTCTCTCACTTCACTCTCACTCACCCTCACATCAATCTTCACTCACTCACCCATTCATCACTCCAATCACTGATTGCCTCATCACACGAAACTGCACATCTTTTCACTCACTCACCACAAAACTAACTCACCGTCACCCACATTCCTCACCCTCACTCGAACCACTCTCACTCTTACTTCCCTCACCCACACACTCACATTACTCACTCTCACCCACTCTCTCATCGACTACACTTTCTCACTCGCACTCATTCTTCACTCACCCACACATCACCCCACCCACCCACACTCTCACTCACTCTCACACCCACACACTCACGCTCACGGACTCCAACCCACTCTCACACCACTCACTCTCAATCATTCAACTTCACTCTCACTCACCCTACTCAACTCTCTCTCACTCTACTCTCCTCTCCCTAACTCACTTCGCACCCTCTCACACTCACTTCATTCACCTCACTCTCCTCCTCACTCTATCCGCGACAACACGCTAAGCAACATCACAAACTCTCACTCACCCACTCACTCACCCACTTCTCATCCTCTCACCCAACTTACTCACTCTGCACCAATCCCCACTTTCTCACTCACACATTCCCCCTCATTTTCACCATCACAACCACCCACCCCTTCTCACTTCTCACCCACACACCTCACTTTCACTCTCACTCCTACCCTCTCACTCTCAACACTCATGAACCTCTCACATCTCAATCCGCGGACACACTCCACACTCACACTCACCCATTCACTCACTCACTCACCTCACTCACTCACTTTCATCTATTCCTCACTTCACTCTCATCCACACTCACTCTCACATCACAGGTTCACTCACTCTCACGCACTCTCACCTCACCCACTCACTCAGTCATCACCTCACACCAAACGCTCGCGGATTCAGTTACTCCAGACAAAGTGCTGGAGTAATTCCGCAGTCGCTGGGGGGCCTGGTCTGGAGAAAGGCAGGTTTGTGATTCCTTAGTGGAGGTCACGTAAGTGGAGGACGCTTTAATTGAGCGTGTGGATCCTGAGGATGGATATAGTGAAGCTGAGATCTATAGAGTGAGATGACTTATTCTAGCACTATTCGTATACTGACTTATTCCAGAAACGTAAACTTCCCACGACGGAGTTTAAGACCACGGGTTTTTTCTGGTGCTCCCGGCTTCCTCCACTTCCAAAGGCTGTGCAGGTTTGTAGGTTAATGCTGCTGCATCGTAATTGTCCACGGTGTGTAGATTACTGTGTGGGATTGTTGGTCGTTGTTGGACTCAGTGGGCCGAAGAGCCTGTTTCCGCGCTGTTATCTGTAAATTCGCTCAATAAGACTTGGCTGCTTTATAAGCAGTTGTTGAGTTACGCAGAAGCAATACAGTATACAAGTGAAGCTTTGCATGTTGCAAATGCATCACACCAATATTAAGGTGTTTACCATAGAGAGAAACAGTCCATTCGGCCCACTGAATCCACGCCGACCAGCGATCACCCATTCATTATCTATGCTACACACTAAGGACAATTTACGGAACCTAAATAACAATAACCCGCACATCTTTGGGATGTGAGAGGAAATGAGATATGACAATTAACATTCTTAACTCTTGAAATGGAGGAAACCCACGTGTTCACAGGCGAAATGTGCAAATGCGCATGGACAGCTCCTGAGGTTCAGGGTCGATCCGGGTCTCTGGATCTGTGAGACAGCAACTAATCTTATGATTTTTATACACGTTTATAAGATCACCACTCATCCTATATAGAGGATGAAGGAGCAGCCTGGCTTGATGATAGAACTGGAAAGTTTGGATTGGGTTTGGAAATATCAAAAATTCCTATCCTTACTGTTTTTCCAGCATGAATCATTATCATCTTGCTCATCCACCCACTCAATGGACACGGCTCTTCGGGAATCTCGTAATTGATCGGCACCATTTTATGTGCTTGTCTTCCTTGCGTCCACAATCCCAAGGACCACAAGCGCACCATCTCGGGACTTCCTGCAGCTCCACGGCCACTTCTGAGTACAACAAGATCAGAGGAACATTGCATCATCCGCATCAGTCTCGAGAACGGCAATGGGAATGTCTACAAAAGTATTGTGGTATGTACATGGCATTCTAACCACAGCTCAGATACTACTTCATAGCAGAGGACACAGCATGGAAACAGGCCCTTCGGCCACTGATTCGTGCCGACCAATGATTTGATAGGATTCAAGAAGGAAAGATGCTGGAAAATCGAGTAGACAAAAATGCTGGAGAAACTCAGCAGGTGCGGCAGCATCCATAGAATAGAGCATAGGAAATAGGCAACGTTTCGGGCCGGTTGGATAGATCACTATTCCTGCCAGACAATTTATGAAGCCCAAATTAACTTAAAATCCCATATATCTTTGAAGTATGGAGGAAACTGGGACCACGGGTGATTAGTCATCGGTTTTGGGGAGAAGGCAGGAGAATGGGGGGTTAGGAGAGAGATTAGGAGGGAGAGAAAGATTAGCCATGATTGAATGGCAGATTAAGCTCGATAGGGCCAAATGGCCTAACTTCTGCTTCTATGAACGTATGAGCACCTGAAGAAAATCCTCGCGGACATAGGGAGAACATACAAACTCCCTACAGACAGCACCCACAGTCAGGATGGGAACCGGGTCTCCTGGCACTATAGCAGCGAGCTGCACCATTGCTGCAATATTTTTGTGACTTTTGAATATAAAGTTGGAAAATGTGAAAAGTTGAAAACACAGAGCTGTTTTCGTGGTGTTTTAGTCAATGTCTACAACAGACCCAAACTTCAATGAGGTTTCTGGTTCTCTACGTAAGGGGCAAGAGCCAGAGGACATAGAGTGATACAGTGTGGCCCTTGGTCCCATCTTGCCCACATCGGCCAACATATCCCACCTGCCTGCATTTGGCCCATATCCCTTCAAACTTGTCCTATCCATTTACCTGTCCAATTGCTTCTTAAACGTTGCCATAGTCCCTGCCTCTACTTTCTCCTCTGGAAGCTCGATGCATACACCCACTTCAATGTGAGAGGGGAAAGATTTAATAGGGACCTGAGAGGCAGCTTTTTCACATAGAGGGTGGTGGGTGCAGTGGTACAGAAGGCTGAGAGGTGATCATACAGAGGTGTATAATTTCATGAGGGGAATAGAAAGAGTGAATGCAGAGGGTCGTTTACCCAGGGGAGGGGAATCAAGAACCAGAGGACATGGGTTTAAGGTGAGAGGGGCATGATTTAATAGGACTCTGAAGGGTGTTTGGTTTTGGGAGCGAGCTACCAAGGTAGTTGTGGGCAATGGATTCTATCCAATATTTAAAAAAAAACTGAACATGCATAGAAAAGGTTTTGAGGGATATGGGCCAACATGGGCAGGTAGGACTGGTGTAGAACAGGGACATCTTCTTGCCGGTTTGGGCAAGTTGGGTTGAAAGGCCTGTTTCCGTGGTGTATGGTGCTAAGGGTATCATGGTTTGAAAGGTGCTCTGTATATGGACTCTGGAATATCATTATTGGGGACAGTCTTATCTTTCATTATCTCTGGACTCCCTGTAGTTTGAAATATGGGATGAGAGAAATCTAGATCATAGTGTTTAATTAAGGTTGATTATTTGTTCAAAACATGATCCATTTGCCAAACAGGGTGTAAAAGCATAAGAAAAATCAATCTAAATGTCAATGATTTAAAATTAACGACACCTTTGCCTACTGTAGTGGATGTTGTAACGACTTTAGACTTAGTGTTGGAAAGAGGCCCCTTGGCCCACCGAGACCTCTAATACACCCCCCATCCCCGTACACTAGCACTATCCTACACATTAGGGATAATGTACAATTTACGGAAGCCACTCAACCTGCAACCCTGCACGTCTTTGGAGTGTGGGAGGAAACCGGGGCACCCGGAGAAAACACATGCAGTCTCAGGGAGAACGTACAAAATCGGTGCAGACAGTACCCATAGTCAGGATCGAACCGGGTTTCAGGCGCTGTAAGGCGGCAGCTTTGTACCACCCAATGTTAGCTACCTTATCCGCATCTGTTGGAGACCAAGTAGACAGCACCCCTAGATAAGAACGAACCCAGGTCTCTGGTGCTGTACGGCAGCAACTCTGCCGCTGCGCCACCGTCACTCCCTACATTTCCTTGAAAGGTGTGTGGGTTTGCACGTTAGAGAAGACACAAAATGCTGCAATAACTCAGCAGGACAGGCAGCATCCCTGGAGAACACGCATAGGTTCAGGACCCTTCTTCAGACTGATTGAAGGGCGGGACGAAAGAAAGCTGGAAGCCAGAAGTCTTGTAGGTTAATTGGTGTCTGTTAATTCCTTCTACTTTGTGGGAAGCTTAGTTAAATTTATTGTCATGTGCACAGTAAAAAGCTTTTGTTGCGTGCTAACCAGACAACAGAAAGACAATACATGATTACAATCAAGCCATCCACAGGGTACAGAAATATGATAAAGGGAATAACATGAATAACGTTTAGTGCAAGATAAAGTTCACTAAAATCTGATTTAAGGTAGTCCGAGCATCTCCAATAAGGAAGAGAGTAGCTCATGGCCGCACTCTAGTTGTTGGTGGAATGGTTCAGTTGCCTGATAACAGAAAGTGGGATAGCATTGAGCTGGTGTGAAAGGGTATTCAATGGATGGTGTGAACTCGAAGGTCCGAAGGGCCTGTTTCCATTCTGTATCTCTAAACCTAACTGACCGCAGGCCTGAGGAATGATTGCAAACCTGGTCTAATAATGGGGTATCATTTTTCTACGATACACACAAAATATTATGTGGGGGAGGGGGGGTAGGGTAAGGGGAAAACCGTTTCCCAGTCACTTCCCGGCGAGGATGCGACTACTCTCCGAGTCACGCCCTCGCCCCTCTCCTCACAGCCTACCAACTGGATTGGCACGGCCTTTCCTGCCGGGGACCGGATTGGAGCTACAGCGGCGGCGCAGCACTGGATTCACCGCGGAGCGGACGATGCCTTACCTGGATCGCTGTTTGAAGTTCCGGAGTGTTGGGCCTGCTGCTTCAACATCGCGGAGATTCCAGTGCGGGCGGCACTGCCTTCAACATCGCGGAGTCTCTGACCTTCTGCCGAGGGCCGCCAGGATGATTCTCCGCCCAGCGTGGCCTGTGGACTTCGGGAGCCGCGGATTCCGTTAGGAAGTGGCCGTTTCGAATGTCCAAGCCGCTGAGGTTGTTCTCAAGTTCCAGCATCTCGGCGAGAGGGCATGAACATAGGGTCGCCCGTAGCAGCGACAGCGAGGGGTTCAGGAGCCTACCGACCACGGGCGAACAACAGAGGAGGATGACTGAACTTTGGTGCCTTCCCTCACAGTGGGAAACTTTGATCCCGCTGTGTTGGAATATCTATGTTAAAGACTATCGTGTTCTGTGCTCTTTTGTATTCGTATGGCTTTATAGTGACCACACATTTCACTGTACCAATTGGTACATGTGACAAATAAATGTCTCCTGTCTTGTCTCAATACACCTAGCGTCTGAAGTAATAACTGTTTTCCTTGATTGTCCAGGAGTACAACCAAAAGAGGTCCTCCGTCATTAATTCCAGACTGAGAGCCAGGCAAAGCACAACCTGGAAGGAGATTTGGAAGGAATTCAGGCTTGTCCAGATCCTCTTCAGAAGACAGATGTGTGGAGGAATATAAAAATAGGTTCCTTGAAGTTGAGGCTTCGCTGAAAAAAACAATATGGGTGCGCTTACCTGCACTGGTGAGGGACTCGGAGAGAGGTGCCGTGAGTGCCAGTGATCTCGGTGTTTACAGAATCATGGTGCCTAATAACAGAACATCCAAGTGTCTGGTGAGAGTGTGGCATGGCTTTTATGACTGTTGGGCGGACAGGGACTGCAGGGAGAGTGATAGCGGTCCGTACAACTCTGGTCACATCACAGTGAAGGAGCGTGTGTGTGGCCCGGTCATTGAACTAATGGCTGTGGATCTCCGCTTATGCTGTGTTCCCTGGGGATTCTCACATGCCGTTGCGGTAGCTGTTTATGTTTAATCTTTAAGTCATTTTGTATCTTAGCGCTTTTTTGGTGTGACTGTATTGTAAATCAAACTTCACTGTGCCTCACTACACGAGATAACAGAGTTCCATTGAAATGTTTGTCAGACGGGTGATCACGTAGGACTCGTAGACCTAGTGTTCAGCGAAACCGTTGCCCAGTCTACGTTTGGAAGTGTACTCATTGTTTTTTTTTCGCTTCTGTCCCGAGAGTTGGTCATTCCAGACGGCGGCAACATCTATTATGCGGTAGGCCCCTCTGCGAACTTTGACTTCATCCTGAGGAAGAAGAACTGCAGTCAGCTAGGAAATGTATCAGCCAACTCGTTGACTAAATGTGGTTGTTTGGCTTTGTTAATGAGATCTGTGTCATGGAGGGACCAGTGGAGCCGTAGCAGATACTCAGCGGTCCCAACAACTGGAAGATGACTTTTATAGCTTTTCTGTCCTTTTATTCAGGGACAATGTTGGTGTGTTCTGCACAATTCTCAAACACACACTCTCACTGACTCCCTCTCACCCACACTCTCTCACTCACTCACACTTCACTCACCCACTCACTCTTTCACTCACCCACCCACTCTTTCACTCACTCACCGACACTCACCCACTCACTCTCACTCACCCACTCGCACTCACTCACCCACTCGCACTCACTCACACTCTCAACTCACACTCACTCTCATTCCCTCTCTCACTCTCAGTCACCCATTCACTCTCACTCTGTGTGCGGATGTGGCATCGAAGGACAAGATGCCGAAGCGAAGAAGTGGAAGCTAAATAACCGAACAGAAACGAAGCCGAAAAGCCAAATAATCGAAAGGAAACAATGCCAAAAAGCCAAATAACCAAAAGGGCACAAGGCCGAAAATGCAAATAACCGAAAGGGCGAGACACCTAAAAGCCAACTAACCCGAACGTAAACGGCGACAAAAAGCCAAATAACCGAAAGAGGGGGACGTCTAAAAACCAACTCACCGAATGAATACATCACCAAAAAGCAAAATAACGGGCATGACGTCGCCGGGGGGGTGGGATTTGTTAGTGATTGATCCAGACCCCCGCGTCTATCACATCACTGGCCTGGGGAGACGGGATGATGGGGATCATTTTTAAATTCCTTCGCCGTGATTGGAACTTTCGGTTGATTTAACAAAATAATAATTGGTTCCATAGATATTTACATCAACTGTAACAATTATATTTTGATTACCACAATACATACACTACCGTGCATCTTGAAGGCCACTGGTATTTTTCGGTGTGAATCAAGAAACCAGATAAAAATATGACTTTTTTGAAATAATATTTTAGCTCCCTGAGTCTGTTCAGTCATATGATTAAGTGTGAATAGGCGTGAGTTAGTGTCAGCGTGCACGCCCAAGAGACGGGAAGAGTCCTAGTGAGGCCACACCTGGAGTATTGTGAGCAGTTTTGGTCCCCTAAGTTGAGGAAGGATATTCTTGCTATTGCAGGAGTGCAGCGTAGGTTTACAAGGTTAATTCCCGAGATGGCGGGACTATCATATGCTGAGAGAATGGAGCAGCTGGGCTTGTACACTCCGGAGTTTAGAAGGATGAGCGGGTATCTCATTGAAACATATGATTGTTAAGGGTTTCGACACGCTAGAGGCAGGAAACATGTTCCCGATGTTGTGGGAGTCCATAACCAGGGGCCACATTTTAAGAATAAGGAGTAAGCCATTTAGAACGGAGACGAGGAAACACTTTTTCTCACAGAGAGTGGTGAGCCTGTGGAATTCTCTGTCTCAGAGGGCGGCGGAGGCAGGTTCTCTGGGATACTATCAAGAGAGAGCTAGATAGGGCTCTTAAAAATAGCGGAATCGGGATATTGGGAGGGCAGGAACGAGGAAGTGATGATTGGGGATGATCAGCCATGATCACGTTGAATGGCGGTGCTGGCTCGAAGGGCTGAATGGCCTACTCCTGCACCTATTGTCTATTGTGTCCACGCTGCGCTGCCTCGGGTCTTTATTCCCAGTAAGCAGAACTTTTCTAACTTCCGTGGTCCCCCAGCTGAGGTGGAGGGCGGCCGTGGCCGGACAGCACCGACCCCGGGAAGAGTGCGGGCTGTCCTGTAGGATGCGCTCCTTTGGCCGCTTGCACCTTGGTGCTCGGGTTCTGAGTGTCCAATGTCACCCTCCAGCCCCGGGCAGTCTTGTGTGGGAAGGTACTTGGGGATCATTTTCCAATGTTCAATAGATTCAGGATCAGTTTCTGTGGATTGGAGGATAGCGAATGTTATCCCACTTTTCAAGTAAGGAATGATAGGGAAAAAGGGGAATTACAGACCAGTTAGCCTGGCTTCGGTGGTGGGAAAGATGTTGGAGTCAATTATTAAAGAGGTAATAATGAGGCATTTGGACAGCAATAAAGGGATTAGTCAGCATGGATTTATGAAAGGAAAACCATGCTTGAAAACGTCTGGGATTTTTTGAGGATGTGACAAGTAAAATGGATTAAGGGGAGCCAGTGGATGTAGTGTATCTGGGCATTCAGAAAGCTTTTGATAAGGTCCAACACGGGAGAATGGTGACTAAAATTAGAGCACATGGTTTTGGCGGTAGGAAATTGACTTGGATAGAAAATTGGTTGGCAGACAGGAAGCAAAGAGTAGGAGTGAAGAGGTCCTTTTGAGAACGGCAGGCAGTGACGAATGGAGTGCCGCAAAGCTTGGTGTTGGGGGCACAACTGTTTACCATATATACAGATAATATATATAAGCATCTGGATAAACAGGGTCTGATCAGGAACAGTCAACATGGATTTGTGGTTGGAAGGTCATGTTTGACAAACCTTCTTGAATTTTTTGAAGCGGTAACTAGGGAAATTGATGAGGGTAAAGCAGTGGATGTTGTCTATATGGATTTCAGTAAGGCCTTTGACAAGGTTCCCCATGGAAGGTTGGTTAAGAAGGTTCAATCTTTGGGTGTTAATGGCGGAGTAGCAAGATGGATTCAACAGTGGCTGAATGGGAGATGTCAGAGAGTAATGGTAGATGGCTGTTTGTCAGGTTGGAAGCCGGGTGACCAGTGGGTGCCTCAGGGATCTGTATTGGGTCCACTGTTGTTTGTCATGTACATCAATGATCTGGATGATGGGGTGGAAAAATTGGATAAGTAAGTATGCAGATGATACTAAGATAGGTGGTGTTGTGGATAATGAAGTAGATTTTCAAAGTCTACAGAGAGATTTGGGCCATTTGGAAAAGTGGCTGAAAGATGGCAGATGGAGTTTAATGCTGTTAAGTTGTGAAGTGCTACATCTTGTGCAGGACAAATCAAAATAGGACGTACATGGTAAATGGACGGGAATTGAGGAATGCTGTGGAACAGAGGATCTAGGAATAACTGTGCATAGTTCCCTGAAGGTGGAATCGCATGTAGATAGGGTGGTAAAGAAAGCCTATGTGTGCTGGCCTTTATAAATCAGAGCATTGAATATAGGAGTAGGGAAGTAATGTTAAAATTGTACAAGGCATTGGTAAGACCAATTCTGGAGTATGGTGTACAATTTTGGTCGCCTAGTTATAGGAAGGATGTCAACAAAATAGAGAGAGTACAGAGATTTACTAGAATGTTGCCAGGGTTCCAGCAACTCTGTTACAGAAGAAAGGTTGAACAAGTTAGGTCTTTATTCTTTGGAGCGCAGAAGGTTAAGGGGGACTTGATTGAGTCTTTAAAATGATGAAAGGGATAGACAGAGTTCACGTGGATACATTTTTTCCCATTGAGGGTAGGGAAGATTCAAACAAGAGGGCATGACATGAGAATTAAGGGACAGAAGTTTAGGGGTAACGTGAGGGGGAACTTCTTTACTCAGAGGGTGGTGGCTGTGTGGAATGAGCTTCCAGCAGAAGTGGTGGAGGCAGGATCGATTTTAACATTAAAAGTAAAGTGGATAGGTATATGGACGTGAAGGGAATGGAGGGGTATGGAGGGAATGGAGCAGGTAGATAGGACTAGGGGAAAACAAATGGTCGGCACGGACTGGAAGGGCCGAGAGGGCCTGTTTCCGTGCTGTAATTGTTATATGGTTAATGATTTGGTAGAGGGAATTAGGAGCAACACTAGCAAGTTTGCGGATCACACAAAGTTGGCTGGCAGTGTGAACAGTGAAGAGGATGTTAGGAGGTTGCAGGGTGACCTGGACAGGTTGAGTGAGTGGACAGATGCATGGCAGATGCAGTATAGTATAAATAAATGTGAGGTTATCCACTTTGGTGGCAAAAACAAGGGGGCAGATTATTATAACAATAGGGTTAGATTAGTTAAGGGGGAGGTACAGCGAGACGTAGGTGTCCTTGTACACCGGTCACTGAAAGTTGGCGTGCAGGCACAGCAGGCAGTGAAAAAAGCTAATGGAATGTTGGCCTTCAGAAAAAGAGGAATTCAGTATAGTGTAGAGGTTCTTCTGCAGTTGTACAGGGCTCTCGTAAGACCGCATCTGGAGTATTGTGTACAGTTTTGGTTTCCAAATTTGAGGAAGGACATCCTTGTGATTGAGGCAGTGCAGCATAGGTTCATGAGATTAATCACTGGGATGGAGGGACTGTCATATGAGGAAAGATTGTAAAGATTAGGCTTGTATTCACTGGAGTTTAGAAGGATGAGGGGGAATCTTACTGAAACATATAAAATGATAAAAGGACTGGACAAGCTAGATGCAGGAAAAATGTTCCCAATGTTGGATGAGTCCAGAACCAGGGGCCAGTCTTAGAATAAAGAGGAAGTCATTTAAGACTGAGGTGAGAAAAAACTTTTTCACCCAGAGAGTTGTGAATTTATGGAATTCCCTGCCACAGAGGGCAGTGGAGGCCAAGTCACTGGATGGATTTAAGAGACAGTTAGAGCTCTAGGGGCTAGCGGAGTCAAGGGATATGGGAAGAAGGCAGGCACGGGTTATTGTTAGGGAACGATCAGCCATGATCACAATGAATGGCGGTGCTGGCTCAAAGGGTCGAATGGCCCCCTCCTGCATCTATTTTCTATATTTCTATAAATCAACCGAAAGTTCCAATCACACGGGGTTTTATTTTATATTTAGGAAAGTCCAAAATCGGCGAAGGAAAATTAAAAATGACTCCCACGCTCCCATGTCCCCCGGCCAGTGATGTGATGGACGCAGGGGTCTGGACCAATCGCTGGCAAGTCCCCCCACCCAGCGACGTCATGTCCCTTATTTGACTTCTCATCGTCGTTTCCGTTCGGTGAGTTGGCTTTTAGATGTCCAGCCCTTTCGGTTATTTGGCTTTTCTGTGATCCGCCCTCTCGGTGAGTGGTTTTTCGTCGTTGTTTCCGTTCAGTTAGTTGGCTTTAAGGAGTCTCGCACTTTCGGTTATTTGGCTTTTCAGCATTGCGTCCGTTCGGTTGTTTGGCTTTTCGGCCTTGCACCCATTTTGGTTATTTGCCTTTGCAGCGTAGTTTCCGTTCGGTTATTTGGCTTCACTAAGGTTATGTCTTCACTATGGAAGACATAAAAAATCTGCCGGAAATAGCAGGGGACCAGGGGTCAAATGAGATGGAGGAACTGAGTGAAATCCACGTTAGTCGGGAATGGTGTTAGGTAAATTGAATGGATTAAAGGCCGATAAATCCCCAGGGTCAGATAGGCTGCATCCCAGAGTGCTTAAGGAAGTAGCCCCAGAAATAGTGGATGCATTAGTGATAATTTTTCAAAACCCTTCTGGAGTTCTTCTTGAGGATTGGAGGGTAGCTAATGTAACCCCACTTTTTAAAAATGGAGGAAGTGAGAAAACGGGGAATTGCAGACCAGTTCGTGTGGTGGAGAAAATGCTAGAGTCAGTTATTAAAGATGGGATAGCAGCACATTTGGAAAATAGTAAAATCATTGGACAAAGTCAGCATGGATTAATGAAAGGTAAAGCATGTCTGACGAATCTTATAGAATTTTTCGAGGATGTAAGTGGATAAGGGAGTGGATAAGGGAGAACCAGTGGATGTGTTATATCTGGACTTTCAGAAGGCTTTCGACTAGGTACCACAAAAGAGATTAGTATGTAAACTTAAAGCACACGGTATTGGCGGTTCAGTATTAATGTGGTTAGAGAACTGGCTGGCAGACAGGAAGCAGAGTAGGAGTAAACAGGTCTTTTTCAGAATGGCAGGAAGTGACTAGTGGGGTACCGCAAGGCTCAGTGCTGGGACCCCAGCTATTTACAATATACATTAATGATTTGGACGAGGGAATTGAATGCATCATCTCCAAGTTTGCGGATGACACGAAGCTGGGGGGCAGTGTTAGCTGTGAGCAGGATGCCAGGAGGCCACATGGTGACTTGGATAGGTTGGGTGAGTGTGCAAATGCATGGCAGATGCAGTATTATGTGGATAAATGTGAGGTTATCCACTTTGGTGGCAAGAACAGGAAAGTAGACTATTATCTGAATGGTGGCCCAGACATTGAACTGATGGCTGTGGCTCTCTGCTTATGCTGGGTGCCCTGGGGATTCTCACATGCCGTTGCGGTGGCTGTTTATGTTTAATTTTTAAGTAGTTTTGTATCTTAGTGCTTTTTTGGTAAATCAAACTTCACTGTGCCTCAGTACACGTGATAACAGAGGACCATTGAAATGTTTATCAGACGGGTGATCAGGCAGGCCTCGTAGGCCTAGTGTTCAACTAAACGGTCGCCCAGTCTATGTTTGGAAGTGTACTCATTGTTTTTTTACTCTTTTGCCCCCAGAGTTGGTCATTCCAGATGGCGGCAACATCTATTATGCGGTAGGCCTCTCTACGAACTTTGACTTCATCCTGAGGAAGAAGAAGCAGAACTGCAGTCAGCTAGGAAACGTATCGGCCAACTCGTTGACTAAATGTGGTTGTTTGGCTTTGTTTCCTGTAGGGCCACATTCAAACTAGTGAACCACCCTCACTCCAGTCAGTGGCCAGATGATGAACGCTTTTGGAAAGTGTTTGGATTGGCCTTTTTGAAATCCTAGGCAGATGTTACCTGTCTGTTTATCCCTCCCTCCCTTCCTAATAATTTAATCTCTTGGATATACAGAACTAGACCCACCTTCAACTAAGGACAGCTGAAAGGGGGTGTTGGTCACCAATGATATTGCACTTGTCTCCAAATTCTGGTCATCTTTATAGAGAAATGTTATTTTGTGTGTACATTTGTAAATGAGATCTGTGTCATGGAGGAACCACTGGAGCAACAGCAGATGCTGAGCGGTCCCAACTATCTGGAAGATGACTTTTATAGCTTTTCTGTCCTTTATCCAGGGACAATGTTGGTGTTTTCTGCACAATTCTCACACACACACACTCACTCTCTCTCACCCACTCTCTCACTCACCCACTCTCTCACTCACTCTCACTCTCCTCTCACTCTCAATCACTCACACTCACTCTCACTCATCCACTCGCACTCACTTACATTCTCAACTCACACTCACTCTCATTCACTCTCACTCACACTCACCCATTCACTCTCACTCCATGTGCAAACGTGGCATCGAAGGACGAGATGCCGAAGCGAAGAAGTGGAAGCCAAATAACCGAACAGTAACGATGCCGAAAAGACAAATAACCGAAAGGAAACAATGCCGAAAAGGCAAATAACTGAACGGACGCAAGGCCGAAAAGCCAAATAACCGAATGGGCGAGAAGCATAAAAGCCAACTAACCGAACGTAAACAAAAAGCCAATTCACCGAAAGAGCAGATCGCCAAAAAGCCAAATAACCGAAAGGGCGGGACGTCTAAAAGCCAACTCACCGAATGAACACATCGTGGAAAAGCCAAATAACAGACATGATGTCGCCGGGGGTGGGACTTGTCAGCAATTGGTTCAGACCCCCGCATCCATCACATTACTGGCCTGGGGAGACGGGAGGATGGGAGTCATTTTTAATTTTCCTTCGCCGATTTTGGACTTTCATAAATATAAAATAAAACTCTGTGTGATTGGTTGATTTAACAAAATAATATTTTGTTCCATAGATATTTACACCAACTGTAACAATTATATTTTGACTACAACACATACACTACCGTTCATCTTGAAGGCCACTGGTCCTTTTGGGTGTGAATCAAGAAATAAGACGGTAAAAATATGACTTTTTTTAAAGAATATTTTAGCTCCATGAGTCTGTTCAGTGATATGAGTCAGTGTGAATCGGCAAGTTAGTGTCAGCGTGCACGCCCGATAGACGGGAAGAGCCCTAGTGAGACCACACCTGGAGAATTGTGTGCAGTTTTGGTCCCCTAATTTGAGGAAGGACATTTTGCTATTGAGGGAGTGCAGCATAGGTTTACAAGGTTAATTCCCGGGATGGCGGGACTGTCATATGCTGAGAGAATGGAGCAGCTGGGCTTGTACACTCTGGAGTTTAGAAGGATGAGAGGGGATTTCATTGAAACATATAAAATTGTTAAGGGTTTGGACACGCTAAAGGCAGGAAACATGTTCCCGATGTTGGGGGAGTCCAGAACCAAGGGCCACAGTTTAAGAATAAGGAGTAAGCCATTTAGAATGGAGACGAGGAAACACTTTTTATCACAGAGAGTGGTGAGTCTGTGGAATTCTCTGCCTCAGAGGCAGGTTCTCTGGATGCTTTCAAGAGCGAGCTAGATAGGGCTCCAAAAAATAGTGGTCAGGGGATATGGGGAGAAGGCAGGAACGAGGTACTGATAATTGGGGTTGATCAGCCATGATCACATTGAATGGCATTGCTGGCTCGAAGGGCCGAATGGCCTACTCCTCCACCTATTGTCTATTTTGTCCACACTGCGCTGCATCGGGGCTTTATTCCCAGTAAGCAGAATTCTTCCAACTTCCGTGGTCCCCCAGCTGAGGTGGAGGACGGCCGTGGCCGGACAGAACTGACCCCGGGAAGAGACTGCGGGCTGTCCTGAAGGATGCGCTCCTTCGGTCGCTTACACCTTGGTGTTCGGGTTCAGAGTGCAATAAATGGCGGTGCTGGCTCGAAGGACCGAATTGCCTCCTCCTGCACCTATTTTCTATGTTTC
Source organism: Okamejei kenojei (assembly GCA_035221665.1). Lineage (NCBI taxonomy): Eukaryota > Metazoa > Chordata > Chondrichthyes > Rajiformes > Rajidae > Okamejei > Okamejei kenojei. The sequence goes on along the minus strand of JAVHYY010000215.1, from coordinate 349,327 downwards.
TATGCACTGCAGATGCTGGTTCACACTGACAAATAGACACAAAATGCTGGAGTAACTCAGCTGGACAGACATCATCTCTGGATAGAAGGAATGGGTGACGTTTTGGGTAGAGACCGTTCTTCAGACAATCACAAGTACTCTCACCGACGAGAGTTCAGTTCACTCTGGTGGGTCTTAACAGCAAACATCATCCATTCCTTCTCTCCAGAGATGCTGCCTGTCCCGTGGTATAAGCGGCTGAAGGAGCGCATCCTTCAGGACAGCCCGCACTGTCTTCCCGGTGTCAGCACTGTCCGGCCAGGGCTGACCTCCGCCTCAGCTGGGGGTCCATGGAAGTTGGAAGAATTCTGCTTACTGGGAATAAAGACCCGTCTAGTCTCTCGTGCATGCCCGCTGACACTAACTCATGCCGATTTACACTTATTCATATCACTGAACCGACTCAGGGAGCTAAGATATTCTTTAAAAAAGCAGTAATGTTCCTTGCCAGTTCCACCCCCCCCCCCCCCCCCCCCCCCCCCCCCCCCCCCCCCCCCCCCCCCCCCCCCCCCCGCCAGCGACGCCCTTTCGCCCTTTCGATTATTTGGCTTTTTGGCGATGCTTCCGTTCGGTGAATTGGCTTTTTGTCGTTGTTTCCGTTCGGTTAGTTGGCTTTGAGGCGTCTTGCCCTTTCCGTCATTTGGATTTTCAGCATTGCATCCGTTTGTTTATTTGGCTTTTAAGCCTTGCACCCCTTTTGGTTATTTGCCTATTCAGCGTCGTTTCCGTTCGGTTATTTGGCTTCCACTTCTTTGCTTCGGCAACTTGTCCTTCGACGCCATGTCCGGGAACCTCTTACTCACCCAATACTCACTCACTCACTCTCTCACTACCCTCGCTCTGCACTCACCCACACTCACTCACTCAAAACCCACATACTTTCACTCACTCTCACACTTGCCCACTCACCCACACTATCACTCACATTCACTCTCATTCACTCGCTCACTCACACTCACCTTCTCACACTCACTCTCTCACTCAATCTCACTCACTCACACTCACTCACCCTCTCACTCTCTTCACTCACTCTCACACCCATTCACTCACTCTCACTCCCTTACCCACTCTCACTCACCCACACTCTCACACTCACTCTCAATCATCCACTCGCTCTCACTCTCACTCACCCTCTCACTCACTCACTCTTCACACATTCACTGTCACACTCACTCACACACTCACTTTCACACCCACTCTCTCACCCACTCGCTGTCACTCTTCACTCACTCACTCACCCACGCACTCACTCACCCACTCACTCTTGACTCACCCACTCACTCTACATCTACTCACTCGCTTTCACTCACTCTTCACTCACCCACTCACTCTAACTCATTCTCACTCACCCACACACACTCACTCACTCTCACCCACACACTCACTCACTCACTCTCTCTCACCCACTCACTCACCCACTCACTCGCTCTCACTCACACTCCCACTTCATTCACCCACATACACTCAGTTACAGACTCTCTCACTCACTCACACTCTCACTCACTCTCATTCGCTCTCCTCACCCACTCACTCACACCCCCTCTCTCACTGAATCTCACTCACTCACCCTCAGTCTCTCACTCACCCACTCTCACTCACCAACACACTAACACTAACTCACTCTCACTCATTCTCACCCACAGATGCAATCACACCCACTCACCCATTCACTCTCACTCACTCTCCCTTACCCACTCTCACTCACTCACCCACACTCTCACTAACTCTCACTCACCCACTCGCTCTCACTCTCACTCACCCTCTCTCTCACGCTTCACTCACTCCCATTCACTCTTCACTCACACACCACACACACTCACTCACCACTCACTCTATCACTCTTCACTCTCATTCACACACTCACTCACTCTCACTCACCAACTCACTCTCACTTCATTCGCACACACTCTCACTCATACTGACTCACTCACCCACACTCTCACTCACTCTCTCATTCACTCACTCTCACTCACCCTCTCGCTCACTCTGCACTCACTCTGTCACTCACTCACTCACTCACTCTCACCTTCTCACACTCACTCATTCTCACCCACTCACTCAATCACCGACACACTCACCCACTCAATCTCACTCACACTTTCATTCACCTTCATTCATTCACTCTCACCCACTCACTCTCACTCTCTCACACCCATGCTCATTCACTCACTCTTACTAACTCACCCCCACTCTCACTCACTGTTCACACTCTCTCAGTCACCCACTCAGTTCACTCATTCATTCTCACTCACCCATACTCTCACTCACCCATTCACTCTCTCACACTCACTCACTCTCACTCACTTCACCCTCACTCACCCACACTCTCGCTCACTCTCAATCACCCACTCACTCACTCAGTTACTCCAGACAAAGTGCTGGAGTAATTCTGCAGTCGCTGGGGGGCCTGTCTGGAGAAAGGCAGGTTTGTGATCCTTAGAGGAGGTCACTTAAGTGGAGGAGCTTTAATTGAGCATGTGGATCCTGAGGAAGGATATAGTGAAGCTGAGAACTATGGACTGAGCTGACTTATTCTAGCACTACTCTTATACTGATTTATTCCAGAACGTAAACTCCCACAACGGAGTTTACATTCTCCCTGTGACCACATGGATTTTCTCTGGGTGCTCCGGCTTCCTCCCACTTCCAAAGGCGTACAGGTTTGTAGGTTAATTGGCTGCTGCAATCCGTAAATTGTCCACGGTGTGTAGGATACTGTGTGGGGATCGTTGGTCGTTGTGGACTCGGTGGGCCGAAGAGCCTGTTTCCGCGCTGTATCTGTAAAGTCGCTCAAATAAGACTTGGCTGCTTTATAAGCAGTTGTTGAGTTACGCAGAAGCAATACAGTACAAGTGAAGCTCTGCATGTTGCAAATGCATCACACCAATAATAAGGTAAACTCTAGTTTACCTTAGAGAAACAGTCCCTTCGGCCCACTGAATCCGTGCCGACCAGCGATCACCCCATTCATTAGTTCTATGCTACACACTAAGGACAATTTACAGAACCTAAATAACCAATAACCCTGCACATCTTTGGGATATGAGAGGAAATGAGATATGACAATTAAACATTCTTAACTCTTGAAACTGGAGGAAACCCACGTGTTCACAGGGCGAATGTGCAAACTGCGCATGGACAGCTCCTGAGGTCAGGGTCGAACCCTGGTCTCTGGATCTGTGAGACAGCAACTAATCTCATGATTTTATACACGTTTATAAGATCACCACTCATCCTATATAGAGGATGGGAGCAGCCTGGTTTGATGATAGAACTGGAAAGTTGGATTGAAAATATCTAAATTCCTATCCTTACTGTTTTGTTTTCCAGCCGAATGAATCATTATCATCTTGCTCATCCACCCACTCAATGGACACGGCCTCTTCGGGAGTCTCGTCATTGATCGGCACCATTTCATGCTTGTCTTCCTGCGTCCACAATCCCAAGGACCACAAGCGCACCATCTCGGGGACTTCCTGCAGCTCCACGGCGCCACTTCCTGAGTACAACAAGCTCAGAGGAAAATTGCATCATCCGCATCAGCCTCGAGAACGGCAATGGGAATGTCTACAAAAGTATTGTGGTACGTACATGGCATTCTTCCACGGCTCAGATACTACTTCATAGCAGAGACACAGCATGGAAACAGGACCTTCGGCCCACTGATTTCGTGCCGACCAATGATTTGATAGGATGTGCAGATGCTGGAAATCGAAGGTAGACAAAAATGCTGGAGAAACTCAGCAGGTGCGACAGCATCTATGGAGCATAGGAAATAGGCAACGTTTCGGGCCGGTTGGATAGGATGCACTAGTTCCTGCATGCTAGCGACAATTTAATGAAGCCAATTAACATAAAATCCCATATATCTTTGAAGTATGGGAGAAAACTGGACCACGGGTGATTAGTCATCGGTTTTGGGGAGAAGGCAGGAGAATGGGATTAGGAGGGAGAGAAAGATTAGCCATGATTGAATGGCAGATTAAGCTCGATGGGCCGAATGGCCTAACTCTGCTTCTATGAATGTATGAGCACCTGAAGAAAATCCCTCGCGGTCAGAGGGATAACGTACAAACTCCCTACAGACAGCACCCACAGTCAGGATGGAACCGGGTCTCTGGCACTATAGCAGCGACTGCACCATTGCTGCAATATCTTTGTGACTTTTGAATATAAAAGTTGGAAATGTGAAAAGTTGAAAACACAGGAGCATGTTTTCGTGGTGTTTAGCTCAAAGTCTACAACAGACCCAAACTTTAATGAGGTTCTGGTTTCTCACGTAAGGGGCAAGAGCCAGAGGACATAGAGTGATACAGTGTGGCCCTTGGTCCCATCTTGCCCACATCGGCCAACATGTCCCACCTGCCTGCATTTGGCCCATATCCCTTCAAACCTGTCCTATCCATTTACCTGTCCAATTGCTTCTTTTTTTTTTTTTTTTTTTTAAATATTTTTTTATTGTAGAAACAATATATACCAAGTACACTCTAATACGACATTGAGATTTATACAATGTATAAAATTATAACATATTGATTATTAATTAGTACTATTTATGATAATTGTAGTATTATCCATTATACATTTCATTATTATTTATTTTATATAATTGGGAGTATATGTAGTATATTCCTAAAATAAGTAATACACTTAGATTTCTCAAATCATAGATATTCTTCTAATTACCAAATAGAAAATCCCCGCTAATTTAACTACGTAGTACCCAATCTTAAACAACATTTTTTTTAATTTAATATTCATAATGTTATCAAAATATTAATAATGTTTGTATTATTGTTAATTTTATATTTCATAATTATTGTATAATTGAGAATACATAGTTTTATATAATTACAAGTTTAAGACATCTATAATCTTTTTCATACAAACAGAAATGAGTGTGTACATATTTAAAAATTTATATAATATGTTTCTATAATTTTTTCCTTAATTAAAGATAGAGAGATAGAGAAAAGGAATAGAAAATAGAAAAGAAAGTGTGAAAAAGTTTGATGGAGATTGAAGTATTACTAAGTAAATCCAATCTTGGAGATACATTCATGATTTGTTATATGTATTTCTTCATCCACTCAGATATTCAGGCCTCAGTCAAGTCCCTGCGCCGAACCGTTGTGACCCTGTAGATATTTAATATAGGGAGACCATATCTCCTTGAAGAGATCTAACCTGTCCATGAGGACAAGTCTCAATCTCTCCAAGTGAAGTGTCTCCGTCATTTCTGTATTCCACATTTTAATTGTTGGGGGATACAGGGGCCTTTCCAAAATTTTAATATTTAATTTTTTCCCAATTATTAAAGAATAGTCGATAAAAGTTCTATGATTCCTTGTAATTATTTGTTCCATTTCCGGTATTCCAAGTATGATTAACTTTGGGTCATAAATCATAGTAATATTAATAACTTTCGAGATTATTTTGAATATTTCATTCCAGTATTGTAAAATCTTCGTGCAATTAGTAAATGAGTGTGACAGAGTTGCTTCCATGATTTGACATTTATCACATATAGGTGATAGTTTTGGAAATATATTATGTAGTTTAGATTTAGAATAATGTAATCTATGTAAGATTTTAAACTGTATAAGTGCATGTTTAGCGTTTAAAGAGCAATAATGTATATGTTGTAGGCTTTCTTCCCATATTTCTGGACTTATTATTTGACTTAGTTCATTTTCCCAGCGCTGTCTATGTATTTCCGATGATGGGATATCACTTTCCAACAAAATATTATAAATGTATGATATCATTTTTTCTGTATTTGGGTGTTTATTCAAGCATTCATCTAAAATTTCACTCTTTCTATTTCTAAATTCTTGTGTATTTGCAGAAATATAGTTTCTGATTTGTAAATATCTGAAATATTCATTATTATGAAGCCCGTAAGTTTGTTGTAATTCTTGAAATGAAAGAAATGAATTATCCTTATAAAGATCCCCTATATTTAGAATTCCTTTATTTTTCCATTGTATAAAAGCTTTATCCATCATTGACGGTTTTAAACGTAAAATTATTGGCAATTGTAAGAGCTAGCGGTATAAGTTTTAGTTTTAGTGTTTTCTTTATTTGTTTCCAAATACGTATTCCACTTTCTATTATCAAATTTTCACTATAAGTTTTCTTAGGTACATTAATATTAGCAAATATTATAGAGCTAATTTCAAATGGAAAACAGTCTTCTCTTTCCATTTTTAACCAATTTGGTTTATTATCTATTTCTCCTAACCAAAAATTCATATTTCTAATATTAACTGCCCAATAATAGAACATAAAATTTGGTAAAGCTAAGCCCCCGTTTATTTTAGCTTTACATAAATGTTTTTTATTTATTCTATGATTTTTATAGTCCCAAATAAAGTTAGTGACTATTGAGTCTACTTTTTTAAAGAAATTTTTAGAAAGATATATCGGGATTGATTGAAATAAATATAATAATTGTGGGAGGAAAATCATTTTTATTGCGTTTATTTTACCTAACATTGAGATAGGTAAGCTTTTTCCAATATAAGATATTTTTATTTAATTTATTCAATAATAACGGGAAATTAGATTTAAATAAAGAGTCAAAATCTTTTTGTAACAAAAATACCAAGATATTTAATATTTTCATTTGTTATCTTGAAAGGAAATTGTTGTAATATCTGTAAATTATTCATGGTTATTGCATAAGTTCACTTTTATATTCCAATTGATGCTATATCCTGAAATTAAACCAAATTCCGTTATTAGTTTTAACAAATTACAGATACTTATTTCCGGTTTTGTAATATAAAGTAATATATCGTCCGCATATAACGAGATTTTATTCTTAGTATCTTTAGTATCGTATCCATATATTTCTGGATGTAGTCTTACCCTTTGAGCAAGGGGTTCGATTGCTAACGCAAACAGTAATGGTGATAAAGGACAGCCTTGTCTACAACCTCGAGATAAAACTAAACTTAGTTGATAACATATAATTTGTTATTATTCTAGCTGTTGGATTTGCGTATAATAATTTAATCCCAAGTAGTAAACTTATCACCAAGCTTAAAGGCTTCCATCACCGAAAATAGATAAGGCCATTCCACCTGGTCAAAAGCTTTTTTCTGCATCCAACGAGATGACTACTAAGTCTTTTTTATCACTTCTTTTCGAATATATAATATTAAATAACCGTCTTAAATTATATGAAGAATATCTTTTAGGTATAAATCCTGTTTTGATCAGGATGAATTAATTCGTTAACAATTTTTGCTTAGTCTTTGTGCAAGAATTTTGTTAAAATTTTTTGATCGGTATTTAATAAAGCAATTGCTCTATACGATCCTGGGTCATCCAAATCTTTATTTATTTTGGGTATAAAGTGTTTATAATAGATTCGTTCAATGTGTCTGGTAGTTTCTCTTGTATATATATCTGTTCATATAATGATTTTAAATATGGGACCATTTGGGCATGAAAAAATTTTATAAAATTCCGAGCTATACCATCTGGTCCTGGAGTTTTACCATTTTTTAAAGATTTAATAGATTCTTGGATTTCTTTTATTGAAATATCGGCATTTAAAATTCTATATTTTGTAAATCTAATTCTTTTAAGTTACATACATTTAAAAAGGCATCTATTTCTGTTTTATTTACTGTTGTGTTACCAGTATACAAATTTTTATAATATTGCATAAATCTTTCATTAATATCCGTGGGTTGTATTAATAATTCACCGTTTTGTGATTTAATCCTATGTATAATTTTTTTTCCGCTTCAATTTTCCTTAATTGTCGAGCCAATAGTTTTTGTGGTTTGTCTCCAAATTCAAACAACAATTGTTTAGTATGTTGGTAGTATTTTAAAACTTGATCAGTAATATATTTTATTTTAATTTATACTTCAATGTTACAATTTTATTATGTATTATTATATCTGATTTTGTTGCATTCTGTATATCTAATTGTTTTGATCTCCCTTTCTAAGTCATGTTGTTCCTTCCGAATCTTCTTATTATGGAATGCTTGTGAAGAAATCATAATTCCTCGAAGATATGCTTTAAATGTTTCCCATAATAAAGAGCGAGATATTTCTGGTTGATCATTTATTTCAAAAAAAACATCTTAATCTGAGTTATGATATATTCCTGAGTTGTTTTATTTTTTAAAATTTGTGGATTAAGTTTCCATTGTCCTAGATTTCCTGTTTTACCATTTATTTTAATTTTAAATGTTAATGGTGGCGTGATCTGAAATTATAATATTATGATATTTGGATTCGTAAGTAAGTGAGATAAGCTTTGCATCTACTAGGAAGTAATCTATTCTTGAATAGGTTTTATGTACTGGCGAGTAGAAGGAATATTCTCGACCAGTAGGATTTTCTGTTCTCCAAACATCTTTAATGTTAGACGTTTGAATGTATGCGTTTAATAAATCACTAGAATGCGATTTAGTTTTCCTTTGTTTTGAAGATCTATCTAAATAAGGGTCTAATGTACAATTAAAATCTCCTCCAATTATCAAATTGTAGTGTGTTAATTCTGGAATATTATTAAGTACTTTCTTAAAGAATAAAGGACTATCAAAATTTGGGCCATAGATGTTAACAAAAATCATTTTTTCCTATTTATTTCTCCTATTACGGAAGCCACTCAACCTGCAACCCTGCACGTCTTTGGAGTGTGGGAGGAAACCGGGGCACCCGGAGAAAACCCATGAAGTCGAAGGGAGAACATACAAAATCGGTGCAGACAGTACCCATAGTCAGGATCGAACCGGGTTTCAGGTACTGTAAGGCGGCAGCTTTGTACAGATTGTAATCATGTATTGTCTTTCTGTTGTCTGGTTAGCACGCAACAAAAGCTTTTTACTGTGCACATGACAATAAATTTAACTAAGCTTCCCACAAAGTAGAAGGAATTAACAGACACCAATTAACCTACAAGACTTCTGGCTTCCAGCTTTCTTTCGTCCCGCCCTTCAATCAGTCTGAAGAAGGGTCCTGAACCTATGCGTGTTCTCCAGGGATGCTGCCTGTCCTGCTGAGTTATTGCAGCATTTTGTGTCTTCTCTAACGTGCAAACCTGCACACCTTTCAAGGAAATGTAGGGAGTGACGGTGGCGCAGCGGCAGAGTTGCTGCCGTACAGCACCAGAGACCTGGGTTCATTCTTATCTATGGGTGCTGTCTACTTGGTCTCCAACAGATGCGGATAACATGGCTAACATTGGGTGGTACAAATTTCCGTAAATTGTACATTATCCCTAGTGTGTAGGATAATGCTAGTGTACGGGGTGATTAGAGGTCTCGGTGGGCCAAGGGGCCTCTTTCCAACACTGTAAGTCTAAAGTCGTTACAACATCCACTGCAGTAGGCAAAGGTGTCGTTACTTTTAAATCATTGACATTTAGATTGATTTTTCTGATGCTTTTACACCCTGTTTGGCAAAGGATCATGTTTTGAACAAATAATCAACCTTAATTAACACTATGATCTAGATTCTCTCCTCCTATTTCAAACTACAGGGAGTCCAAGATAATGAAAGATAAGACTGTCCCCAATGACATTCCAGGAGTCATATACAGAGCACCTTTCAAACCATGGTACCCTTAGCACCATACACCACGGAAACAGGCTGTTCAACCCAACTTGCCCAAACCGGCCAAGATGTCCCTGTTCTGCACCAGTCCTAACTGCCCATATTTGGCCCATATCCCTCAAAACCTTTTCTATGCATGTTCAGTTGACTTTTAAATATTGTATAATCCATGCCACAACTACCTCCTCTGGTAGCTCGCATCCTAAAACCAAACACCCTTCAGCGTCCTATTAAATCATGCCCCTCTCACCTTAAACCCATGTCCTCTGGTTCTTTATTCCCCTCCCCTGGGTAAAAGACCCTCTGCATTCACTCTTTCTATTCCCCTCATGAATTTATACACCTCTGTATGATCACCTCTCAGCCTTCTGTACCACTGCACCCACCACCCTCTGTGTGAAAAAGCTGCCACTCAGGTCCCTATTAAATCTTTCTCCTCTCACATTGAAGTGGGTGTATGGATCGAACTGCCAGAGGAGAAAGTAGAGGCAGGGACTATCGCAACGTTTAAGAAGCAATTGGACACTTCCGGTGGCGCTATGGAGCGGTAAACCACAGCACCAGCCAGCTCCGCAAAAATTTTTCAAAAAACGGGGATTTAAACAGATTTAAAAGAACTTACCGATCGACTGCTTTCACTGTCTGCCGCCTCAACACCGACGGTACCGGCTGACGTCATCAGCCCTGCGACAAATTATGACGGCACGGAGCCCTACCGAGAAAACGAAGGGTCGAAAAAACCCCGGGCGAGACCGGGAGAAGGCCTGGGAGAAGCCTCGGACTCGAGTAGGGCCAGCTCCTTGGAAGACGTTTCCAGGAAAGCAGACACAGGAGGTGAGGACTTGAAAATTTTTATTTCTCATCAGATGGCTGATTTAAAACGTGAGTTCAAGGCAGAAATGAAAGATATAAAGAAAGAAATGAAAGTAATACAGGGAGATATAAAGGAAGAAATATCTCAAATTAATAATCAGATGGACTTGATGAAAAATCAATGCAAACCTGGTCTAATAATGGGGTATCATTTTTCTAAGATACACACAAAATATTATGTGGGGGAGGGGGGGTAGGGTAAGGGGGAAACCGTTTCCCAGTCACTTCCCGGCGAGGATGCGACTACTCTCCGAGTCACGCGCTCGCCCCTCTCCTCACGGCCTACCAACTGGATTGGCACGGCCTTTCCTGCCGGGGACCGGATCGGAGCTACAGCGGCGGCGCAGCACTGGATTCACCGCGGAGCGGGCGATGCCTTACCTGGATCACTGTTTGAAGTTCCGGAGTGTTGGGCCTGCTGCTTCCACATCGCGGAGCTTCCAGTGCGGGCGGCACTGCCTTCAACATCGCGGAGTCTCTGACCTTCTGCCGAGGGCCGCCAGGATGATTCTCCGCCCAGCGTGGCCTGTGGACTTCGGGAGCCGCGGATGCCGTTAAGAAGTGGCCGTTTTGGATGTCCAAGCCGCTGAGGTTGTTCTCCCGTTCCGACGTCGGAGTTCCAGCATCCCGGCGAGAGTGCATGAACATAGGGTCGCCCGTAGCAGCGACAGTGAGGGGTTCAGGAGCCCTCCGACCACAGGCGAACAAGAGGAGGATGACTGAACTTTGGTGCCTTCCCTCACAGTGGGAAACTTTGATCCCGCTGTGTTTGAATATCTATGTTAAAGACTATCGTATTCTGTGCTCTTTTGTATTCGTATGGCTGTATAGGGACCACACATTTCATTGTACCAATTGGTACATGTGACAAATAAATGTCTCTTGTCTTGTCTCAATACACCTAGCGTCTGAATTAATAACTTTTTCCCTTCCTGTCCAGGTGACCAACCAAAACAGGTCCCCCGTCATTATCCAGAGAGCCATGGCAAAGCACAACCTGGAAGGAGATTGGAAGGAATATCAGCTTGTCCAGATCCTCTCAGAAGACAGATGTGAGGAATAAAACATAGGTTCCTTGAAGCTGAGCTCGCTGAAAAAAACAATATGGGTGCGCTTACTGCACTGGTGAGGACTCGGAGAGAGTGCCGTGTGTGCAGTGATCTCAGTGTTTACAGAATCATGGTGCCATAAGAACATCCAAGTGTCTGGTGAGAGTGTGGATGGCTTTCTGACTGTTTGGGCGGACAGGGACTGCAGGGAGAGTGATAGCGGTCCGTACAACTCTGGTCATATCACAGTGAAGGAGCGTGTGTGTGGCCCAGTCATTGAACTAATGGCTGTGGATCTCCGCTTATGCAGTGTGCCCTGGGGATTCTCACATGCCGTTGCGGTGGCTGTTTATGTTTAATCTTGAAGTCGTTTTGTATCTTAGCGTTTTTTTGGTGTGACTGTATTGTAAATCAAACTTCACTGTGCCTCACTACACGAGATAACAGAGGAACATTGAAATGTTTGTCAGGCGGGTGATCACGTAGGACTCGTAGTCCTAGTGTTCAGCGAAACCGTTGCCCATTCTACGTTTGGAAATGTACTCATTGTTTTTTTTTCGCTTCTGCCCCCAGAGTTGGTCATTCCAGACGGCGGCAACATCTATTATGCGGTAGACCCCTCTGCAAACTTTGACTTCATCCTGAGGAAGAAGAACTGCAGTCAGCTAGGAAACGTATCGGCCAACTCGTTGACTAAATGTGGTTGTTTGGCTTTGTTTCCCGCAGGGCCACATTCAAACTAGTGAACCGCCCTCTCTACAGTCAGTGGCCAGATGATGAACGCTTTTGGAAAGTGTTTGGATTGGCCTTTTTGAACTCCTAGGCAGATGTTTCCTGTCTATTTTACTTCGGAGTCACGTGAGTGACTACGTGAAGAAGGCCCGCCTGGCGCTGGAACGGCATTACGTCGACGCTGACGGCAGAAGCAGGAGCTGCACAGACAGCTCCTCGACAGCGGTAGGTACGGAACCGGCAGGTAAGTGCAGTTGAAAAAATTTTTAGGAAGTCTGCAAATCTCCGTGGCTGGGGGATTGAACCAGGATTTTAAAAGTTTTTAAAACAAAGTAAAAGTTTACATTGAACAGAAATACTCTGTTAAAAACAACGGAGTTTTGAAAAGAACGTCCCAGGGGAATACCCAGCGATCGGGACGAGAGATTAATTACGGGGCCTGTTCCGATACTGGTACCGTTAAAAATACGGTAGAGAGGTTAAAATGCTCCACAATCTTTTGGCAGGAAATTTTAAAAAGTCAGGAGGGCTGTAATTTAAAATGTTAATAAATTTCGCGATATGGAGAAAGTACTCCAAAATATAAAAAAGAGACAAGGGTCACAGTACCCAAACAATTCCCCAAAAAAGACCCTGAGGGGCTTGAATATACAAAATATGGCTATGTGCCAAATTGAGAATTTGAAACTCTGGACCCTGGATTAGGGTGGAGGAAGTCTCTTTGGATATAATTCCAAGTGGATCAGGGCTGCAAAAGACAGACCCTGCAAGTGGTGATGTGAATTATGAATGCACACCACAAATAAAAAAGAGAGGCCAGATGTGACTGAGATAGCAAAAGATTTTGCTATATCTAAAGGAAGTGGTGAGGCTATGGAAGAAAACCTAGCTGCCAACATTAATTATATGGTATCTCACCAACTTCAAGAATACGATAAAACTTTTATGTTTTATTAAAATATCAACGGTAAATCCGTTTATAATATCCATGTCTCAAATTATATGAGATATAAGAAATACAATTTCAAAGTATTTCAAAATGGTGCAAATAAGTAATACTTTCACAATAAAATAAATTGCCATCAGGTGTGGAGCTCAATGGGAAGAAATATATATAATTACCAAATCTGCACTATAGGTTCGCAGATCAATACAAATCAGGATATATTAAACTCCTGATTATTATGGAATAAACCTGCCTTATGATAAATCAAAGATATTAATTACAAAGAACAGACTACTGATCTTTAAACTTTGGGGAGAAAACTATGATCCAACGAAAGATTTGATAATGGATCAAAACAAAGGCAGAAGTGGTATAATCCAAACATAGCCTTATCCAAACCTATATAATTGGGAAAAGAAGGCTTGAAGTACGTTAAAGAGTTGCAATCATCTGGTTACAAAATAAGTTAATGAAATCTCCAATTATGGGGGATTACAGGTGTATTATGATTATTAATTTAATATAAACAAGGAAGGATTGGTTCACCTGTATAAGAAAACTTTAAATGTTGATTTCAGGTTTGCACTCAAAAGTAATTTTAATAAGAAGGGGTACGTACATATATATTATAAAATAACCTCAGTGTAAAGATTTCATGGTATAAACCATACAAAACATCATTATATATACACTTTCACAGTGTAAGAAAATGGAAACATCTAGAACATGGAAAAACTGTTGTGATTAACAAAGTGTTAATCAATATTACAGGTGCTTGAAATTAATTAAAGTGGGTCAAGCTGTGCAAGTTAAAACATTGTCCAAACAATCAAATCAGTTCAAGGCTGTTAAACCGAACACTGAAGGAACAATTATACTGATAAAAGATCAGCACTTGCACTAATGAGGTCATGGTCATGGGTTATCTCGATTACATTTAAATTGGAAGAGATAAGAGCAGCTGCAAATTAGTGCTGCAATTGCAAACCTGGTGGCAGGTAAGGACCTGACCCATAAAGCATAAACCTGACCCATTACATAAAGCATATGCTTAGGCATTAATAAAATACTCATAAATTACTATTCTGAATTTAGAAGTAATTCAAGCACCATAAGAGAGGGAAAATTGTTCCATGATACAAATATGTCTAATTGTTGTTGACATACTTTGTCCCTCTATTAGGTTAGGTAAAAAATAAATAAAGTTCCAAAAGAAGGAACACAGAAGCTTATAAGAATATGTATGCCTTGTGAAGAGGCTTATGAAAAATATCAAATGATACGTTATCATTATTAAAGTAATGTAAAAAAGGTTCACAAGCTGCTTCAACTATAAGATTAACAGCTGTTGCAAACTGAAGCAAGTGTTACAGATGATGTACAGCTTCTGTGAATGTTTGGGTAAAGATAAGAATATCATCTATTCTTATAACAATAATTGATATGTCTCTTGTTCGGACTGCAGACAATAATACCAGCTGAACATAAATGGTTGTCCTAAGAAATTTTCCAAACATTCTTATTAATTGTTGAAGTATAAGGAGTTATGGATTAAAGATCGATTGTTTTATTATGGAACTGTCCATGTCGTATCAAGATGAACAATACCACGGCTGTGGCATATGTTAACAATGGTATCGGAGACAACCAATTTGGGAGAAAAACATATTGTAATTATTTGGATTACTTACGATTAATCTGGTTGTATACAGATTAAATCACTGACCTTTCAAATGTTTCTTGTGGGTCACAAGATAAGTCAAATAACAATCATGGGATTATCTGAGTAAACAGATGTGGCATATTTTAAATTTTAGTCCACCTGTTTATCTCTAAAGAAGAGACAATGGTATCGGAAGACAACAAATTTGGGAGGAAAAACATATTGTCGTTAATATGGATTACTTACGATTAATCTGATTACATACAGATTAAATCACCGATCTTTCGAATATTTCTTGTGGATAAACCAAGAACAGCGAAGGTGGATGCTTTTCTCCCAATTACATGAGGAAAAGATTTCTTTTGTGTTCCTCATTTTTGTTAATAGGGCAGTGTCTGATGAAAATGTAGCGGGACACTGCCAGAGGCATTTTGGTGGCCTAATACGGGTCCTTTATGGTTTCATAAATATTGTGTAATTTGAACTGCTAGTGATGATTCATAATGGCAGCAATTTATTGAAGAAAAAAAATGGGTCTCGACCTAGGTCGTTGCCTGTCTCCTTTCGCTCTTTGGATGCTGCTGCACCCACTGGGATCTCCAGGTTTGAGAAACCCTGCAGTAATTTATTGTTGTACAAAAACATCCATGACATGAAAATATGAATTTGACTATCTGCAGGTTGACCAGACCATTACAGCAGCTGATGGTCAAAGAAGTCTATGAATGTTAACTAATATAACAACATATCAATAAAATAATTATGTATAAAGAAGTGTTATACCTGCAATTTGCAGAAATAAGTCTAAAAAACAATATTTTGTTATAAGAAATTGGAGGTCTGTATATACAGTAAAGTTATTTTATCATATTAGATATATGTGAATTCCTTGTGGATTGCATTTTCTAAGTATCTAATTGATAGAGCCAATAATAGGGCTCAGAGTGTTACCGTCTTATTAACGGACAATATATTAACCAAGAAGTTATCAGATGCATTCATAATATCCCGATATGGAAAGGAATACATATGTAAATATTATATATATATATATATATATATATATTTATATATATATATATATATATATATATATATATATATATATGTGTGTGTGTGTGTGTGTGTGTGTGTGTGTATATATACACACTGATTTACCAGACTGATTCCTGGGATGTCAGGACTGTCTTATGAAGAAAGACTGGATAGACTCGGTTTATACTCTCTGGAATTTAGGAGATTGAGAGGGGATCTTATAGAAACTTACAAAATTCTTAAGGGGTTGGACAGGCTAGATGCAGGAAGATTGTTCCCGATGTTGGGGAAGTCCAGGACAAGGGGTCACAGCTTAAGGATAAGGGGGAAATCCTTTAAGACCGAGATGAGAAAGACTTTTTTCACACAGAGAGTGGTGAGTCTCTGGAACTCTCTGCCACAGAGGGTAGTTGAGGCCAGTTCATTGGCTATATTTAAGAGTGAGTTGGATGTGGCCCTTGTGGCTAAGGGGATCAGAGGGTATGGAGAGAAGGCAGGTACGGATACTGAGTTGGATGATCAGCCATGATCATATTGAATGGCGGTGCAGGCTCGAAGGGCTGAATGGCCTACTCCTGCACCTAATTTCTATGTTTCTATCTTTCTATGTTTCTATATATATATATATATATTATATTTTATATATATATATATATATATGTATATATATTATATATATATATATATATATATATATATATATATATATATATAATCTGTCCAAAATTGTAAAAAATATAAAGGCAGGAGATAAATAATCTTGAATTGCCTTAAGAAATGGACTCTAACTCTATGATTCAAAAAACTTAAATATTGAAAATAATAATGCTGATGACTTTAGTATCAATATAAGAGTGCAAACATTGCAAATGTTACGTTATAATTGCATGTGGATACAGATTGCATTATCATATATGTTTATGAATCTACCAAACAAAGCACAACAAGAAGAGCTGAAACCAAGGTAAACCTATAAGCATATCCTGCCGGCTTTAAGTTGTGTGTGTGTGTGTGTGTGTGTGTGTGTGAACATTGATGAAATATGTTGCAGTAGGTAAGAGTCTCTGTGGCAATGAGACTGCTTATTACACACAAAAACCACACTGGGTTCAGTAAAAACTGATGGTTATAGAGGAATGTATTTCTAGATGGTTAGAAATTGGATACATTCAGTAGGAACTAGACACTGAAAGGTGGAAAATCACTCTGTTAATGAGGTAAATACATTCACAGGAATGGCACGGGATGAGCCACTCGAGCAAAGATGCAAGGCCGCAGGAGGCTGTAGATTACTGTTAAAGTAAAAAGGAACCAGTCATGGTGTCAGATTTGGACACGCAATGTTCGGTTCTCTATAATTGTTGCTTTGTCATGCCATCAAAATATATATATCAATTGGTATTTGTGATAAACTTGCCTTTCAATGGAAAGGGCATTACTTTCATTTTTTATAATGTGAAATAATTTATCACATAACTTGAGGCAATGTTTGGGGAAAAATATGTTATTCGCTCTTTATTGTGTTAAATGAGCCGTACTGTCGTATGGAATAAATTCTACGACACGAAAAACACAGAAAGCTTCAAACTCTTCACGTAGTCACTCACGTGACTCCGAAGTAAAATAGTAAGATTAAACGAGAACTTACCAGTTCGAAGTTTGATCGTTATTTTATGAGGAGTAACAATGAGGGATTACGTGCCCTCCACTCCCCACCCTCATAAAATAAATGATCATCTGGTAGTTCTAAATCTATGATGAGCCTTACTATCTTACTCCGGCTATTTTGTGTTCTGTGTTTTTCATGCCGCTGCTTTGAAGTATGCCGTTCCAGCGCCAGGCGGGCCTTCTTCACGTAATCCCTCATCGTTACTCCTCATAAAATAACGATCAAACTTCGAACTGGTAAGTTCTCGTTTAATCTTACTATTTCCCCCTTCCTCCCTCCCTGCCTAATAATTTAATCACCTCTTGGAAATACAGAACTAGACCCACCTTCAACAAAGGACAGCTGAAAGGGGGTGTTGGTCACCAATGACATTGCACGTCTCCAAATTCTGGTCAGCTTCATAGAGAATTGTTATTTTGCGTGTACATTTGTAAATGAGATCTGTGTCATGGAGGGACCAGTGGAGCTGTAGCAGATACTCAGCGGTCCCAACTATCTGGAAGATGACTTTTATAGATTTTCTGTCCTTTTATTCAGGGACAATGTTGGTATGTTCTGCACAATTCTCAAACACACACTCTCACTGACTCCCTCTCACCCACTCTCTCACTCACTCACACTTCACTCACCCACCCACTCTTCCACTCACCCACCCACTCTTTCACTCACTCACCCACACTCACCCACTCACTCTCATTCACCCACTCGCACTCACTCACCCACTCGCACTCACTCACAGTCTCAACTCACACTCACTCTCATTCACTCTCTCACTCTCAGTCACCCATTCACTCTCACTCCATGTGCGGACGTGGCATCGAAGGACGAGATGCCGAATCGAAGAAGTGGAAGCCAAATAACCGAACAGAAACGATGCCAAAAAGCCAAATAATCGAGAGGAAACAATGCCAAAAAGCAAAATAACCAAAAGGGCACAAGGCCGAAAAGACAAATAACCGAAAGGGCGAGACGCCTAAAAGCGAACTAACTGCACATAAACGGCGACAAAAGGCCAATTCACCGAAAGGGCAGATCGCCGAATAGCCAAATAACCGAAAGAGCGGGACGTCTAAAAGACAACTCACCGAATGAATACATCGCCAAAAAGCAAAATAACAGACATGACATGGCCGGGGGGTGGGACTTGTCAGCGCTTGGTCCAGACCCCTGCGTCCATCACATCACTGGCCTGGGGAGACGGGAGGCTAGGGATCATTTTTAATTTTCCTTCGCCTATTTAGGATTTTCCTAAATATAAAATTAAACCCCATATGATTGGAACTTTCGGTTGATTTAACAAAAATAATAATTGGTTCCATAGATATTTACATCAAGTGTAACAATTATATTTTGATTACCACAATACATACACTACCGTGCATCTTGAAGGCCAAGGCTTGGTGTTGGGGCCGCAACTGTTTACCATATATATTAATGATTTGGTAGAGGGAATTAGGAGCAACACTAGCAAGTTTGCGGATCACACAAAGTAGGCTGGCAGTGTGAACAGTGAAGAGGATGTTAGGAGGTTGCAGGGTGACATGGACAGGTTGAGTGAGTGGACAGATGCATGGCAGATGCAGTATAGTATAAATAAATGTGAGGTTATCCACTTTGGTGGCAAAAACAAGGGAGCAGATTATTATATCAATAGAGTTAGGTTAGTTAAGGGGGAGGTACAGCGAGACCTGGGTGTCCTTGTACACCGGTCACTCAAAGTTGGCGTGCAGGTACAGCAGGCAGTGAAAAAAGCTAATGGAATGTTGGCCTTCAGAAAAAGAGGATTTCAGTATAGGAGTAGAGAGGTTCTTCTGCAGTTGTACAGGGCTCTGGAGTATTGTGTACAGTTTTGGTCTCCTAATTTGAGGATGACATCCTTGTGATTGAAGCAGTGCAGCATAAGTTCACGAGATTGATCACTGGGATGGCGGGACTGTCATATGAGGAAAGATTGAAAAGATTAGGCTTGTATTCACTGGAGTTTAGAAGGATGAGGAGAATCTTATAGAAACATATAAAATTATAAAAGGACTGGACAAGCTAGATGCAGGAAAAATGTTCCCAATGTTGGATGAGTCCAGAACCAGGGGCCACAGTCTTAGAATAAAGAGGAAGTCATTTAAGACTGAGGTGAGAAAAAACTTTTTCACCCAGAGAGTTGTGAATTTATGGAATTCCCTGCCACAGAGGGCAATGGAGGCCAAGTCATTGGATGGAATTAAGAGACAGTTAGAGCTCTAGGGGCTAGTGGAGTCAAGGGATATGGGAAGAAGGCAGGCACGGGTTATTGATAGGGGACGATCAGCCATGATCACAATGAATGGCGGTGCTGACTCGAAGGGTCGAATGGCCCCCTCCTGCATCTATTTTCTATGTTTCTATAAATCAACCGAAAGTTCCAATCACACGGGGTTTTATTTTATATTTAGGAAAGTGCAAAATCGGCGAAGGAAAATTTAAAATGACTCCCATGCTCCCGTGTCCCCCGGCCAGTGATGTGATGGACGCGGGGGTCTGGACCAATCGCTGACAAGTCCCCCCACCCAGCGACGTCATGTCTGTTATTTGACTTTTCGTCGTCGTTTCCGTTCGGTGAGTTGGCTTTTAGATGTCCAGCCCTTTCGGTTATTTGGCTTTTCTGTGATCTGCCCTTTCGGTGAGTGGTTTTTCGTCGTTGTTTCCGTTCAGTTAGTTGGCTTTAAGGAGTCTCGCACTTTCGGTTATTTGGCTTTTCAGCATTGCGTCCGTTCGGTTGTTTGGCTTTTCGGCCTTGCACCCCTTTTGGTTATTTGCCTTTTCAGCGTAGTTTCCGTTCAGTTATTTGGCTTCACTAAGGTTATGTCTTCACTATAGAAGACATAAATAATCTGCCGGAAATAGCAGGTCACCAGGGGTCAAATGAGATGGAGGAACTGAGTGAAATCCAGGTTAGTCGGGAAGTGGTGTTAGGTAAATTGAATGGATTAAAGGCCGATAAATCCCCAGGGTCAGATAGGCTGCATCCCAGAGTGCTTAAGGAAGTAGCCCCAGAAATAGTGGATGCATTAGTGATAATTTTTCAAAACCCTTCTGGAGTTGTTCTTGAGGATTGGAGGGTGGCTAATGTAACCCCACTTTTTAAAAATGGAGGGAGTGAGAAAACAGGGAATTGCAGAGCAGTTAGTCCAACATCGGTAGTGGGGAAAATGCTAGAGTCATTTATTAAAGATGGGATAGCAGCACATTTGGAAAGTAGTGAAATCATTGGACAAAGTCAGCATGGATTTATGAAAGGTAAAGCATGTCTGACGAATCTTATAGACTTTTTCGAGGATGTAAGTGGATAAGGGAGTGGATAAGGGAGAACCAGTGGATGCGTTATATCTGGACTTTCAGAAGGCTTTCGACTAGGTCCACAAAAGAGATTAGTATGTAAACTTAAAGCACATGGTATTGGCGGTTCAGTATTGATGTGGTTAGAGAACTGGCTGGCAGACAGGAAGCAGAGGAGGAGTAAACGGGTCTTTTTCAGAATGGCAGGAAGTGACTAGTGGGGTACCGCAAGGCTCAGTGCTGGGACCCCAGCTATTTACAATATACATTAATGATTTGGACGAGGGAATTGAATGCATCATCTCCAAGTTTGCGGATGACACGAAGCTGGGGGGCAGTGTTAGCTGTGGGGAGGATGCCAGGAGGCCACTACTCACTCACTCACTCTCACTCACCCACACACTCACTCACTCACTCTCAAACACTCACTCTTCACTCACCCACACTCACTCACTCAAAACCCACACATAGAAACATAGAAAGATAGAAATTAGGTGCAGAAGCAGGCCATTCGGCCCTTCGAGCCTGCACCGTCACACACTTTCACTCACTCTCTCACACTTGACCACTCACCCACACTCTCACTCACATTCACTCTCATTCGCTCACTCTCACTCACCCACTCACACTCCCTCTCTCACTCACTCACCCTCACTCACCCTCAGTCTCACACTCTCACTCACGCACTCACTCACTCTCACCCACTCACAGTAACTCACTCTCACTCAATCGCTGTTGCAATCACACTGACTCACTCACCCACTCACTCTCACTCCCTTACCCACTAACTCTCACTCACTCACCCACTCTCACTCTCACACCCACTCTCACTCACCCACTCGCTCTCACTCACACTCACTCACTCTTCACCCACTCACTCCCACTCACTCTTCATCCTCACACTCACTCACCCACTCACACTCACTCACCCAATCACACTCACTCGCCCACTCACCCACTCACTCACTCATTCTCACTCACCCACACACTCACTCACCCACTCACTCATACTCCCTCTCAGTCTCTCACTCACCCACTCATACTAACTCACTCTCACTCATTCTCTCCCGCGCAATCACTGATGAAATCACACTCACTCACTCATCACTCATTCTCACTCACCCACTCACTCTCACTCACTCATTCTCACACCCACTCACTCACCCACTCGCTCTCACTCACCCACTCACTCTCTTCATTCACCCACACACTTTCACTCTCCCACATTCTCACTCACTCACTCTCATTCACTCAGTCTCACTCACCCACTCACTCACATCCTCTCTCTCACTCAAAGACACTCACTCACACTCTCACTCAACCTCTCAGTCTCTTACTCACTCTTCACTCACTCACCCATTCATTCACCCTCACACCCACTCACACTAACTCGCTCTCAATCATTCTCACTCACAATCACTGACGCACTCACTCATCCACTCACTCTTCTCTCACTCACCCAATCAGTCTTACTCATTCTCACTCTCTCTCACACTTCATTCACTCTCTCGCATACCCACTCACTCTTTCACAAACTCACTCTCACTCTTCATGCACTCATTGTCATACTCACTCACCAACTCGCTCTCACTCATCCACTCACACTAACTCAGGCACTCTCTCGCCCACTCACTCTCATTCTTCACTCACTCACTCACCCACGTCCTCACTCTTCACACTCACTCACTCCACACCCACTCACTCACTCTCATTCACTGGCACTCATTCTTCACTCACCCACTCACTCACCCACTCACACTCCCTCTCTCACTCACTCACATTCACTCACCTTCAGTCTCTCACTCACTCTTCACTCACCCAATCACTCTCACTCACCCACTCACACTAACTCACTCTCACTCATTCTCTCCCACTCACTCAATCACCGACACAATCACACTGACTAGCTCACCCACTCACTCTCACACCCTTACCCACTCACTCTCACTCACTCACCCACACTCTCACTCACCCTCACTCTTCACTCACTCACTCCCACTCACTCTTCACTCCTCACCCACTCACACTCACTAGCCCCCTCACACTCACTCACCCACTCACACTCACTCACTTTCACACCCACTCTCACTCATCCACTCACTGTCACACTTCACTCACTCACCCACGCACTCACTCACTCTATATCCACTCACTCACCCATTCACACTCACTCATTCTCACTCACCCACACACTCACACCCACTCAGACTCCCTCTCTCACTCGCTCACCTGCTCAGTCTCTCACACACCCACTCACTCACTCTGCCACCCACTCACACTCTCACTCATTCTTCACTTACTCTCACTCACCCACTCACTCATTCTCATACCCACTTGCTCACCCACTAGCTCTCACTCACCCACTCACTCACCCAATCACTCTCTTCATTCACACACACACTTTCACACACTGACTCTCACTCACACACCCACACTCTCACTCACACTCACTCTCATTCACTCAGTCTCACTCACCCACTCACTCACATTTCCTCTCTCTCTCAACCTCAGTCTCTTACTCACTCTTCACTCACTCACCCATTCACTCACTCTCACTCACCCACTCACACTAACTCGCTCTCACTCATTCTCACTTACTCAATCAGTGATGTACTCACTCATCCACTCTCACTCACTCTTCTCTCACTCACCCAAGCACTCTTACTCTCACTCACTCTCTCACTCACACACTTCACTCACTCACCCACTCACTCTCTTTCACAAACTCACTCTCACTTTCACTCACCCACTCACTCTTCACGCACTCACTGTCATACTCACTCACCCACTCGCTATCACTCATCCACTCACTCACTCACTCTCACGCACTCTCTCACCCACTCACTCTCACTCTTCACTCACTCACTTACCCATGCACTAACTCTTCACTCACCCACTCACTCACTCTACACCCACTCACTCATTCTCACTCACTGTCACTCATTCTTCACTCACCCACACACACACTCACTCATCCACTCATTCTATCACTCTTCACTCACTCACCCACTCACTCTCACTTTTCACTCACCCATACTCTCACTCACACTGACACTTATTCATCCACACTCTCGCTCTCTCATTCACTCACTCAGTAAACTCAGTAGCTGGAAACAAAGGGGAAGCCTTCATTGTGCCCGGAAACGTGGCCGACGGTCAGGACTTCAGGTCAGACTGAAACGCAGCGGACTTTGACTCCCTCTCCCTACTATCCTACTGGCCAATGTACAGTCCCTTGAAAATAAAGTAGAGGACTTAAGGGCAAGACTGCTTTATCAAAGGGAGCTGAGAGAATGCTCTGTGTTCTGTTTCACAGAGACATGGCTCACCCCCAGCTCCCCAGACTCAGCGGTCCAGCCTGATGGGTTCTCCATCCACCGTATGCACCATACACTGGCATCTAGGAAAGGGAGAGGAGGGGGCGTCTGCCTCATGGTCAACTCTGTGTGGTGCTCAGACGTGGCAGTCCTGTCCAACTCCTGCTCTCCGCACCTGGAACATCTGGCGGTGAAGTGCTGTCCCTTCTACCTTCCGAGGGAATTCACCTCCATCATCCTGACCGCGGTCTACATCCCAACCCAGGCAGACGTACGTCTGGCACTGGAGGAGCTGCACGCTGTGGTCAACAAACACCAGACGTCTTACCCCGAGGCATTTACCACCATTGCTAGGGACTTCAATAAGGCAAACCTAAAGAAATCACTCACCAACTTCCACCTACATGTCTCCTGCTGCACTAGAGGACCAAGCACCCTTGACCACTGCTACACCACCATCAAGAATGCCTACCGCTCTATCCCTCGCCCTCACTTCGGTAAATCCGACCATACTACGGTGCTGCTTCTTCCTGCCTACAGGCAGCAATTAAAGAGCACACCCCCAGAGGTGAGGACAGTACAGAGCTGGTCGGGGGAGGCGGGCAGAGGAACAACTGCAGGACTGTTTGGAGTCTGTCGACTGGGCAATGTTCAAGGACTCGGCAACAGACTTGAACGAATACGCCACAGTCGTTACAGACTTCATTAAGAAATGTGTGGAGGACTGCATCCCCACAAAAACCCTCCGAGTGTTTCCCAATCAGAAACCTTGGATGA
Organism: Okamejei kenojei; assembly: GCA_035221665.1. Lineage (NCBI taxonomy): Eukaryota > Metazoa > Chordata > Chondrichthyes > Rajiformes > Rajidae > Okamejei > Okamejei kenojei. The sequence continues at coordinate 324,331 of JAVHYY010000215.1, read as the reverse complement.
ACTTTGAGATCTGCACTCTTCTGAAGAGTGGTCTACAAGAAGTCCAGATACGGTCTTGGTAAGGCCATCAAAAAGGCCAAAAGGGAATTCTGCTCTAAGCTGGAGGATGAGACAGATGCTCGGCAGCTGTAGCGGGGCCTGAATGCAATCACCTCCTACAAGGCGAAACCAGGAGGCAGCTCGGATGTCGGCGATAGATCACTCCCTGATGAGCTCAATGCGTTTTACGCACGCTTTGATAGGGAGAACACTGATATGCCTTCCCGAGCCCCCATTCGCTGTGATGGTATTTCAGTCTCAGTCACAGAAGCCGACGTCAGGAAATCCTTCAGAGGGGTGAACCCTCGAAAAGCACCTGGACCTGATGGTATACCTGGTCGTGTTCTAAAAACCTGTGCGGATCAACTGGCTGGAGTTTTCACGGACATTTTCAACCTCTCACTTCTGAGGTCTGAGGTTCCCACCTGCTTCAAAAGGGCATCAATTATACCAGTGCCCAAGAAGAGCAAGGTGAATTGCCTCAATGACTATCGACCTGTGGCACTAACGCCTGTGGTGATGAAGTGCTTCGAGAGGTTGATCATGGCGCAAATCAACTCCTACCTCGACAAAATCCTGGACCCACTGCAGTTCGCTTACCGCCACAACAGATCAACAGTGGATGTGATCTCGCTGGCTCTCCACTCCACTCTGGACCACTTGGACAATGAAAACTCATATGTCAGGCTGTTATTCATCGATTACAGTTCAGCATTTAATACTATCATCCCCTCCAAGCTGTTTACCAAACTCGCAGAACTGGGTCTTTGCGCATTCCTCTGCAATTGGATCCTCGACATCCTCATTCACAGACCACAGTCTGTTCGTATTGGTGGAAATGTGTCAGACTCGATAACATTCAGCACGGGAGCACCTCAAGGCTGCGTGCTCAGCCCCCTGCTGTACTCACTCTATACTCATGACTACGTAGCCGGTCATAGTGCGAACTCCATCATCAAGTTCTCTGACGATCACTGGGACGTATCACTGATGGGGATGAGTCGAAGTACAGAAGAGAGATTGAGCAACTGTCCATATGGTGCCAGCACAATAACCTGGCCCTCAACACCAGCAAAACCAAGGAACTGATTATGGACTTTGGGGATGCACAGTTGAAAGGGTCAAGAGCTTCAAATTCTGGGGCGTGCACATCCCTGAAGATCTTTCCTGGTCCGAGAACACTGATGCAATTATCAAGAAAGCACATCAGCGCCTCTACTTCCTGAGAAGATTACGGAGATTCGGTTTGTCAAGGAGGACTCTCTCTAACTTCTACAGGTGAACAGTAGAGAGCTTGCTGACCGGTTGCATCGTGGCTTGGTTCAGCAACTTGAGCGCCTGGAGAGGAAAAGACTACAAAAAGTAGTAAACACTGCCCAGTCCATCATCGGCTCTGACCTTCCTTCCATCTAGGGGATTTTTCGCAGTCGCTGCCTCAAAAAGGCTGGCAGTATCATCAAGGACTCACACCATCCTGGCCACACACTCATCACCCTGCTGCCTTCAGGTAGAAGGTACAGGAGCCTGAAGACTGCAACGACCAGGTTCAGGAATAGCTACTTCCCCACAGACATCAAGTTATTAAACCTGGCTTGGACAAAACTCTGAACATTAATAATCCATTGTCTGTTATTTGCACTGATAGTTTATTTATTCAGGTGTGTATTTACGTATATAATGGTACATGGACACACTGATCTGTTTTGTAGTCAATGCCTACTATGTTCTGTTGTGCTGAAGCAAAGCAAGAATTTCATTGTCCTACCAGGGACACATGACAATAAACTCACTTGAACTTGAACTCTCACTCACCCTATTAGTCTCTCGCTCACACTTCACTCATTCACTCTCAGTCACCCTCTCATACTCACTCATTCTCAATCACTGACACACTCACTCACACTCACTCATTCACTCTCTCATTCTCACTCACTCACTCTCATCCATTCACTCTCACACCCACTCTCACTCACTCACTCTCACTACCTCACCTCCACTCTCTCTCATCCACTCTCACTCACTCTTCACTCACTCTCTCACTCAGTCACTCACGCACTCTCACTCACTTCACTCATTCACTCTCACTCACCACTCACTCTCACTTACTCACGCGCACTCAATTCACCCTCACTCACCCACAATCTCGCTCACTCTCACTCTCATTCACTCACTCAGTTATTCCAGTCACTTGGGGGCCTGGTCTGGAGAAAGGTTTGTGATCCTTAGTGGAGGTTGCGTAAGTGGAGGAGCTTTAATTGAGCATGTGGATCCTGAGGAAGGATAAAGTGAAGCTGAGATATATGGAGTGAGCTGACTTATCCAGCACTTTGTGGTGCAGCGGTAGAGTTGTTGCCTTACAGCGCCAGAGAACCGTATTCGATCTTGACCACGAGTGCTGCCTGTACGGAGTTTACGTTCTCCCTGTGACCACGTGGATTTTCCCTGGGTGCTCCGGCTTCCTCCTACATTTCAAAGACGTGCAGGTTTGTAGGTTAATTGGCTTCTGCAAGTCGTAAATTGTCCATGGTGTGTAGGATACTGTGTGGGGAACGTTGGTTGGTCAGTGGGCTGAAGAGCCTGTTTCCGCGCTGTATCTGTAAAGTCGCTCAAATAAGACTTGGCGGCTTTTTAAGCAGTTGTTGTGTTATGCAGAAGCAATACAGTACAAGTGAATCTTTGCATGTTGCAAATGCATCCCACCAATATTTAGTTTAGTTTACCTTAGAGAAACAGTCCATTCGGCCCACTGAATCCATGCCGAGCAACTATCACCCAATTCATTAGTTCTATGCTACACACTAAGAACAATTTATGGAACCTAAATAACCAATAACCCTGCACATCTTTGGGATATGAGAGGAAATGAGATATGACAATAAAATATTCTTGATTCTTAGAACCGGAGAAAACCCACAGGGCGAATGTGCAAACTGCGCATGGACAGCTCCTCAGGTCAGGATCAATCCCTGGTCTCTGGATCTGTGAGGCAGCAACTAATCTCATGATTGTATACATGTTTATAAGATCACCACTCATCCTATATAGAGGATGGGAGCAGCCTGGCTTGATGATAGAACTGGAAAGTTGGATTAGAAATATCTGAATTCCTATCCTTACTGTTTTGTTTTCCAGCCAAATGAACCATTATCATCTTGCTCATCCACCCACTCAATGGACACGGCCTCTTCGGGAGTCTCGTCATTGATCGGCACCATTTCATGCTTGTCTTCCTGCGTCCACAATCCCAAGGACCACAAGCGCACCATCTCGGGGACTTCCTGCAGCTCCACGGCGCCACTTCCTGAGTACAACAAGCTCAGAGAAAATTGCATCATCCGCATCAGCCTCAAGAACGGCAATGGGAATGTCTACAAAAGTATTGTGGTACGTACATGGCATTCTTCCACAGCTCAGATACTACTTCATAGCAGAGACACAGCATGGAAACAGGCCCTTCGGCCCACTGATTCCGTGCCGACCAATGATTGGATAGGATGTTCAAGAAGGAACTGCAGATGCTGGAAAATCGAAGGTAGACAAAAATGCTGGAGAAACTCAGCGGGTGCGGCAGCATCTATGGAGCGAAGGAACTAGGCAACATTTTGGGCCGATTGGATAGGATGCACTAGTTCCTGCACGCTAGGGACAATTTACTGAAGCCAATTAACTTACAATCCTGTATATCTTTGAAGTGTGGGAGGAAACCGGAGCATGGGTGATTAGTCATCGGTGATGGGGAGGAGGCAGGAGAATGGGGTTAGGAGGGAGAGAAAGATTGGCCATGATTGAATGGTGGATTATGCTCGATGGGCCGAATGGCCTAACTCTGTTTCTATGAACGTATGAGCACTTGAAGAAAATCCCTCGCGGTCATCGGGAGAATGTACAAACTCCCTACAGACAGCACCCACAGTCAGGATGGAACCCAGGTCTCCGGCACTGTATGGCAGCAACTCTCCCATTGCTGCAATATATTTGTGACTTCTGAATATAAAACTTGGAAATGTGAAAAGTTGAAAACACAGGGCCTTGTTTTTGTGGTGTTTAGCTCAAAGTCTACAACAGTCCCAAACTTTAATGAGATTCTGGTTTCCCTCAAAAGGGGCAAGAGCCAGAGAACATAGTGTGGCACAGTGTGGCCATTCGGCACATCTTGCCCACACAGGCCAACATGTCCCACCTGCCTGCATTTGGCCCATATCCCTCCAAACTTGTCCTATCCATGTACCTGTCCAAATGCTTCTTAAGCGTTGAGATAGTCCCTGCCTCAACTTCCTCCTCTGGCAGCTCGTTCCATACACCCACTTCAATGTGAGAGGGGAAAGATTTAATAGGGACCTGAGGGGCAGCTTTTTCACACAGAGGGTGGTGGGTGCAGTGGTATAGAAGGCTGAGAGGTGACCATACAGAAGTGTATATAAAATCATGAGGGGAATAGAAAGAGTGAATGCAGAGGGTATTTTACTCAGGGGAGGGGAATCAAGAACCAGAGGACATGGGTTTAAGGTGAGGGGCAAGATTTAATAAGAATCTGAAGGGTGTTTGGTTTTGGGAGCGGGCTGCCAGAGCAGGTAGTTGTGGCAGGAACTATACAATATTTAAAAGTCAACTGAACATGCATAGAAAAGGTTTCAAGGGATATGGGCCAAACATGGGCAGGTAGGACTGGCGTAGAAAAGGGGCATCTTGGCCGGTTTGGGCAAGTTGGGTTGAAAGGCCTGTTTCCGTGGTGTATGGTGCTAAGAGTATAATGGTTTGAAAGGTGCTCTGTATATGACTCCTGGAATGTCATTAGGTATAGATAAAAGTGTTGGAGAACCTCAGCGTGTGCAGCATCATCTATGGAGCGAAGGAAATAGACAACGTGTCATTGGGGACACTCTTATCTTTCATTGTCTTGGTGTCACTGTAGTTTGAAATGGGAGCAGAGATTGTAGATCCTAATGTTAATTAGGGTTGATTATTTGTTCAAACAGGGTGGAAAAGCATCAGAAGAATCAATCTAAATGTCAATAATTTAAAATTAACGAGACCTTTGCCTACTGCAGTGGATGTTGTAACTATTTTAGACGTACAGTGAAGGAAAGACGCCCTTTGGCCCACCGAATCCACGCCTACCACCAATCACCCCGTACACTAGCACTATCCTACACACTAGGGACAATGTACAATTTACAGAAGCCAATCAACCTGCAACCCTGCACGTCTTTGGAGTGCGGGGGGAAACCGGGGCACCCGGAAAAAACCCTCGCAGTTACAGGGAGAACGTACAAACTCTGTGCAGACAGTACCCATAGTCAGGATCGAACCGGGTCTCAGGCGCTGTAAGGCGGCAGCTTTGTACCACCCAATTGTTAGCAACCTTATCTGCATCTGTTGGAGACCAAGTAAACCATACAAAGATTTCAACTCCACCCAATTAGCTTCTTTGTAGTACAGTCCACTTTAATATCTATTGTCACAGAAGACTGTAGAGGCCAAGTCAGTGGATATTTTTAATACATAGATAGATTCTTGATTAGTACGCGTGTCAGAGGTTATGGGGAGAGGGTAGGAGAATGGGGTTAGGATTGATAGATAGATCAGCGATGACTGAATGGCCTAATTCTACTCCTGTTCCTTATGAACATGGCAGCAGACAGAACCCGTAGACAGGATCGAACACAGGTCTCTGGTGCTGTACGGCAGCAACTCTGCCGCTGCGCCACCGTGACTCCCTACATTTCGTTGAAAGGTGTGCGGGTTTGCACGTTAGAGAAGACACAAAATGCTGCAATAACTCAGCAGGATAGTCAGCATCCCTCGAGAACACGCATAGGTTCAGGACCCTTCTTCAGACTGATTGAAGGACGGGATGAAAGAAAGCTGGAAGCCAGACGGCTTGTAGATTAATTGCCAATTTGGTGTCTGTAAATTGCTTCTACTTTATTGGAAGCCTAATTTAATTTATTGTCATGTGCACAGTAAAAAGCTTTTGTTGCGTGCTAACCAGGCAACAGAAAGACAATACATGATTACAATCGAGCCATCCACAAGGTACAGAAATATGATAAAGGGAATAACGTGAATAACGTTTAGTGCAAGATAAAGTTCACTAAAATCTGATTTAAGGTAGTCCGAGCATCTCAAATGAAGAAGAGAGTAGCTCAAGGCCACACTCTAGTTGTTGGTGGAATGGTTCAGTTGCCTGATAACAGAAAGTGGGATAGCATTGAGCTGGTGTGAAAGGGTATTCAATGGATGGTGTGAACTCGAAGATCCGAAGGGCCTGTTTCCATTCTGTATCTCTAAACTTAACTGACCGCAGGCCTGAGGAATGATTGCAAACGATGGTCAAATAATGGGGTAGCATTTTTCGAACTTACATACAAAATACTGGAGTAACTCAGCGGATCAGGTAGTGTCTGTGGAGAGAAGGAATGGGTGACGTTTCGGGTCGAGACCCTTCTTCCAACTGAGAGTCAGGGCAGATGGAGTCTGGAGATATGGAAGGGTAAGGTATGAAAATAACAGATCAAAGCAGACGATGCAGATCGAAGCATTTTTCTAATACTTGTTTGTTTTCTGGTAACAGGTAACCCATATTAAATCCCTTTCAGTGGATCCTCAGCGCCCCCCCCCCCCCCCCGTCAAACTAGGGGTGCCGCATTGATGGCAGCCTCTGCCTACCGTATGTTCGTTTATCTGTCTTTTTTTATTTTTAGTCTGTTTTAAAAGTATGTTTTGGAGGTTTCTTTAGTTTTTCTATGTGGGAAAGGGGGGTAGGGTAAGGGGGAAACCGTTTCCCAGTCACTTCCTGGCGAGGATGCGACTATTCTCCGAGTCGCGTCCTCGCCCCACTCCTCCCGGCCTACAAACTGGATAGGCACGGCCATTCCTGCCGGGGACCAGACCAGAGCTACAGCGGCGGCGCAGCACTGGATTCACCGCGGAGCGGGTGATGCCTTACCTGGATCGCCGTTTGATGCTCCAGAGTGTTGAGCCTGCTGCTTCAACATCGCGGAGCTGTGGTTTGTAGAGCTTCCAGCACAGGCGCGCTGACTTCAACATCGCGGAGTCCTGGGACCTTTTGCTGCGGGCCACCAGGGTGAATCTCCACCCAGTGCGGCCTGTGGACTTCGGGAGCCGTGAACCCCAGTAGGAAGTGGCCGATTCGGATGTCCAAGCCGCTGTGGTTCTCCCGTTCCGTCGTCGGAGTTCCAGCATCCCAGCGAGAGGGCCTGAACATCGGGCCGCCCGTAGCAGCGACAGCGAGGGGTTGGGTAGCCCGCCGATCCACGGGTGAACAACGGAGGACAACAGAGGAGGATGACTGAACTTTGGTGCCTTCCCTCGCAGTGAGAAACTTTGTTTCCGCTGTGTGGGGATATCTATGTTAAAGACTATTGTATTCTTTTTTTTATTTTTTTTTATATTTATTTATTATAGAAACAAAATAACAACCAATTACATTATATTTCAATAGTAAAAATACATAGTCTTAATAACTGATTCATACTAATAATATTATTTATACTGTATTATCCTTAGTTATAAATTTCAGAGTTGTATATTTTATATAATTAGAGATACATAATACTACTAATACATTCACAATATTAGCATTATACTCGTACTATTAGTAATTTTCATTTTATCTCTAATTTTTTAGGTATAAGACCAAATTTTATGATATTATTGATACAAAAAGTTAGTAAAACTTATATAATTCTTATTATTTCTTCCTAATGTTAACAATATTTATTTTATCGCTAAATTTAAAATTATTGTACCATTAAAAGTACATAATTTTATATAATTAAAAATATAAAATACTAAAAAAATGCTAATAATACTAACAATGTTCTTATAAATCTAATAATATTTATATTCGTACTAATATTAAGATAGTGTGTTTCTATATTGTTTTTTAATTTTTTATTTAGATATAAGAAAATAGAAAAGTTAGGAAATAGAATAAAGAATAAGAAAAGGTTTGATGGAGAATAAAATATTCGTCATTAATCCGTCCTTATAGATATATTCATGATTTATTATATGTATCTCTTCATCCACTCAAATATCCAGGCCTCAGTCAGGTTCTCGCGCCGAACCATTATGACCCTGTAAATATTTAATATATGGAGACCAAATACATCTGAAGAGATCTAACCTATCCATAAGGACAAGCCTCAATCTCTCCAAATGAAGTGTCTCCGACATTTCTATATTCCACATTTTGATTGTTGGGAATGCAGGGCCTTTCCAAAATTTTAATATTAATTTTTTCCCAATTATTAAACCATAATCAATAAAAGTTCTTTGATTCGTTGTTATTAATTGGTCAGTTTCAATTATTCCAAGTATAATTAACTTTGGGTCGGGGATTATATTTATATTGATAACGGTCGAGATTATTTTAAATATTTCCTTCCAGTATTCTACAATTTTTATGCAGTTAGTAAATGAATGTGTCAAATTTGCTTCTGAAATTTGACATTTGTCACATATTGGAGATATATTTTTGGAAAAATATTATGTAATTTAGATTTAGAGTAATGTAATCTATGTAATATTTTAAACTGTATAAGAGAATGTTTAGCGTTTAATGAACAATAATGTATATGTTGTAAACTTTCATCCCATATTTCTGGTCTTATTATTTGGCCTAATTCCTTTTCCCAAGATTCTCTGTATATTTCTGTTGATGGGGTATCATTTTCCAATAAAATATTATATATATATGATATCATTTTTTCCATATTTGGATGTTTATTCAAACATTCATCTAAAATTTCTATTTTTCTATTTCTAAATTCATATATATTTGCAGAGGCATAGTTTTCTAATTTGTAAATATCTGAAATATTCTTTATTATGTAGCCCATAAATTTGTTGCAACTCTTGAAATGAAAGAAAAGTGTTTTCCTTATAAAGATCACCCATCTTAGAAATTCCTTTATTTTTCCATTGTAAAAAAGCCTTATCCAAAATTCAAGGTTTAAACATAAATTTATTAACAATCTTAAGACTTATTGGTATAGATTTTAGTTTTAATGCTTTCTTTATTTGTTTCCATATGCGGATTCCATTTTCTATTATCGGATTTTCACTATAAACTTTCTTAGCTACATTAATATTAGCAAATATTATAGAGCTAATTTCTAATGGAGAACAATCTTCTTCTTCCATATTTAACCAATTTGGTTTATTGTCTATTTCTCCTAACCAAAAATTCATGTTTTTAATATTAACTGCCCAGTAATAAAACATCAAGTTTGGTAACGCTAATCCTCCATTTATTTTAGACTTACATAAATGTTTTTTATTTATTCTATGGGTCTTATAATCCCAAATAAAATTCGTAATTAAAGAATCTACTTTTTTAAAAAAAATTTTTGGAAGATATATCGGGATTAATTGAAATAAATATAATAATTGTGGGAGAAAAATCATTTTTATTGCATTAATTTTCCCTATCATCGAAATAGGTAAACTTTTCCAATATGAAATATTCTTATTTAATTTATCTAGTAATGGGGGGAAATTAGATTTAAATAGAGAATTAAATCTTTTTGTAACAAAAATCCCAAGATATTTAATATTTTCATTTGTTATCTTAAAAGGAAATTGTTGTAATATATGTAACTTATTCATTGTTATAGGCATAAGTTCACTTTTATTCCAATTAATACTGTATCCTGAAAATGATCCGAATTCCGTTATTAGTTTTAACAAATTTCGAATACTTATTTCTGGTTGAGTGATATAAAGTAATACATCATCTGCATATAAGGAAATTTTATTCTTAGTATTTGCGGTATCATATCCATATATTTCCGGGTGTAGTCTTACCCTCTGAGCAAGTGGTTCTATTGCTAATGCAAACAATAAAGGTGATAAAGGGCAACCTTGCCTACAACCTCGTGATAAATTAAATTTAATTGATAACATTCGATTTGTTGTTATTCTAGCTATTGGATTTGCATATAATAATTTAATCCAAGTAATAAACTCCTCTCCTAGTTTAAAGGCTTCCATCACTGAAAATAAATAAGGCCATTCCACTTGGTCAAAAGCCTTTTCTGCATCAAGCGAAATAACTACTAAGTCTTTTTTATCACTTCTTTTCGAATATATAATATTAAACAATCGTCTTAGATTATATGAAGAATATCTTTTTGGTATAAATCCAGTTTGATCCGGATGTATTAATTCATTAACAACTGAACTCAATCTTTTTGCTAATATTGTTGTTAATATCTTTTGATCTGTATTTAATAGAGCTATTGCTCTATATGATCCTGGTTCGTCTAAGTCTTTATTTATTTTAGGTATGAGTGTTATAATAGATTCGTTCAATGTATCTGGAAGCTTCTGTTCTGTATATATCTGTTCATATAATGATTTTAGATATGGAACTATATATTCATGAAATGTTTTATAAAATTCCGAACCTATACCATCAGGTCCCGGTGTTTTTACCGTTTTTTAATGATCTAATAGATTCTTTAATTTCATTTATTGAAATATCAGCATTTAATAATTTTCTATTTTGTAAATCCAGTCCTTTCAAGTTACATTTTTTTATAAATGCATCTATTTCTATTTTACTTACTGTTGTTTTAGCAGTGTATAAATTTTTATAATATTGCATAAATCTTTCATTAATATCTTTAGGTTGTATTAATAAGTCACCGTTTTGTGATTTAATCCTATGTATAATTTTTTTCCGCTTCAATTTTCCTTAATTGTCGAGCCAGCAGTTTTTGGGGCTTATCCCCAAATTCAAACTGTAATTGTTTAGTACGTTGGTAAAATTTTATCACTTGATCTGTATATATTTTATTTAATTTATATTTCAATGTAACAATTTTATTATGTAATGTCGTATCTGGTTTTATTGCATTCTGTATATCTAATTTCTTAATCTCCTTTTCTAGATCTTGTTGTTCTTTCCGAATCTTTTTATTGTCAAATGCTTGTGAAGAAATCATTATTCCTCGAAGATATGCCTTAAATGTTTCCCACAATAAGGAACGCGATATCTCTGGTTGATCATTTATTTCAAAAAAAATTTTAATTTGAGTTATGATATATTCCTGAGTGGCTTTGTTTTTTAAAATTTGTGGATTAAATTTCCACTGTCTTAAATTTTCTATTTTATTATTAATTTTAATTTTAAACGTTACTGGAGCGTGATCTGAGATTATTATATTATCATATTTAGCTTCATAAGTAAGTGAGATAAGTTTTGCATCCACCAAAAAATAATCTATTCTTGAGTAAGTTTTATGTACTGGGGAGTAAAAAGAATATTCTCGTCCTGTAGGATTTTCTGTTCTCCAAACATCTTTAATATTGGTTGTTTGCATATATGCATTTAGCAAATCACTAGAATGTGATTTGTTTTTTCTTTGTTTTGTAGATCTGTCTAAGTAAGGGTCTAATGTACAGTTGAAATCTCCACCAATTATCAAATTATATTGCGTTAATTCCGGAATATTATTAAATACTTTTTTAAAAAAACAATGGACTATCGAAATTTGGTCCATATATATTAACAAGAATCACTTTTTCTGTATTTAATTCTCCTATCACAATAATATATCTACCATCTTTATCATCTATGGTTAATGTATGTTTAAATAAAGTACCTTTACGAAATAATATTGCTACGCCTCTTGATTTATGTGTAAAAGAAGAATGATATATTTTATCTATCCATTTAGCTTTCAACCTGTTTTCCGCCTCTTTTTTTAGGTGGGTCTCTTGAATGTAAATTACATCAGCTTTACTTGCCTTTAAATATGTCAATACTTTTCCTCTCTTTATCGGTTCATTAATACCTTTAACATTCCAACTGCAGAATGTTAATCCTCATTCCCCGTATTTCTTTTTAAGTCTTGCATTTTAGATTTATGGGGATCTGCAGGATCTAAGGATCAGCGCGATAAACCCAACCTTACACCTGAACCCTGAATGGATGTAATTTAAATCTCTTTTTTGCCCCTCATGAATATATCTCCCTTGGTACATTATATTACTCCAATCAAACCAAAGATTACTATAGATATAAAAGATAGATAGAAAATAAATAGAAGTATTGTGTGTAAAAGAAAAAAGAACTACATCTAGAATCGATGTAGTTTGTGCCAGCCATATTAAGATGGCTATACATCTAACGACTTCCGTCATCGATGTTATTAACACGACCAGCTCCTGGAATTAGGGAATTATTATTCCTTAACAATATTTTAACGGGGGTATAATATATATAATTTAAAAAAGGGGGGGGGGGGAGGGGGAATAATAATAAAAAACAGGAAGGGGAGAGAGAAAGAAAAAAGAGGAAGAATAAAAAAAAAAAATTCTTCCTTTAAAAATATCAATATCTAAAGCTAACTTAGAAATCTAACTAATATTAGACATAAAAAATACAAAGGCTATATAAAAAGAAGAATAACATACAATTAATTCAGTTCAAAAAGGGAAAATTAGTTATTAATTATTAGTAATAGTGATTAGTAATAGTAGACATTCCTAATTAATAAAAAAAAAGGTGGGAAAAACTAATAATAAAACCGTATTATAATCTTAATGTGTGTGTTAATTATTTATGTTAGTTATATGTTAGAACTAATTATCAATGTCCAGATATCCAGATGACGTTGTCAAATCTCGTTTTATTCCTCTCCATTCCATTCGACATTGTCTATTCCATCAAGTCCAATATCCTCTTGAAGAGTCTCAGTAAATATTAAAAGTTCATGTTGAATATCTGAAAATGGTAAAAGTCAGTATATTACTTGCTTGTAGGTATTCTTCAAGTCTTGAACTGCTGAGCAAACTCCAATGCTGCGGTTGGGGTCTTGAAAAAGTATTCCACATTCTTATAAGAAACTCTTAAAGTCGCTGGGTAGTTCAAACCGTATCTCAGATTTTCTACTCCACGCATAAGACTTTTGGCTTCATTGAATGCTTTTCGTTTCCTGGCGACCTCTGGTGGATAGTCTCGATAGATACTAATCCTTTGACCTTCAAATGTCAAGTTTTTAGTTTTCGAAGCTTTCCGCATAATCTCATCCAGAACAAAATCAAATTGTACTTTTATAATCATTTGTCTGGGAGGAGCGTTGGGTCTGGTCTGACGTCTACTGACTCTGTGAGCACGAGCTAATAAAGGCATTTCTTCCAGAGATAGAACTTCTTTGAGTAATTTAGCAGTGAACTCTCGAGGGCCGTCGATATTCTCTAGACCCTCAGGAATCCCTACAATTCTCAGATTTTGCCTTCTCTGATGTCCTTCTAGCTCAGTACATTTCTCTGCTGTTTTAGTCAGCATGCTCATCAGACGTTCGTTTTCTGTAAACAGGTTCGCTGTAGTCAAAGCATTCGTCTCAGCTGTTTGCTCAAGGTTTTTTATTTCAGCCATCTGTTGTTTCTGTATTTCTTCAATAGGATTAATCCTATTATCGATGTCTTTTTTAAACTTTTCCAGTTTCTTATCCATCTTTTCCTCCATGGTGTTAAACATTTCAATAAATTCTTCCTTTAATTCATCTGACATTTTCTTAACCTTTTTTTCAATATTTAACTTTGTTTCTTGTTTTAAGTCTTTCAGTTGATTTCTCATCTGATTCAGCTGAGTATCCATCAAACTGTTTATATGATTTATTTCTTCCTTTACATCTTTTATTTCACCCTTTAATTCTTCCTTTAAGCTGACCATCTGATGAGAAATAAAAGATTTCAGTTCCTCACCTTCCATTTTTGTCCCTGGTTTTTTGGACACATCTTCCAGGGATCGAGTCCTACTCGACTCCGAGGCTTCACTTGGGCCTTCTCCCGGTCTCTGCCGGGTTGTTCGACCTTTACCCTTGTCGGTAGGGCTCCGTGAGACCGACATAGTTCGTCGCGCGCCTGATGACGTCACTCGGCACAGTCGGTGAAGAAACAGCAAGCAGTTTGTTGCAGGCAGCTGGTAAGTCTTTTAAAACCCCCGTTTTTTACAATTTTTTTGCGGAGCTGGCTGGCGCTATACTCTAGGGCTCCATAGCGCCACCGGAAGACAGACTATTGTATTCTGTGCTCTTTTATATTCGTATGGCTGTATGGTGACCACACATTTCCCTGTACCAATTGGTACGTGACAAATAAATGTCTCTTGTTTCTCTTGTCTGGTTTCGACAAGAAACACGGGTCCTGAACATAAAGAAAGGTAACTTTGAGGGTATGAGACGTGAATTGGCCAATTGATTCTTAAAGGGTTGACGGTGGAAATGCAATGGAAGGCATTTAAAGAGTGCATGAATGAACTAGAACAATTGTTCATCCCAGTATGGCAAAAGAATAAATCAGGGAAGGTAGTGCATCCGTGGATAACAAGAGAAATCAGGGATAGTATCAAATCAAAAGATGAAGCATACAAATTAGCCAGAGAAAGCAGCCTACCAGAGGACTGGGAGAAATTCAGAGTCCAGCAGAGGAGGACAAAGGGATTAATTAGGAAAGAGAAAATGGATTATTAAAGAAAACTGGCAGGGAACATAAAAACTGACTGCAAATTTTTTTATCGATATGTGAAGAGAAAAAGATTAGTTAAAACGAATGTAGGTCCCTTGCAGTCAGAAACAGGTGAAATGATCATGGGGAACAAGGACATGGCAGACCAATTGAATAACTACTTTGGTTCTGTCTTCACTAAGGAAGACATAAATAATCTGCCGGAAATAGCAGCGGATCGCGGGTCAAATGAGATGGAGGAACTGAGTGAAATATAGGTTGGCGGGGAAGTGGTGTTAGGCAAATTTAATGGATTAAAGGCCGAAAAATCCCCATGGCCAGGTAGGCTGCATCCCAGAGTACTTAAGGAAGTAGCCCCAGATATAGTGGATGCCTTAGTGATAATTTTTCAAAACTGTTTAGATTCTGGAGTAGTTCCTGAGGATTGGAGGGTAGCTAATGTAACCCCACTTTATAAAAAGGGAGGGAGAGAGAAAACGGGGAATTACAGACCAGTTAGTCTAACATCGGTACTGGGTAAACTGCTAGAGTCAGTTATTAAAGATGGGATAGCAACACATTTGGAAAGTGGTGAAATCATTGGACAAAGTCAGCATGGATTTAAGACAGGTAAATCATTACTGACGAATCTTATTGAATTTATTGAGGATGTAACTAGTAGAGTGGATAAGGAAGAAACAGTGGATGTGTTATATCTGGACTTTCAGTAGGCTTTCGACAAGGTCCCACACAAGAGACTAGTATACCAACTTAAAGCACACAGTATTGGCGGTTCAGTATTGATTTGGATAGAAAATTGGCTGGCAGACAGGAAGCAAAGAGTAGGAGTGAACGGGACCTTTTCAGGATTGCAGGCAGTGACTAGTGGGGTGCCGCAAGGCTCAGTGCTGGGACCCCAGCTATTTACAATATATATTAATGATTTGGATGAGGGAATTAAATGCAACATCTCCAAGTTTGCGGATGACACGGAGCTGGGGGACAGTGTTAGCTGTGAGGAGGATGCTAGGAGGTTGCAAGGTGACTTGGATAGGCTGGGTGAGTGGGAAAATGCATGGCAGATGCAGTATAATGTGGATAAATGTGAGGTGGCAAAAACAGGAAAGTAGACTATTATTTGAATGGTGGCCAATTAGGAAAAGGGGAGATGCAACGAAACCTGGGTGTCATGGTACACCAGTTGGCATGCAGGTGCAGCAGGCAGTGAAGAAAGCGAATGTTAGCATTCATAGCAAAAGGATTTGAGTATAGGAGCAGGGAGGTTCAACTGCAGTTGTACAGGGTCTTGGTGAGACCACACCTGGAGTATTGCGTACAGTTATGGTCTCCAAATCTGAGGAAATCGAAGGGCCGAATGGTCTACTCCTGCACCTATTTTCTATGTTTCTATGTCTCAATACACCCAGCATCTGAAGTAAATAATTTTTCTCTTTCTGTCCAGGTGATCAACCAAAACAGGTCCCCAGTCGTTATCCAGAGAGCCAGGTCAAAGCACAACCTGGAAGGAGATTGGAAGGAATATCAGCTTGTCCAGATCCTCTCAGAAGACAGATGTGAGGAATAAAACATAGCTTCCTTGATGCTGAGGTCACTGAAAAAAAAACAAGATGGATGTGCTTCCTGCACTGGTGAGGACTCGGAATGAATGCCGTGTGTGCAGTGATCTCGGTGTTTACGGAGTCATGGCGCGTGAGAATATCCCAGAGTCTGGTGTGAGTGTGGATGGCTTTCTGACTGTTCGGGCGGACAGGGACTGCAGAGAAAGTGATAGTGGTCCGTACAACTCTAGCCTCATCACAGTGAAGGAGCGTGTGTGTGGCCCAGCCATTGAACTGATGGCTGTGGCTCTCTGCTCATGCTGGGTGCCCTGGGGATTCTCACATGCCATTGCAGTGGCTGTTTATGTTTAATCTTTAAGTAGTTTTGTATCTTAGTGCTTTTTTGATGTGACTGTATGGTAAATCAAACTTCACTGTTCCTCGGTACACGTGATAACAGAGGACAATTGAAATGTTGATCAGAGGGGTGATCAGGTAGGCCTCGTAGTCCTAGTGTTCAGCGAAACGGTCGCCCAGTCTACGTTTATAATTAACTCATAGTTCTTTTTCTCTTCTGCCCCCAGAGTTGGTCATTCCAGACGGAGGCAACATCTATTATGCGGTAGGCCCCTCTGCGAACTTTAACTTCATCCTGAGGAAGAAGAACTGCAGTCAGCTAGGAAACGTATCGGCCAACTCGTTGACTAAATGTGCTTGTTTGGCTTTGTTTCCTGCAGGGCCACATTCAAACTGGTGAACCGCCCTCTCTCCAGTCAGTGGCCAGATGATGAACGCTTTTGGATATCAGCTTGTCCAGATCCTCTCAAAAGACAGATGTGAGGAATAAAACATAGGTTCCTTAATGCTGAGGTCGCCGAAAAAAACAAGGTGGATGTGCTGCCTGCACTGGTGAGGATTCGGAGGGAGTGCCGTGTGTGCAGTGATCTCGGTGTTTACGGAGTCATGGCGCCATGAGAACATCCCAGAGTCTGGTGCGAGTGTGGATGGCTTTCTGACTGTTCGGGCGGACAGGCTGCAGAGAAAGTGATAGTGGTCCGTACAACTCTGGTCTCATCACGTTGAAGGACCGTGTCTGTGGCCCAGGCATTGAACTGATGGCTGTGGATCTCTGCTTATGCTGTGTGCCCTGGGGATCCTCACATGCCGTTGCAGTGGCTGTTTATGTTGAATCTTAGTTTTGTATCTTAGTGCTTTTTTTGGTGTGACTGTATGGTAAATCAAATCTCACTGTGTCTCGGTACACATGATAGCAGAGGACCATTAAAATGTTTATCAGACAGGTGATCAGGTAGGCCTCGTACTCCTAGTGTTCAGCGAAACGGTCGCCCAGTCTACGTTTATAATTAACTCATTGTTCCTTTTCTCTTCTGCCCCCAGAGTTGGTCATTCCAGACGGCGGCAACATCTATTATGCGGTAGGCCCCTCTGCGAACTTTGACTTCATCCTGAGGAAGAAGAAGAACTGCAGTCAGCAAGGAAACGTATCGGCCAACTCGTTGACTAAATGTGGTTGTTTGGCTTTGTTTCCTGCAGGGCCACATTCAAACTGGTGAACCACCCTCACTCCAGTCAGTGGCCAGATGATGAACGCTTTTGGATGTCAGCTTGTCCAGATCCTCTCAAGAAGACAGATGTGAGGAATAAAACATAGGTTCCTTAATGCTGAGGTCGCCGAAAAAAACAAGGAGGATGTGCTGCCTGCACTGGTGAGGATTCGGAGGGAGTGCCTTGTTTGCAGTGATCTCGGTGTTTACAAAGTCATGGCTCCATGAGAACATCCCAGAGTCTGGTGCAAATGTGGATGGCTTTCTGACTGTTCGGGCGGACAGGGACTGCAGAGAGGGTGATAGTGGTCCGCACAACTCTGGTCTCATCACAGTGAAGGACCGTGTGTGTGGCCCAGGCATTGAACTGATGGCTGTGGATCTCTGCTTATGCTGTGTGCTCTGGGGATTCTCACATGCCGTTGCGGTGGCTATTTATGTTTAATCTTTAAAACTAAGTTTTGTATCTTAGTGCTTTTTTGGTGTGACTGTATGGTAAATCAAATCTCACTGTGTCTTGGTACACGTGATAGCAGAGGACCATTAAAATGTTTATCAGACAGGTGATAAGGTAGGCCTCGTAGTCCTAGTGTTCAGCGAAACGGTCGCCCAGTCTACGTTTATAATGAACTCATTGTTCTTTTTCTCTTCTGCCCCCAGAGTTGGTCATTCCAGACGGCGGCAACATCTATTATGCGGTAGGCCTCTCTTTGACTTCATCCTGAGGAAGAGGAAGAACTGCAGTCAGCTAGGAAATGTATCGTCCAACTCGTTGACTAAATGTGGTTGTTTGGCTTTGTTTCCTGCAGGGCCACATTCAAACTAGTGAACCACCCTCACTCCAGTCAGTGGCAAGATGATGAACACTTCTGGAAAGTGTTTGGATTCGCCTTTTTGAATTCCTAGGCAGATGTTACCTATCTGTTTATCCCTCCCCTCCCTCCCTCCCTCCCTCCCTAATAATTTAATCTCCTCTTGGATATACAGAACTAGACCCACCTTCAACTAAGGACAGCTGAAAGGTGGTGTTGGTCACCAATGATATTGCACTTGTCTCCAAATTCTGGTCAGCTTTATAGAGAAATGTTATTTTGTGTGTACATTTGTAAATGAGATCTGTGTCATGGAGGGACCAGTGGAGCCACAGCAGATGCTGAGCGGTCCCAACTATCTGGAGGATGACTTTTATAGCTTTTCTGTCCTTTATTCATGAACAATGTTGGTGTTTTCTTCACAATTCACACACACACACACACTCACTCTCTCTCACCCACTCTCTCACTCACCCACTCTCTCTCACTCTCACTCTCCACTCTCTCAATCACTAACACTCACTCTCTCACTCACTCATCCACTCGCACTCACTTACTCACATTCTCAACTCGCACTCACTCTCATTCACTCTCTCACTCACACTCACCCATTCACTCTCACTCCATGTGCAAAGGTGGCATCGAAGGACGAGATGCCGAAGCGAAGCAGTGGAAGCCAAATAACCGAACAAAAACGACGCCGAAAATACAAATAACCGAAAGGAAACAATGCTGAAAAGGCAAATAACTGAACGGACGCAAGGCCGAAAAGCCAAATAACCGAATGGGCGAGAAGCCTGAAAGCCAACTAACCGAACGTAAACAAAAAGCCAATTCATCGAAAGGGCATATCGCCGAAAAGCCAAATAACCGAAAGGGCGGGACGTCTAAAAGCCAACTCACCGAATGAACGCATCGCGGAAAAGCCAAATAACAGACATGATGTCGCCGGGGGAGGGACTTGTCAGCGATTGGTCCAGACCTCCGCGTCCATCACATCACTGGCCTGGGGAGACGGGAGGATGGGAGTCATTTTTAATTTTCCTTCGCTGATTTTGGACTTTCATAAATATAAAATAAAACCCCGTGTGATTGGAACTTTTGGTCGATTTAACAAAATAATATTTTGTTCCATAGATATTTACACCAACTGTAACAATTATATTTTGACTACAACACATACACTACCGTACATCTTGAAGGCCACTGGTCCTTTTGGGTGTGAATCAAGAAATCAGACGGTAAAAATATGACTTTTTTTAAAGAATATTTTACCTCCCTGAGTCTGTTCAGTGATATGAGTAAGTGTGAATCGGCGTGAGTTAGTGTCTGCGTGCATGCCCGAGAGACGTGAAGAGCCCTAGTGAGACCACACCTGGAGTATTGTGTGCAGTTTTGGTCCCCTAATTTGAGTAAGTACATTCTTGCTATTGAGGGAGTGCAGCGCAGGTCAACAAGGTTAATTCCCGGGATGGCGGGACTGTCATATGCCGAGAGAATGGAGCAGCTGGGCTGTACACTCTGGAGTTTGGGAGCATGAGAGGGGATCTCATTGAAACATATAAGATTGTTAAGGGTTTGGTCACGCTAGAGGCAGGAAACATGTTTCCGATGTTGGGGGAGTCCAGAACCAGGGGCCACAGTTTAAGAATAAGGAGTAAGCCATTTAGCACGGAGACGAGGATGCTTTTTCTCACAGAGAGTGGTGAGTCTGTGGAATTCACTGCCTCAGGGAGAGGCAGGTTCTCTGGATGCTCTCAAGAGAGCTAGACAGGGCTCTTAAAAATAGTGGAGTCAGGGGATATGGGGAGAACGCAGGAACAAGGTACTGATAATTGGGGATGATCAGCCATGATCACATAGAATGGCATTGCTGGCTCGAAGGGCCGAATGGCCTACTCCTCCACCTATTGTCTATTGTCTATTAGGTCCACACTGCACTGCATCGGGTCTTTATTCCCAGTAAGCAGAATTCTTCCAACTTCCGTGGTCCCCCAGTTGAGGTGGAGGGCGGCCATGGCCGGACAGCACTGACCCCGGGAAGAGACTGCGGGCTGTCCTGAAGGATGCGCTCCTTCGGTCGATTACACCTTGGTGCTCGGGTTCAAAGTGCAATGAATGGCGGTGCTGGCTCGAAGGACCGAATGGCCTCCTCCTGCACCTATTTTCTATGTTTCTATGCACTGCAGATGCTGGTTCACACTGACAAATAGACACAAAATACCTGGAGTAACTCAGCTGGACAGACATCATCTCTGGATAGAAGGAATTGGTGATGTTTTGGGTAGAGACCGTTCTTCAGACAATCACAAGTACTCTCACCGACGAGAATTCAGTTCACTCTGGTGGGTCTTAACAGGAAACGTCATCCATTCCTTCTCTCCAGAGATGCTGCCTGTCCCGTGGAAGGAGCGAATCTTTCAGGACAGCCCGCACTCTCTTCCCGGAGTCAGCACTGTCCGGCCAGGGCCGACCTCTGCCTCAGCTGGGGGTCCACGGAAGTTGGAAGAATTCTGCTTACTGGGAATAAAGACACGAGGCAGCGTAGCGCCAACACTTCTAGTCTCTCGTGCATGCACGCTGACACTAACTCATGCCGATTCACACTTACTCATATCACTGAACCAACTCAGGGAGCTAAGATCTCTTAAAAAGCAGTCATGTTCCTTGACAGTCCCCACACCCCCCCCCCCCCCCCCCACCCCCCCCCCCCCCCCCCCCGCCAGCGACGCCCTTTCAATTATTTGGCTTTTCGGCGAAGCGTCCGTTCGGTGAGTTGGCTTTTCGTCGTCGTTTCCGTTCGGTTAGTTGGCTTCCACTTCTTTGCTTCGGCAACTTGTCCTTCGACGCCATGTCCGGGAACCTCTTACTCACCCACTTCTCACTCACTCACTCTCACTACCCTCGCTCTGCACTCACCCACGCACTCACCCACGCACTCACTCACTCACTCTTCACTCACCCACACTCATTCACTATTCACTCACCCACTCAAAACCCACATACTTTCACTCACTCTCTCACACTTGCCCACTCACCACACTCTCACTCACATTCACTCTCATTCACTCGCTCACTCACACTCACCTACTCACACTCCCTCTCTCACTCAATCTCACTCACTCACACTCACTCACCCTCTCACTCTCTCACATTCTTCACACTCTCACTCACCCATTCACTCACTCTCACTCTCTTACCCACTCATTCTCACTCACCCACACTCTCACACTCACTCTCGATCACCCAATCACTCTCACTCTCAATCACCCTCTCACTCACTCTTCACACACTCACTCACACACACTCATTCACACCCACTCTCTCACCCACTCAGTCACTCTTCACTCACTCACCCACGCACTCTCTTAAATCACCCACTCACTTTACATCTACTCACTCACTTTCACTCTCTTCACTCACCAACTCACTAATTCATTCTCACTCACCCACACACACTCACTCACTCTCACCCACATATTCATCCTCTCACTTACTCACCCACACACTCACTCACTCTCTCTCACCCACTCACTCGCTCTCACTCACCTACTCACTCTCACACTCCCTCTTCATTCACCCACATACTCTCACTCACACTGACTCTCTCACTCACTCACACTCTCACTCACTCATTCTCATTCGCTCTCCTCACCCACTCACTCACACCCCCTCTCTCACTGAATCTCACTCACTCACCCTCAGTCTCTCACTCACTCTCACTCACTCACTCTCACACCCACTCACACTAACTCACTCTCACTCATTCTCGCCCACTGATGCAATCACACCCACTCACCCATTCACTCTCACTCACTCTTCACTCACTCTCACTCCCTTCCCCGCTCACTCTCACTCACTCACCCACACTCTCACTCACTCTCACACCCACTCTCACTCACCCACTCGCTCTCACTCTCTCACTCTTCACTCACTCGCTCCCATTCACTCTTCACTCACACACTGTTACCTCACTCACCCACTCACTCACTCACTTTCACACCCACTCTCACTCATTGTCACTCTTCACTCACTCACTCACTCACTTTCACTCAGTCTTCACTCACCCACTCACTCTAACTCATTTTCACTCAACCACACACACTCACTCACTCTCACTTACCCACACACTCGCACTCTCTCTCACCCACTCACTCATTCACTCGCTCTCACTCACCAACTCACTCTCACGCTCTCCCTCTTCATTCACCGACAAACTCTCCCTCACACTGACTCTCACTCACACTCTCACTCACACTCACTCTCATTCATTCGCTCTCACTCACCCACTCACTCACACTCCCTCTCTCACTGAATCTCACTCACTCACACTAACTCACCCTCTCAGTCTCTCACTCACCCACTCACTCACACTCGTTCTCTCTTCATTCACCCACAAACTCTCACTCACACTGACTCTCACTCTCACTCACTCACCCACAATCTCACTCACACTCACTCTCATTCCCTCAGTCTCACTCACCCACTCACACTCCCTCTCTCACTCACTCTCACTCACCCTCACTCAATCTTCACTCACTCACCCACTCACACTAACTCACTCTCACTCATTCCCACTCACTCAATCACTGATGCACTCACCCACTCTCTCACTCACCGACTCACTCTTTCACAAACTCACTGCAACTTTCTTCACTCACTCACTCTTCACGCACTCACTGCCATACTCACTCACTCACCCACTCGCTCTCTCACCCTCACGCACTCTCCCACCCACTCTCACTCTTCCCTCACCCACTCACTCACTCTTCACTCACCCACTTACTCACTCTGCACCCAATCACTCACTTTCTCACTCGCACTCATTCTTCACTCACCCACTCACACACCCACCCACCCACACTCATTCACCCACTCACTCTCACTTCATTCACCCACACACTCTCACTCACACTGACTCACCCACTCTCACTCACTCTCTCATTCACTCACTCTCACTCACCCTCTCAATCTCTCACTCACTCTCTCACCCACTCACTCGCACCCTCTCACACTCACTCATTCTCACCCACTCACTCAATCCGCGACACACTCACACTCTCACTCACCCACTCACTCACCCACTCTCTCACTCTCACACTCAGTCACTCTCACTCACACTCTCATTCACTCTCACTCATTCACTCTCTACCACTCACTTTCACTCTCTCACACCCACTCTCATTCACTCACTCACTAACTCACCCCCACTCTCACTCATTCACTCACTCATCCACTCAGTCACTCATGCACTCTCACTCACTCAGTTCACTCATTCATTCTCACTCACGCACTCTCACTCACCCACTCACTCTCTCACACTCACTCACTCTCACTCACCCAAACGCTCGCTCACTCTCACTCACCCACTGATTCAGTTACTCCAGACAAAGTGCTGGAGTAATTCCGCAGTCGCTGGGGGGCCTGGTCTGGAGAAAGGCAGGTTTGTGATCCTTAGTGGAGGTCACGTAAGTGGAGGAGCTTTAATTGAGCGTGTGGATCCTGAGGAAGGATATAGTGAAGCTGAGATCTATAGAGTGAGCTGACTTATTCTAGCACTATTCGTATACTGACTTATTCCAGAACGTAAACTCCCACGACGGAGTTTACATTCTCCCTGTGACCACGTAGGTTTTCTCTGGGTGCTCCGGCTTCCTCCCACTTCCAAAGGCGTGCAGGTTTGTAGGTTAATTGGCTGCTGCAATTCGTAAATTGTCCACGGCGTGTAGGATACTGTGTGGGGATTGTTGGTCGTTGTGGACTCAGTGGGCCGAAGAGCCTGTTTCCGCGCTGTATCTGTAAATTCGCTCAAATAAGACTTGGCTGCTTTATAAGCAGTTGTTGAGTTACGCAGAAGCAACACAGTACAAGTGAAGCTTTGCATGTTGCAAATGCATCACACCAATATTTAGTTTAGTTTACCTTAGAGAAACAGTCCATTCGGCCCACTGAATCCACGCCGACCCAGCGATCACCCCATTCATTAGATCTATGCTACACACTAAGGACAATTTACGGAACCTAAATAACCAATAACCCTGCACATCTTTGGGATGTGAGAGGAAATGGGATATGACTATTAAACATTCTTAACTCTTGAAACTGGAGGAAACCCACGTGTTCACAGGGCGAATGTGCAAACTGCGCATGGACAGCTCCTGAGGTCAGGGTCGAACACTGGTCTCTGGATCTGTGAGACAGCAACTAATCTCATGATTTTATACACGTTTATAAGATCACCACTCATCCTATATAGAGGATGGGAGCAGCCTGGCTTGATGATAGAACTGGAAAGTTGGATTGGAAATATCAAAATTCCTATCCTTACTGTTTTGTTTTCCAGCCTCATGAATCATTATCATCTTGCTCATCCACCCACTCAATGGACACGGCCTCTTCGGGAATCTCGTAATTGATCGGCACCATTTTATGTTTGTCTTCTTGCGTCCACAATCCCAAGGACCACAAGCGCACCATCTCGGGGACTTCCTGCAGCTCCACGGCGCCACTTCCTGAGTACAACAAGCTCAGAGGAAAATTGCATCATCCGCATCAGTCTCGAGAACGGCAATGGGAATGTCTACAAAAGTATTGTGGTATGTACATGGCATTCTACCACAGCTCAGATACTACTTCATAGCAGAGACACAGCATGGAAACAGGCCCTTCGGCCCACTGATTCCGTGCCGACCAATGATTGGATAGGATATTCAAGAAGGAACTGCAGATGCTGGAAAATCGAAGGTAGACAAAAATGCTGGAGAAACTCAGCGGGTGCGGCAGCATCTATGGAGCATAGGAAATAGGCAACGTTTCGGGCCGGTTGGATAGGATGCACTAGTTCCTGCACGCTAGCGACAATTTACTGAAGCCAATTAACTTAAAATCCCATATATCTTTGAAGTATGGGAGGAAACCGGACCACGGGTGATTAGTCATCGGTTTTGGGGAGAAGGCAGGAGAATGGGGTTAGGAGAGAAAGGAGGGAGAGAAAGATTAGCCACGATTGAATGGCGGATTAAGCTCTATGGGCCGAATGGCCTAACTCTGCTTCTATGAACGTATGAGCACCTGAAGAAAATCCCTCGCGGTCATAGGGAGAACATACAAACTCCCTACAGACAGCACCCACAGTCAGGTTGGAACCCGGGTCTCCGGCACTATGGCAGCAACTCTACCATTGCTGCAATATATTTGTGTCTTTTGAATATAAAAGTTGGAAATGTGAAAAGTTGAAAACACAGGAGCATGTTCTCGTGGTGTTTAGCTCAAAGTCTACAACAGACCCAAACTTTAATGAGGTTCTGGTTTCTCTCGAAAGGGGCAAGAGCCAGAGGACATAGAGTGATACGGTGTGGCCCTTGGTCCCATCTTGCCCACATCGGCCAACATGACCCACCTGCCTGCATTTGGCCCATATCCCTTCAAACTTGCCCTATCCATTTACCTGTCCAATTGCTTCTTAAACGTTGCGATAGTCCCTGCCTCTACTTTCTCCTCTGGCAGCTCGATCCATACACCCACTTCAATGTGAGAGGGGAAAGATTTAATAGGGACCTGAGGGGCAGCTTTTTCACACAGAGGGTGGTGGGTGCAGTGGTACAGAAGGCTGAGAGGTGATCATACAGAGGTGTATAAATTCATGAGGGGAATAGAAAGAGTGAATGCAGAGGGTCTTTTAACCAGGGGAGGGGAATCAAGAACCAGAGGACATGGGTTTAATGTGAGAGGGGCAAGATTTAATAGGAATCTGAAGGATGTTTGGTTTTGGGAGCGAGCTACCAGAGGTAGTTGTGGCATGAACTATACAATATTTAAAAGTCAACTGAACATGCATAGAAAAGGTTTTGAGGGATATTGGCCAAACATGGGCAGGTAGGACTGGTGTAGAACAGGGACATCTTGGCCAGTTTGGGCAAGTTGGGTTGAAAGGCCTGTTTCCGTGGTGTATGGTGCTAAGAGTATAATGGTTTGAAAGGTGCTCTGTATATGACTCCTGGAATGTCATTAGGTACAGTCTGATCTTTCATTATCTTGGACTCCCTGTAGTTTGAAATAGGAGGAGAGAATCTAGATCATAGTGTTAATTAAGGTTGATTATTTGTTCAAAACATGATCCTTTGCCAAACAGGGTGTAAAAGCATCAGAAAAATCAATCTAAATGTCAATGATTTAAAAGTAACGACACCTTTGCCTACTGCAGTGGATGTTGTAACGACTTTAGACTTACTGTGTTGGAAAGAGGCCCTTTTGCCCACCGATACCTCTAATCACCCCGTACACTAGCACTATCCTACACACTAGGGATAATGTACAATTTACAGAAGCCACTCAACCTGCAACCCTGCACGTCTTTGGAGTGTGGGAGGAAACCGGGGCACCCGGAGAAAACACATGCAGTCTCAGGGAGAACGTACAAAATCGGTGCAGACAGTACCCATAGTCAGGATCGAACCGGGTCTCAGGTACTGTATGGCGGCAGCTTTGTACCACCCAATGTTAGCTACCTCATCCGCATCTGTTGGAGACCAAGTAGACAGCACCCGTCGATAAGAACGAACCCAGGTCTCTGGTGCAGAACGGCAGCAACTCTGCCACTGCGCCACCGTGACTCCCTACATTTCCTTGAAAGGTGTGTGGGTTTGCACATTAGAGACGACACAAAATGCTGCAATAACTCAGCAGGATAGGCAGCATCCCTGGAGAACACGCATAGGCTCAGGACCCTTCTTCAGACTGATTGAAGGGCAGGACGAAAGAAAGCTGGAAGCCAGAAGTCTTGTAGGTTACTTGGTGTCTGTAAATTCCTTCTACTTTGTGAGAAGATTAGTTAAATTTATTGTCATGTGCACAGTAAAAAGCATTTGTGGCGTTCTAACCAGACAACAGAAAGACAATACATGATTACAATCGAGCCATCCACAGGGTACAGAAATATGATAAAGGGAATAACGTGAATAACGTTTAGTGCAAGATAAAGTTCACTAAAATCTGATTTAAGGTAGTCCGAGCATCTCCAATGAGGAAGAGATGCCTCAAGGCCGCACTCTAGTTGTTGGTAGAATGTTTCAGTTGCCTGATAACAGAAAGTGGGATAGCATTGTGCTGGTGTGAAAGGGTATTCAATGGATGGTGTGAACTCGATGGTCTGAAGGGCCTGTTTCCATTCTGTATCTCTAAACTTAACTGACCGCAGGCCTGAGGAATGATTGCAAAAGACTGGTCCAATAATGGGGTCGCATTTTTCTAAGATATACACAAAATACTATGTGGGGGAGGGGGGTAGGGTAAGGGGGAAACCGTTTCCCGGCGAGGATGCGACTATTCTCAGATTCACGTCCTCGCCCCCTTCCTCGCAGCCTACACTGGTTTGGCACGGCCTTTCCTGCCGGGGACCGGACCAGAGCTACAGTGGCGGCGCAGCACTGGATTCGTCGCGTAGCGGGCGATGCCTTACCTGGATCGCTGTTTGAAGCTCCGGAGTGTTGGGCCTGCTGCTTCAACATCGCGGAGCGTCCAGTGCGGGTGGCGCTGACTTCAACATCGTGGAGTCGTGGGACCTTTTCCCGAGGGCCGCCAGGGTGAATCTCCGCCCAGTACGGCCAGTGGACTACAGGAGCCGTGGACTCTGGTAGGAAGTGGCCGTTTCGGATGTCCAAGCCGCTGAGGGTGTTCTCTTGTTCCGACGTCAGAGTTCCAGCATCCCGGCGAGAGGGCCTGAACATCGGGCCGTTCGCAGCAGCGACAGCGAGGGGTTAAGGAGCCCTCTGACCACGGCCGAACAACAGAGGACAACAGAGGAGGATGACTGAACTTTGGTGCCTTCCCTCAGTGGGAAACTTTGATTCCGCTGTGTGGGGATATCTATGTTAAAGAATATCGCGTTCTGTGCTCTTTTTTATTCGTATGGCTGTATGGTGACCACACATTTCACTGCACCAATTGGTATATGTGACAAATGAATGTCTCTTGTCTCTCTTGGCTTGTCACAATACACCTAGCGTCTGAAGTAAATACTTTTCCCTTTCCTCTCCAGGTGACCAACCAAAACAGGTCCAAGGTCATTATCCAGAGAGCCATGTCAAAGCACAACCTGGAAGGAGATTGGAAGGAATATCAGCTTGTTCAGATTCAGAAGACAGATGTGAGGAATAAAACATAGGTTCCTTGATGCTGAGGTCGCTGAAAAAAACAAGATGGATGTGCTTCCTGCACTGGTGAGGACTCGGAGGGAGTGCCTTGTGTGCAGTGATCTTGGTGTTTACAGATTCATGGCGTCATGAGAACATCCAAGAGTCTGGTGAGAGTGTGAATAGCTTTCTGACTGTTCGGGCGGACAGGGACTGCAGACAGAGTGATAGTAGACCGTACAACTCTGGTCACATCACAGTGAAGGAGCGTGTGTGTGGCACAGACATTGAACTGATAGCTGTGGATCTCCGCTTATGCTGTGTTCCCTGGGGATTCTCACATGCCGTTGTGATGGCTGTTTATGTTTAATCTTTAAGTAGTTTTGTATCTTGGTGCTTTTTTGGTGTGACTGTATGGTAAATCAAACTTCACTGTGCCTCGGTACACGTGATAACAGAGGCCCATTGAAATGTTTATCAGACGGGTGATCAGGTAGGCCTCGTAGTCCTATTGTTCAGCGAAACAGTCGCCCAGTCTATGTTTGGATATATACTCATTGTTTTTTTTCTCTTCTGCCCCCAGAGCTGCTCATTCCAGACGGAAGCAACATCTATTATGCGGTAGGCCCCTCTGTGAACTTTGTCTTCATCCTGAGGAAGAAGAATAGCTGCAGTCAGCTAGGAAACGTATCAGCCAACTCGTTTTCTTTGTTTCCTGCAGGGCCACATTCAAACTGGTGAACCACCCTCTCTCCAGTCAGTGGCCAGATGATAAACGCTTTTGGAAAGTGTTTGGATTGGCCTTTTTGAACTCCATCTGAGGCAGATGTTTCCTGTCTATTTCCCCCTCCCTCCCTCCCTGCTTAATAACTTAATCTCCTCTTGGATATACAGAACTAGACCCACCTTCAACAAAGGACAGCTGAAAGGGGGTGTTGGTCACCAATGATATTGCACTTGTCTCCAACTTCTGGTCAGCTTTATAGAGAACTGTTATTTTGTGTGTACATTTGTAAATGAGATCTGTGTCATCTGTGTCTAGATCTGTGTCTATGCCTCCGGCACAGAGACCGGCCCTGATGCTCAGAAGGGTAGCAAAAAGAGGAGGGCAATTGTAATAGGAGACTCCATAGTTAGGGGGTCGGATAGGCGATTCTGTGGACGCAGTCGGGAAACCCGGATGGTAGTTTGCCTCCCTGGTGCCAGGGTCTCGCATGTGTCAGAACGTGTCCAAAAGATTCTGATAAGGGAGGGAGAGGAGCCTGATGTTGTGGTACACATAGGTACCAATGACATAGGCAGAAAAAGTGACGAGGTCCTGAAGGGAGAATTTAGGGAGTTGGGGGGGGGAAAGTTAAGGAGAAGGACCAAAAGGGTAACGATTTCAGGATTACTGCCTGTGCCGCGTGACAGTGAGAGTAGGAATGAAATGAGGTGGAGGATAAATGCGTGGCTGAGGGACTGGTGCAGTGGGCAGGGATTCAAGTTCCTTGATCACTGGGATCTCTTTTGGGGAAGGCATGATCTGTATAAAAAGGACGGGTTGCACTTCAACTCGAGGGGGACCAATATCCTGGCAGGGAGATTTGCAAAGGCTACTGGGGAGACTTTAAACTAGAAAGGCTGGGGGGAGGGACTCGGGTAGAGGGGGCTAGGGGTCAGGGTGTGGGTCAAGAGGCAGAGAAGGGAAGCACTCGGATCCAAAATGTAGGCGAGAAAGATGAAAAAGATAATAGACAGAGAATAAGGGATGGTGGGTTTCTAAAATGTGTATATTTTAATGCTAGGAGCATTGTAAGTAAGGTGGATGAACTTAGAGCCTGGATTGACACCTGGAAATACGATGTTGTGGCAATCAGTGAAACATGGTTGCAGGAGGGCTGTGATTGGAATCTAAATATTCCAGGATTTCGTTGTTTCAGGTGTGATAGAATTGGAGGGACCAGAGGGGGAGGTGTTGCATTGCTTGTCAGAGAAGATATTACAGCAGTGCTTTGGCAGGATAGATTAGAGGGCTCGTCTAGGGAGGCTATTTGGGTGGAACTGAGAAGTGGGAACGGTGTAGCAACACTTTTAGGGGTGTATTATAGACCGCCAAATGGGGAGCGAGAATTGGAAGAGCAAATATGTAAGGAGATAGCAGATATTAGTAGTAAGCACAAGGTAGTGATTGTGGGAGATTTCAATTTTCCAAAAATAGACTGGGAAACACATTCTGTAAAGGGGCTGGATGGTTTGGAGTTTGTAAAATGTGTACAGGATAGTTTTTTGCAGCAGTACATAGAGGTATCGACCAGAGAAGGGGCAGTGCTGGACCTCCTGTTAGGAAATGAGGCAGGTCAGGTGACGGAGGTATGCGTTGGTGAGCACTTCGGGACTAGTGATCACAATACCATTAGTTTCAATATAATTATGGAGAGAGTCAGAACTGGACCTAGGGTGGAGATTTTTGATTGGAGAAAGGCTAACTTTGAGGGAATGCGTAAGGATTTTAAAGGAGTGAATTGGGACACTTTGTTTCATGGGAAGGATGTAGAAGAGAAATGGAGTACATTTAAAGGGGAAATTGTAAGAGTACAGAATCTTTATGTCCCTGTTAGGTTGAAAAGAAATAGTAAAAATTGGAAAGAGCCATGGTTTTCAAGGGAAATTGGACACTTGTTTCGAAAAAAGAGAGATATCCACAATAATTATAGGAGGCATGGAGTAAATGAGATGCTAGAGGAGTATAAAGAATGTAAAAAGAATCTTAAGAATGAAATTAGGAAGGCTAAAAGAAGATATGAGGTTACTTTGGCAAGAAAGGTGAAAGTAAACCCAAAGGGTTTCTACAGCTATATTAATAGCAAAAGGATAACGAGGGATAAAATTGGACCATTAGAGAACCAGAATGGACAGCTATCTGCAGAGCCAAAAGAGATGGGGGAGATATTGAACAATTTCTTTTCTTCGGTATTCACCAAGGAGAAGGATATTGAACTCTGTGAGTTAAGGGGAAAAAGTACAGCAGCTATGGAAACTATGAGATTCAAAGAGGAGGAAGTACTGACACTTTTGAAAAATATAAAAGTGGATAAGTCTCCAGGTCCTGACAGGATATTCCCTAGGACATTGAGGGAAGTTAGTGTAGAAATAGCAGGAGCTATGACAGAAATATTTCAAATGTCATTAGAAACGGGAATAGTGCCGGAGGATTGGCGTACTGCGCATGTTGTTCCATTGTTTAAAAAGGGTTCAAAGAATAAACCTAGCAATTATAGACCTATTAGTTTGGTGTCAGTGGTGGGCAAATTAATGGAAAGGATACTTAGAGATAATATATATAAGCATCTGGATAAACAGGGTCTGATCAGGAACAGTCAACATGGATTTGTGCCTGGAAGGTCATGTTTGACAAACCTTCTTGAATTTTTTGAAGTGGTAACTAGGGAAATTGATGAGGGTAAAGCAGTGGATGTTGTCTATATGGATTTCAGTAAGGCCTTTGACAAGGTTCCCCATGGAAGGTTGGTCAAGAAGGTTCAATCTTTGGGTGTTAATGGCGGAGTAGCAAGATGGATTCAACAGTGGCTGAATGGGAGATGTCAGAGAGTAATGGTGGATGGCTGTTTGTCAGGTTGGAAGCCGGTGACCAGTGGGGTGCCTCAGGGATCTGTGTTGGGTCCACTGTTGTTTGTCATGCACATCAATGATCTGGATGATGGGGTAGAAAATTGGATAAGTAAGTATGCAGATGATACTAAGATAGGTGGTGTTGTGGATAATGAAGTAGATTTTCAAAGTCTACAGAGAGATTTGGGCCATTTGGAAAAGTGGGCTGAAAGATGGCGGATGGAGTTTAATGCTGTTTAGTGTGAAGTGCTACGTCTCGGCAGGACAAATCAAAATAGGACGTACATGGTAAATGGTAGGGAATTGAGGAATGCTGTGGAACAGAGGGATCTAGGAATAACTGTGCAGAGTTCCCTGAAGGTGGAATCGCATGTAGATAGGGTGGTAATGAAAGCCTTTGGTGTGCTGGCCTTTATAAATCAGAGCATTGAATATAGGAGTAGGGAAGTAATGTTAAAATTGTACAAGGCATTGGTAAGACCAATTCTGGAGTATGGTGTACACTTTTGGTCGCCTAGTTATAGGAAGGATGTCAACAAAATAGAGAGAGTACAGAGGAGATTTACTAGAATGTTGCCAGGGTTCCAGCAACTATGTTACAGAGAAAGGTTGAACAAGTTAGGTCTTTATTCTTTGGAGCGCAGAAGGTTAAGGGGGGACTTGATTGAGGTCTTTAAAATGATGAAAGGGATAGACAGAGTAAACGTGGATACGTTTTTCCCATTGAGGGTAGGGAAGATTCAAACAAGAGGGCATGATATGAGAATTAAGGGACAGAAGTTTCGGGGTAACGTGAGGGGGAACTTCTTTACTCAGAGGGTGGTGGCTGTGTGGAATGAGCTTCCAGCAGAAGTGGTGGAGGCAGGATCGATTTTAACATTTAAGAGTAAAGTGGATAGGTATATGGACGTGAAGGGAATGGAGGGGCGTGGTCTGAGTGCAGGTAGATGGGACTAGGGGAAAACAAATGGTCGGCACGGACTGGAAGGGCCGAGAGGGCCTATTTCCGTGCTGTAATTGTTATATGGTTATGGAGGGACCAGTGGAGCAGTAGCAGATTCTCAGCGGTCCCAACTATCTGGAAGGTGATTTTTATAGCTTTTCTGTCCTTTCATTCAGGGACAATGTTGGTGTGTTCTGCACAATTCTCACACACACACACATTCTCACTCACTCTCTCTCTCTCTCTCACCCACACTCACTCTCTCAATCACTCACTCTCACTCACACTTAACTCACTCTCTCACTCACACTCACTCTTTCACTCAATCACCCACACTCACTCACTCTCTCACTCACTCTCACTCTCCACTCACTCTCAATCGCACACACTCTCACTGACACTTCACTCACCCACACACACTCACTCACCCACTCACACTCACTCACGCACTCACTCAAACTCTCAACTCACTCTCATTCACTCTCTCACTCTCACTCACCCATTCACTCTCACTCCGTGTGCGGACGTGGCATCGAAGGACGAGATGCCGAAGCGAAGAAGTGGAAGCCAAATAACCAAATGGAAACAACACCAAAAAGCCAAATAACTGAAAGAGCGAGACACCTAAAAGCCAACTAACCGAATCAACACATCGCCGAAAAGCCAAATAACAGACATGACGTCGCCGGGGGTGGGACTTGCAAGCGATTGGTCCAGACCCCCGCATCCATCACATCACTGGCCTGGGGAGATGGGATCATGTTAAATTTTCATTTGCCGATTTTGGATTTCCCTAAATATAAAATAAAACCCCGTGTGATTGGAACCTTCGGTTGATTTAACAAAATAATCATTGGTTCCATAGATATTTACACCAACTGTAACAATTTTATTTTGACTACCACAACACATACACTACCGAGCATCTTGAGGGCCACTGGTACGTTTGGGTGTGAATCAAGAAACCAGACGGTAAAAATATGACTTTTGTTAATGAATATTTTAGCTCCCTGAGTCTGTCCAGTGATATAAGTAAGTGTGAATCGACGTGAGTTAGTGTCAGCATGCACGCCCAAGAGATGGGAAGAGCCCTAGTGAGACCACACCTGGAGTATTGTGTGCAGTTTTGGTCCTCTAATTTGAGGAATGACATTCTTGCTATTGAGGGAGTGCAGCGTAGATTTACAAGGTTAATTCACGAGATGGCGGGACTGTCATATGCTGAGAGAATGGAGCAGCTGGGCTTGTACACTCTGTAGTTTAGAAGGATGAGTGGGAATCTCATTGAAACAAATAAGATTGTTAAGGCTTTGGACAAGCTAGAGGCAGGAAACATGTTCCAGATGTTGGGGGAGTCCAGAACCAGGGGCCACGGTTTAAGAATAAGGAGTAAGCCATTTAGAACGGAGATGAGGAAACAACTTTTCTCACAGAGAGTGGTGAGTCTATGGAATTTTCTGCCTCAGAGGGCGGTGGAGGCAGGTTCTCTGGATACTTTTAAGAGAGAGCTAGATAGGGCTCTTAAAAATAGCGAAGTCAGGGGATAAGGGGAGAAGGCAGGAACGAGGTCCTGATGATTGGGGATGATCAGCCATGATCACATTGAATGGCGGTGCTGGCTCGAAGAGTCGAATGGCCTACTCCTGCACCTATTGTCTATTGTGTCCATGCTGTGCTGCCTCGGGTCTTTATTCTAAGTAAGCAGAATTCTTCCAACTTCCGTGGTCCCCCAGCTGATGTGGAGGGCGGCAGTGGCCGGACAGCACTGACCCTGGGAAGAGACTGCGGGCTGTCCTGAAGGATGCACTCCTTCGGCTGCTTACACCTTGGTGCTCGGGTTCTGAGTGTCCAATGTCACCCTCCAGCCCCGGGCAGTCTTGTGTGGGAAGGTACTTGGGGATCATTTTCCAATGTTCAATAGATTCAGGATCAGTTCCTGTGGATTGGAGGATAGCTAATGTTATCCCACTTTTCAAGAAAGGAGTGAGAGAGAAAAGGGGAATTACAGACCAGTTAGCCTGACTTTGATGGTGGGAAAGATGCTGGAGTCAATTATTAAAGAGGTAATAATGGGGCATTTGGATAGCAGTAAAGGGATTAGTCCAAGTCAACATGGATTTATGAAAGGAAAATCGTGCTTGAAAACTTCTGGAATTTTTTGAGGATGTGACAAGTAAAATGGATGAAGGGGAGCCAGTGGATGTAGTGTATCTAGGATTTCAGAAAGCCATTGAAAAGGTCCCGCACGGGAGAATGGTGACTAAAATTAGAGCACATGGTTTTGGCGGTAGGAAGTTGACATGGATAGAAAATTGGTTGGCAGACAGGAAGCAAAGAGTAGGAGTGAACGGGTCCTTTTCAGAATGGCAGGCAGTGACGAGTGGAGTGCCGCAAGGCTCGGTGTTGGGGCCGCAATTGTTTACCATATATATTAATGATTTGGAAGAGGGAATTAGGAGCAACACTAGCAAGTTTGCGGATGACATAGAGTTGGGTGGCAGTGTGAACTGTGAAGAGGATATTAGGAGGTTGCAGGGTGACCTGGACAGGTTGAGTGAGTGGACAGATGCGTGGCAGATGCAGTATAGTATAGATAAATGTGAGGTTATCCACTTTGGTGGCAAAAACAAGGGGACAGATTATTATATCAATGGGGTTAGGTTAGTTAAGGGGGAGGTACAGCGAGATCTGGGTGTCCTTGTACTGAATGTTAGCGTGCAGGTACAGAAGGCAGTGAAGAAAGCTAATGGAATGTTGGCCTTCAGAAAAAGAGGATTTCAGTATAGGAGTACAGAGGTTCATCTGTAATTGTACAGGGCTCTGGTACGACCACATCTGTAGTATCGTGTACAGTTTTGGTCTCCTAATTTAAGGAAGGACATCCTTGTGATTGAGGCAGTGCAGCATAGGTTCACGAGATTGATCACGGGGATGGAGAGACTGTCATATGAGGAAAGATTGAAAATATTAGGCTTGTATTCACTGGAGTTTAGAAGGATCTTATAGTAACATATAAAATTATAAAAGGACTGGACAAGCTAGATGCAGGAAAAATGTTCCCAATGTTGGGTGAGTCCAGAACCAGGGGCCACATTCTTAGAATAAAGGGGAGGTCATTTAAGACTGAGGTGAGAAAAAACATTTTCACCCAGAGTTGTGAATTTATGGAATTCCCTGCCAGAGAGGGCAGTGGAGGCCAAGTCACTGGATGGATTTAAGGGAGAGTTAGATAGAGCTCTAGGGACCAGTGGAGGGATATGGGGAGAAGGCAGGCACGGGTTATTGATAGGGGACGATCAGCCATGATCACAATGAATGGCGGTGCTGGCTCGAAGGGCCGAATGGCCTCCTCCAATACCTATTTTCTATTTTCTATAAATCAACCGAAAGTTCCAATCACACGGGGTTTTATTTTATATTTAGGAAAGTCCAAAATCGGCGAAGGAAAATTAATGTGAAGGACGGGGGGGTCTGGACCAATCACTGACAAGTCCCCCACCGCCCCCAGCAACGTCATGTCCGTTATTTGACTTTTTGTCGTAGTTTCCATATGGTGAGTAGGCTTTTAGATGTCCGGCCTTTTCGGTTATTTGGCTTTTTTGCGATCCTCCCTTTCGGTGAGTCGGTTTTTCGTCGTTGTTTCCGTTCAGTTAGTTGGCTTTGAGGAGTCTCGCCCTTTCAGTTATTTGACTTTTCAGCATTGCGTCCGTTCGGTTATTTGGCTTTTCAACCTTGCACCCCTTTTGGTTATTTGCCTTTTCAGCATCGTTTCCATCCAGTTATTTGGCTTCACTAAGGTTATGAGATGGAGGAACTGAGTGAAATCCAGGTTAGTCGGGGAGTGGTATTAGGTAAATTGAATGGATTATAGGCCGATAAATCCCCAGGGCCAGATAGGCTGCATCCCAGAGTGCTTAAGGAAGTAGCCCCAGAAATAGTGGATGCATTAGTGATAATTTTTCAAAACTCTTTAGATTCTGTAGTAGTTATTGAGGATTGGAGGGTAGCTCATGTAACCCCACTTTTTAAAAAGGGAGTGAGTGAGAAAACGGGCAATTACAGACCAGTTAGTCGAACATCAGTAGTGGGGAAAATGCTAGAGTCAGTTATTAAAGATGGGATAGCAGCACATTTGGAAAGCGGTGAAATCATTGGACAAAGATTTATGAAATGTAAATGATGTCTGACGAATCTTATAGAATTTTTCGAGCATGTAACTAGCAGAGTGGATAAGGGAGAACCTGTGGATGTGTTATATCTGGACTTTCAGAAGGCTTTCGTCAAGAGATTAGTATGCAAACTTAAAGCACACGGTATTGGGGGTTCAGTATTGATGTGGATAGAGAACTGGCTGGCAGACAGGAAGCAAAGTGTAGGAGTAAACAGGTTCTTTTCAGAATGGCAGGAAGTGACTAGTGGGGTACTGCAAGGCTCAGTGTTGGGACCCCAGCTTTTTACAATATATATTAATGATTTGGACGAGGGAATTGAATGCAACATCTCCAAGTTTGCGGATGACACGAAGCTGGGGGGCAGCGTTAGCTGTGAGGAGGATGTTAGGAGGCTACATGGTGACTTGGATAGGTTGGGTGAGTGGGCAAATGCATGGCAGATACAGTATAATGTGGATAAATGTGAGGTTATCCACTTTGGTGGCAAGAACAGGAAAGTGGACTATTATCTGAATGATGGCCGATTAGGAAAAGGAGAGATGCAACGAGACCTGGATGTCATGGTACACCAGTCATTGAAAGTAGGCATGCAGGTGCAGCAGGCAGTGAAGAAAGCGAATGGTATGTTAGCATTCATAGCAAAAGGATTTGAATATAGGAGCAGGGAGGTTCTACTGCAGTTGTACAGGGCCTTGGTGAGGCCACACCTGGAGTATTGCGTACAGTTTTGGTCTCCTAATCTGAGGAAAGACATTCTTGCCATAGTGGGAGTACAGAGAAGGTTCATCAGACTGATTCCTGGGATGTCAGGACTTTCATATGAAGAAAGACTGGATAGACTCGGCTTGAACTCGCTAGAATTTAGACGATTGAGGGGGGATCTTATAGAAACTTACAACATTCTTAAGGGGTTGGACAGGCAAGATGCAGGAAGATTGTTCCCGATGTTGGGGAATCCACAAGGGGTTACAGTTTAAGGATAAGGGGGACGTTTTTTAGGACCGAGATGAGAATTTTTTTCCTTCACACTCCTAATGGCGGAGCTGGCAGCCTCGGAGCTATGGCGGCGTTCCAGCTTCCAGTGGCGGCGGCGGCCCGGCTTCAGAGCTGCGGTGCTCCAGCGGCGACCCAGCTTCAGAGCTGCGGTGCTCCAGCGGTGGCATTCCAGCGGCGACCCGGCTTCAGAGCTGCGGTGCTCCAACGGCGACCCGGCTTCAGAGCTGTGGCGTTCCAGCGGCGACCTGGCTTCAGAGCTGCGGTGCTCCAGCGGCGGCCCGGCTTCAGAGCTGCGGTGCTCCAGCGGCGGCCCAGCTTCAGAACTTTGCCGTTCCAGCATCAATCCAGCTTCAGAACTGCGGTGCTCCAGCGGTGGCGTTCCAGTGGTGGCGTTCCAGCGGCGACCTGACTTCAGAGCTGTGGTGCTCCAGCTGCGTTCCAGCGGTGACCCAGCTTCAGAGTTGTGGCGGAGTTGCAGCGTTCCGGCGATGCCGGTGGCGGCAGCATGGCTTCGGAGGCTCAGAGGCCTAGTGGACGATAACATCGGAGGCCTGGATCGCCTCAGCGCAGAGGGAGATCAAGGAGGGAAGAAGACAAAGACTTTAAGACTTTTGCCTTCCACCACAGTGAGGGGGTGCCTGGTGAACTCACTGTGGAGGATGTTAAATATGTGTTTATTGTGTGTTTTATTTTTTATCATATGTTATGACTGCAAGGTAGAGAAATTTTGTTCAGACTGAAAGGGCAATAAAGGATACTTTACTTTACTTTTGAGAGTGGTGAATCTGTGGAATTTTGTTCCACAGAAAGTAGTTGAGGCCAGTTCATTGGCTATATTTAAGAAGGAGTTAGATGTGGCCCTTGTGGCTAAAGGGATCAGGGGGTATGGAGAGAAGGCAGGAACAGGATACTGAGTTGTATGATCAGCCATGATCATATTGAATGACTGTGCAGGCTCGAAGGGCCAAATGGCCTACTCCTGCACCTATATTCTACGTTTCTATGTATCCACTTCTTTGCTTCGACATCTTGTCCATCGATGCCACGTCCAAGTACCTCTCACTCACCCACTACTCACTCACTCACACTCTCTCACTCACCCACTCTCAATCACTCACTCTTCACTCACCCACACTCACTCACTCAAAACCCACTTTCACTCACTCTCTCACACTTGCCAACTCACCCACACTCTCACTCACATTCACTCACTCACCCACTCACACTCACTCACTCCATCTCATACACTCACTCACTCTCAGTCTCTTACTCCCTTACCCACTCACTCACCCACACTCTCACTCACTCTCACACCCACTCGCTCTCTCTCACTCACCCTCTCACTCCCACTCACTCCTCACCCACTCACAATAACTCACCCACTCACACTCACTCACTCCTTCACATACACTCACTCACCCTCACTCTCACTCACTTTCACTCACCCACTCTCACTCACACTCTCACTCACATTCATTCTCTCCCTCCCTCATCATTGATGCAATCACTCACTCACCCACTCACTCTCACTCCCTTACCCACTCACTCACCCACCCACACTCTCACACCCACTCTCTCACCCACTCACTCTTCACTTACTCCCTCCCACTCTTCACTCCTCACCCACTCACAATCACTCACTCACACTTTCACACCCACTCACACACTCACTGTCACGCTTCACTCACTCACCCACGCACTCACCCACTCACTCACTCACTCACAGTCCCTCTCTCACTCACTCACACTCACTCACCCACTCACACTAACTCACTCTCACTCATTCTCTTCCACTCAATCACTGATGCAATCACACTCACTCACCCACTCACTCACTCATTCTCACACCCACTCACTCTCACTCACCCACTCACTCTTCACTCACACACACACTTTCACTCACACTCACTCACTCACCCACACTCTCACTCACTCTCATTCACTCAGTCTCACTCACCCACTCACATTCCCTCTCTCACTCAATCTCGCTCACACACTCTCACTCAATCTCTCAGTCTCTTACTCACTCTTCACTCACTCACCCATTCACTCACTCTCACTCACACTAACTCGCTCTAACTCACTCTTCTCTCACTCTCAGCCAATCACTCTTACTCTCACTCACATACACACTTCACTCACTTTCTCACACCGACACTCTCTTTCACAAACTCATTCTCACTCACCCACTCACTCTTCACGCACTCACTGTCACACTCACTCACCCACTCGCTCTCACTCACCCACCCACGCACTCTTCACTCACCCACTCACTCACTCGACACCCACTCATTCACTCTAACTCATTGGCACTCATTCTTCACACCCACTCACTCACCCACACACACACACTCACTCATCCACTCATTCTATCACTCTTCACACCCTCACTCTTCATTCACCCACACTCTCACTCACACTGACACTAATTCACCCACACTCTCACTCACACTCTCTCATTCACTCACACTCACCCTTTCAGTCTCTCGTTCACTCTTCACTCACTCACCCACTCACTCTCACTCATCCTCTCATACTCACTCATTCTTACCCACTCACTCAATCACTGACACTCACCCACCCACTCTCTCACTCACTCACACACTCATTCACTCTCACCCACTCACTCTCACACCCACTCTCACTCATTCACTCTCACTAACTCACCCCCACTTTCTCTCATCCACGCTCTCACCCACTCTTCACTCACTCTCTCACTCACCCACTCAGTCACTCACGCACTCTCACTCACTCATTTACTCTCACTCACCCACACTCTCACTCACCCACTCACTCTCAATTACTCACTCACTTCACCCTCACTCACCCACACCTTTGCTCACTCTCACTCACCCACTCACTCTCATTCACTCACTCAGTTACTCCAAAGTGCTGGAGTAACTCCGCAGTCGCTGGGGGGCCTGGTCTGGAGAAAGGCAGGTTTGTGATCCTTAGTGGAGGTCGCGTAAGTGGGGGAGCTTTAATTGAGCGTGTGGATCCTGAGGAAGGATAAAGTGAAGCTGAGATCTATGGAGTGAGCTGACTTATTCCAGCACTTTGTGGTGCAGTGGTAGAGTTGCTGCCTTACAGCGCCAGAGAACCGTATTCGATCTTGACCACGGGTGCTGCCTGTACAGAGTTTACATTCTCCCTGTGACCGTGGGTTTTAACCGGATGCTCCGGCTTCCTCCCACATTCCAAAGACGTGCAGGTTTGTAGGTTAATTGGCTTCTGCAAGTCGTAAATTGTCCATGGTGTGTAGGATACTGTGTGGGGATCGTTGGTTGATGTGGACTCGGTGGGCCAAAGAGCCTATTTCCGCGCTGTATCTGTAAAAGTCTCTCAAATAAGACGGCTGCTTTTTAAGCAGTTGTTGTGTTACGCAGAAACAATACAGTACAAGTGAAGCTTTGCATGTTGCAAATGCATCACACCAATATTTAGTTTAGTTTACCTTAGAGAAACAGTCCCTTCGACCCACTGAATCCATGCCAACCAGCGATCACCCCATTCATTAGCTCTATACTACATACTTAGGACAATTTACGGAATCTAAATAACCAATAACCCTCCACATCTTTGGGATGTGAGAGGAAATGGGATATGACAATTAAACATTCTTGACTTGAAACCGGAGGAACCCACGTGTTCACAGGGCGAATGTGCAAACTGCAAATGGACAGCTCCTGAGGTCAGGATCGAACCCAGGTCTCTGGATCTGTGAGGCAGCAACTAATCTCATGATGTTATACATGTTTATAAGATCACCACTCATCCTATATAGACGATAGGAGCAGCATGGCTTGATGATAGAACTGGAA
Organism: Okamejei kenojei; assembly: GCA_035221665.1. Taxonomy (NCBI): domain Eukaryota; kingdom Metazoa; phylum Chordata; class Chondrichthyes; order Rajiformes; family Rajidae; genus Okamejei; species Okamejei kenojei. The sequence continues at coordinate 282,198 of JAVHYY010000215.1, read as the reverse complement.
AGTTGGTTTGGAAATATCTAAATTCCTATCCTTACTGTTTTGTTTTCCAGCCGAATGAATCATTATCATCTTGCTCATCCACCCACTCAATGGACACGGCCTTTTCGGGAGTCTCGTCATTGATCGGCATCATTTCATGCTTGTCTTCCTGCGTCCACAATCCCAAGGACCACAAGCGCACCATCTCGGGGACTTCCTGCAGCTCCACGGCGCCACTTCCTGAGTACAACAAGCAGAACGAGGAAAATTGCATCCTCCGCATCAGCCTCGAGAACGGCAATGGGAATGTCTACAAAAGCATTGTGAAACGTACGTGGCATTCTTCCACGGCTCAGATACTACTTTATAGCAGACACAGCATGGAAACAGGCCCTTCGGCCCACTGATTCCGTGCCGACCAATGATTGGATAGGCTGTTCAAGAAGGAACTGCAGATGCTGGAAAATCGAAGGTAGACAAAAATGCTGGAGAAACTCACCGGGTGTGGCAGCATCTATGGAGCGAAGGAAATAGGCAACGTTTCGGGCCGATTGGATAGGATGCACTAGTTCCTGCACGCTAGGGACAATTTACTGAAGCCAATTAACTTACAATCCTGTATATCTTTGAAGTGTGGGAGGAAACCGGAGCACAGGTGATTAGTGATCGGTTATGGGGAGAAGACAGGAGAATGGGGTTAGGAGGGAGAGAAAGATTGGCCATGATTAAATGGCAAATTAAGCTGTAGGGGCCAAATGACCTAACTCTGCTTCTATGAACGTATGAGCACTTGAAGAAAATCCCTTGCAGTCATAGGGAGAACGTACAAACTCCCTACAGACAGCACCCACAGTCAGGATGGAACCCGGGTCTCCGGCACTGTATGTCAGCAATCTCTTCCATTGCTGCAATATATTTGTGACTTCTGAATATAAAAGTTGGAAATGTGAAAAGTTGAAAACACAGTGGCTTGTATTCATGGGGATTAGCTCAAAGTCTACAACAGACCCAAACTTTAATGAGATTCTGGTTTCCCTCGAAAGGGGCAAGAGCCAGAGAACATAGAGTGATACAGTGTGGCCCTTCAGCCCTTCTTGCCCGCACCAGCCAACTTGTCCCACCTGCCTGCATTTGCCCATATCCCTCCAAACTTGTCCTATCCATGTACCTGTCCAATTGCTTCTTAAACGTTGCGATAGGCCCTGCCTCAACTTCCTCCTCTGGCAGCTCGTTCCATACACCCACTTCAATGTGAGAGGGGAAAGGGACCTGAGGGGCTGCTTTTTCACACAGAGGGTGGTGGGTATAGTGGTACAGAAGGCTGAGAGGTGATCATACAGATGTGTATAAAATCATGAGAGGAATAGAAAGAGTGAATGCAGAGGGTCTTTTACTCAGGGGAGGGGAATCACGATCCAGAGGATATGGGTTTAAGGTGAGAGGGGCAAGATTTAATAGGAAGGGTGTTTAGTTTTGGGAGCGAGCTTCCAGAGGAGATAGTTGTGGCAGGAACTATACAATATTTAAAAGTCAACTGAACATGCATAGAAAAGGTTTCAAGGGATATGGGCCAAACATGGGCAGGTAGGACTAGCGTAGAAAAGGGGCATCTTGGCCGGTTTGGGCAAGTTGGTTTGTAAGGCCTGTTTTCGTGGTGTATGGTGCTAAGGGTATAATGGTTTGAAAGGTGCTCTGTATATGACTCCTGGAATGTCATTGGGGATAGGCAAAAGTGCTGGAGAACCTCAGCGTGTGCAGCATCATCTATGGAGCAAAGGAAATAGGCAACGTGACATTGGGGACACTCTTATCTTTCATTGTCTTGGACTCCCTGTAATTTGAAATGGGAGCAGAGATTGTAGATCCTAATGTTAATTAGGGTTGATTATTTGTTCAAAACATGATCCTTTGCCAAACAGGGTGTAAAAGCATCAGAAAAAATAATCTAAATGTCAATAATTTAAAATTAACGAGACCTTTGCCTACTGCAGTGGATGTTGTAACTATTTTAGACTTACAGTGTTGGATAGAGGCCCTTTGGCCCACCAAATCCATGCCGACCACCAATCACCCCGTACACTAGCACTATCCTACACACTAGGGACAATGTACAATTTACAGAAGCCAATCAACCTGCAACCCTGCACGTCTTTGGAGTGCAGGAGGAAACCAGGGCACCCGGAAAAAACCCACGCAGTTACAGGGAGAACGTACAAACTCCGTGCAGACAGTACCCATAGTCAGGATCGAACGTGGTCTCAGGCGCTGTAAGGCAGCAGCTTTGTACCACCCAATTGTTAGCAACCTTATCCGCATCTGTTGGAGACCAAGTAAACCATGCAAAGATTTCAACTCCACCCGATTAGCTTTTTTGTGGTACAGTCCACTTTAATATCTATTGTCACAGAAGACTGTAGAGGCCAGGTCAGTGGATATTTTTAATACATAGATAGATTCTTGATTAGTACGCGTGTCAGAGGTTATGGGGAGAGGGTATGAGAATGGGGTTAGGAGGGAGAGATAGATCAGCCATGACTGAATGGCCTAATTCTACTATTCCTTATGAACATGGCAGCAGACAGTACCCGTAGACAGGATCGAACCCAGGTGTCTGGTGCAGTACGGCAGCAACTCTGCCGCTGTGCCACCGAGACTCCCTACATTTAGTTGAAAGGTGTGCGTGTTTGCACGTTAGAGAAGACACAAAATGCGGCAATAACTCAGCAGGACAGGCAGCATCCCTGCAGAACACGCATAGGTTCAGGACCCTTCTTCAGACTGATTGAAGGGCGGGACGAAAGAAAGCTGGAAGCCAGACGGCTTTTAGGTTAATTGCCAATTTGGTGTCTGTAAATTGCTTCTACTTTGTAGGAAGCTTAGTTTACTTGTCATGTGCACAGTAAAAAGCTTTTGTTGCATGCTAACCAGACAACAGAAAGACAATACATGATAACAATCGAGCCATCCACAGGGCACAGAAATACCATAAAGGGAATAACGTGAATAACGTTTAGTGCAAGATAAAGTTCACTAAAATCTGATTTAAGGTAGTCCGAGCATCTCCAATGAGGAAGAGAGTAGCTCATGGCCGCACTCTAGTTGTTGGTGGAATGGTTCAGTTGCCTGATAACAGAAAATGGGATAGCATTGACCTGGTGTGAAAGGGTATTCAATGGATGGTGTGAACTCGATGGTCCGAAGGGCCTGTTTCCATTCTGTATCTCTAAACTTAACTGACCGCAGGCCTGAGGAATGATTGCAAACGATGGTCAAATAATGGGGTAGCATTTTTCTAAGTTACACACAAAATACTGGAGTAACTCAGCGGATCAGGCAGTGTCTGTGGAGAGCAGGAATGGGTGACGTTTCGGATGAAGACACTTCTTCAAACTGAGAGTCAGGGGAGAGGGAGTCTGGAGATATGGAAGGGTAAGGTAAAAAATAATAGATCAAAGCAGACGATGCAGATCGAAGCATTTTTCGACCACTTGTTTGTTTTCTGGTAACAGGTAACCCATATTAAATCCCTTTCAGTGGATCCCCAGCGCCCCGCCCCCCCCCCCCCCCCCCCCCCGTCAAACTAGGGGTGCCGCATTGATGGCAGCCTCTGCCTACAGTCTGTCTGTTTTTCTGTCTTTTTTTATTTTTAGTCTGTTTTAAAAGTATGTTTTGGAGGTTTCTTTAGTTTTTCTATGTGGGGAAAGGGGGTAGGGTAAGGGGTAAGTTTCCTAGTCACTTCCTGGCGAGGTTGCGACTATTCTCCGAGTCATGTCCTCGCCCCCCTCCTCGCGGCCTACCAACTGGATTGGCACGGCCTTTTCTGCCGGGGACGGACCAGAGCTACAGCCGCGGCGCAGCACTGGATTCACTGCGGAGCGGGTGATGCCTTACCTGGATCGCCGTTTGATGCTCCGGAGTGTTGGGCCTGCTGCTTCAACATCGCAGAGCTGTGGTTTGTAGAGCTTCCAGCGCAGGTGGCGCTGACTTCAACATAGCGGAGTCCTGGGACCTTTTCCAGGGGGCCGCCAGGGTGAATTTCCGCCCAGCGCGGCCTGTGGGCTTCGGGATCCGCAGACCCCGGTAGGAAGTAGCCGATTCGATGTCCAAGCCGCTGAGCTTGTTCTCCCATTCCGACGTCGGAGTTCCAGCATCCCAGCGAGAGGGCCTGAACATCGGGCCGCCCGTAGCAGCGACAACGAGGGGTTCGGGAACCAAGCCGACCACGGATGAACAACAGAGGACAACAGAGGAGGATGACTGAACTTTGGTGCCTTCCCTCACAGTGGGAAACTTTGTTTCCGCTGTGTGGGGATATCTATGTTAAAGACTATTGTGTTCTGTGCTCTTTTCTATTCGTATGGCTGTATGGTGACCACACATTTCACTGCACCAATTGGTACATGTGACAAATAAATGTCTCTTGTCTCTCTTATCTTGTCTCAATACACCTAGCGTCCGATGTCAATACTTTTTCTCTTCCTGTCCAGGTGACCAACCAAAACAGATCCCCGGTCGTTATCCAGAGAGCCATGTCAAAGCACAACCTGGAAGGAGTTTGGAAGGAATATCAACTTGTCCAGATTCTCTCAGAAGACAGATGTGAGGAATAAAACATAGGTTCCTTGATGCTGAGGTCGCTGAAAAAAACAAGATGGGTGTACTTCCAGCACTGGTGAGGACTCGGAGGGAGTGCCATGTGTGCAGTAATCTCGGACTGCAATGATAGCGATAGTGGTCCGTACAAGTCTGGTCACATCATGGTGAAGGACCGTGTGTGTGGCCCAGACATTGAACTAATGGCTATGGATCTCCGCTTATGCTGTGTGCCCTGGGGATTCTCGCATGCCGTTGCGTTGGCTATTTATGTTTAATCTTTAAGTAGTTTTGTATCTTAGTGCTTTTTTGGAGTGACTGTATGGTAAATCAAATCTCACTGTGCCTCGGTACACGTGATAACAGAGGACTATTGAAATGTTTATCAGACGGGTGATCAGGTAGGCCTCGTAGGCGTAGTGTTCAGTGAAACAGTCGCCCAGTTTATGTTTATAATGTACTCATTGTTTTTTTTCTCTTCTGCCCCCAGAGTTGGTCATTCCAGACGGCGGCAACATCTATTATGCGGTAGGCCCCTCTGCGAACTTTGACTTCATCCTGAGGAAGAAGAACTGCAGTCAGCTAGTAAACGTATAGGCCAACTCGTTGACTAAATGTGGTTGTTTGGTTTTGTTTCCTGCAGGGTCACATTCAAACTGGCCAGATGATGAACGCTTTTGGATATCAGCTTGTCCAGATCCTCTCAGATGTGAGGAATAAAACATAGGTTCCTTGATGCTGAGGTCACCAAAAAAAACGAGGTGGATGTGTTGCCTGCACTGGTGAAGACTCGAAGGGAGTGCCATGTGTGCAGTGATCTCGGTGTTTACAGAGTCATGGCTCCATGAGAACATCCCAGAGTCTGGTGCGAGTGTGGATGGCTTTCTGACTGTTCAGGCGGACAGGGACTGCAGATAGTGATAGTGGTCCGTACAACTCTGGTCACATCATGGTGAAGGACCATGTGTATGGCCCAGACATTGAACTGATGGCTGTGGATCTCCGCTTATGCTGTGTGCCCTGGGAATTCTCACATGCCGTTCCGATGGCTATTTATGTTTAATCTTTAAGTAGTTTTGTATCTTAGTGCTTTTTTGATATGACTGTAGGGTCAATCAAACTTCACTGTGCCTCGGTACATGTGATAACAGAGGACCATTGAAATGTTTATCAGACGGGTGATCAGGTAGACCTCATAGTCCTAGTGTTCAGCAAAACGGTCGCCCAGTCTACGTTTGGAAATGTACTCATTGTTTTTTTTCTCTTCTGCCCCCATAGTTTGTCATTCCAGACGGCAGCAACATCTATTATGCGGTAGACCCCTCTACGAACTTTGACTTCATCCTGAGGAAGAAGAAGAACTGCAGTCAGCTAGGAAACGTATCGGCTAACTCGTTGACTAAATGTGGTTGTTTAGCTTTGTTTCCTGCGGGGCCACATTCAAACTGGTGAACCACCCTCTCTTCAGTCAGTGGCCAGATGATGAACGCTTTTGGAAAGTGTTTGGATTGGCCTTTTTGAACTCCTAGGCATATGTTTCCTGTCTATTTCTCCCTCCCTGCCTAATAATTTAATCTCCTCTTGGAAATACAGAAGTAGACCCACCTTCAACAAAGGACAGCTGAAAGGGGGTGTTGGTCACCAATGATATTGCACTTGTCTCCTGTTAACTGTGCATCGCTCTAAAGGAGAGCATCATGAGGGCGCGTGAGTGACTACGTGAAGAAGGCCCGCCAGAGCGTCATTATGTCAGACGAGTTTGGCACACCGACAGGCTGGAGAGCGCAGCTCCTCCAGCAGTAAGTAAAACACCCGCAGGTAAGTGTTTTAAACGTTCTGCAGTTTACTAGGTCCCGTAAGGCTGGTTACAGGAGCCAGCAGGGACACTTCCTAAAAGGGAAAAAAATATTAAAACAGTGAAAATAAGGCGAGTGTCGCCTATATAAAGTCAAACCCACCTGCGGCCAGTCCACATGGGAAGGTGGAAAGGGACGGTCTGAGGGTCTCGGAGAGAAGGCATCCCAGGTCCGTTTTGCGGCTGCACCGCCTGCATGTGATGCAAGGATGGGAAGAAGTAGCTGCTTGCCCCGCCAGCAAGCTGACGGAGCAAAGGTTCACCGTGTACCCGCACTGTACAGATCCCCTCAACAATGGGTGAGAGATATCCACGCTTGCCATCTGCTCCATCCCGGATCCGCAACCACTGAGCAACGAGCTGTAACTGGGAGCCTGGTTCAAAAAACTGGAGGCGACGCTGGAGTAATTGAGAGTGTTGTGTGGATGGTGCAAGTAAAGGAATGGTGACAGCGGCCAATACAAGGGGTTGCTGCATTCCACCAAACACAGTCCAGACGTCAAAAGGCGAAGTCCTCTCTTGAAAGCCAATTTGCCCGGGATGTGACCGACCTGCGGCGAAGTTTGCCATCGTCCCGCCAATGAACACGTCGTCGCTGGACAGTTCTAGCATCCAGTAATTACCCTTGCCAGGGTCGTCATAATGCCGAGGCACTTTGACGAAACACTTATTGAGGCTGATGTGGCGGATCGAGTTCTGCCAGCCTTGCTTGTACTCTCGATAGTAGGGGAAATTCCTCATGAACTCGTAGCTGCGGTCAGCGGATGACGCCGACTTTTGAGACGCCGACTTTAGAGCTGCCGGCAGTTCAGCCAGCGGCATCAACTCCAGTGCTTTAAAGCACTGTGGCCACTCCTGTCGGGAGGCAGGCCAAGAGTAAATTGTCCAGGCCTGTCAACTCTGATGGCCAAAAAGACTTTACCCCTTCCAAAAATAAACATTGGGGACATCTGGCAACATGGAACACCTCATAGCTAAAATGATAACAACCAGGTGGTGTTCCAGCTGGGGTTATACCCCAGGGTCCCCAGCAACTTTCAGCAACAACCTCTAGCAGAGGTCAGTATAGCAAAAGAGCTGTACACATATGAAGGATAACATGCCTACGAGTCTGCATGGGGACCCATAACAGCAGCACCTTGTTTAGGGCTGCATGTTACCTCCCTTGAGCATGAGCCGGGAGAAGCCAGGGCGGTATGAATCTGACCCTGAAGTTTGGTGTCACTGCTTATGTGCATACGAGCTATTCTCCAGGTGTGCCGGATGTGGCCAGCAATTTGCCATACCGGCAGGAACTGGTAACAAACTGGCCAGCAATTTAATTATATGGCCTCTCACCAGCTCCAGGACTCCATAATGGAGGAAACTTCGCAAGACATATCAAACACCTGTTAACTGTGCATCGTTCTAAAGGAGAGCATCATGAGGGCGCATGAGTTAAGGCTGCAGAAAGTCCTAGAAACTGGTTGGAGCAGGAATAATGGCGTTTGGGCAAATGGTACAAGGGCACCACTATCAAAACACAGCAGGATATGGACCCTGCTGTGTAATGCCCATTTTTAGAATTACTTATTTACAAATAACCATCCACCCTACGCTCAACCCACGGTTCACAGCCTTGTGCAGATCCACTAATATCCAGGGAAAGACCTGGACGATGAAGCAAAAACAATCAGCCTCATCAAAACTCATCCTGACACTAGGATGCCACCTGAAAAAAACATACCCTTTCAGAACAGGAAGGGGTAATTGAAAGTCCAGGATATATCCTCTAGAGATCAGTCACCGGTCAGGGGTAGGTAGTAATTGTTCTATGATACATGGTGCTGCATAACATCAGATCTATTCATACTGGACTATTTCCGGGGGTCTCGAATGGGGTTTATCTCAGAAGTACATCCACCCGTACAAAATACACCTAGTCGGGTATTGGGTTTTCAACACCAGAAATTGGTATATTATTCCAAAAAAGGGGTAATTGAAAGGACGGCATATCAGCCTCAACAATTTGCGTCCAATATTCCCCAGGCAAAAGAACGATGGTGGGTGTCGAGTCATTCTGGACCAAACCAGACTTAACTCTTAGGTCCAGTATAAACGTTTTTTTTAATGGAAATTTTCAGTACTGCTAAGCAACTGATATCAAAAGGGTGTTATATGGCAACCATAGATCTGAAAGATGCATAATATTCAGCTACCAAATACCTGTTGAGAGGTTAGGTTCCTCACCCATCTAATTAAATCCAAATTAGTACCATCTAGAATGATTGGCTATTTGGGGTTCATCATTGATTTAACTAACATGTCAGTACTTTGCCTATGGCCAAAACTGTAACTAATGTCTCACGATGTATTAGAGACATTCTGATTCAATAACCTTCAATTTACAAACTGATGTGAGGGCTTCGGGATGGGGAGCCACTGATACCGAGTCTAGCTGTGGCGGCAGATGAAATGTGAAAGAGGCATTAATCCTGCAGAGGCATGGGATAAACGAAGTAGAATTGCTGGGTGCATTCCATGGCCTAAAGCATTCTGCTCAACAATGCATGATTTGCATGTGCAGCTTCAAATTGACAATACCACAGCTGTTGCATATCAATCACATGGGTGGAATTAGGTCATTATTCTGTGACAATCTGGCTAACCTCATTTAGCAGTGGTGCATTACGTGGGTCTCAGATATTTACCTACCAGGTAGAGATAACGTGAAAGTGGCAGACATCAGGTCACATAAATTCAATGACAACACAGAATGGATGCTAAATCCAAATGTTTCAAAATGATGGTTAGCCGGTATGGATTGCCAGACATAGATCTGTCGCATCCGGGTTAAATCTCCAGTTACCTAAATACGTCTCATGGGAACTGGATCCAGGGGCAATAGCGGAGGATGCATTCTCACTACATTGGGGATGTATGTTCTTACGCTTTTCCACATTCTGCCTCATCAGTCGACGTCTCGCCAAAATAGAGCACGACTACGCTTTAGGCGTTTGGTAGTTCCTAACGGGTCCACACAGCCATGCTTCCCATTGGTTCTGAGAATGATGACACAGCCATTCATGACTATCCCCAAATGCAGCAACTTGTTGGTTCACCCTGAGACAGGAGAGTTCCCCTCTACATGATCGTATTAATCTGATGATTTGTATCTTCTGACCAGACTGTTCAAGGGACTCAGACTATCGAGTAGGACCGGCGAAGTGATTATGCTGGCCTGGAGAGATAGTACTAAAAAACAATATGCATCTCATATTAAGAAATGGGAGATGTTCTTTTTGCAGTCAAATATATCTTATCATGTTGCAGGCATACCGGATGTATTGGAGTTCCTTGCTACATTGCATTTTGACGAGCAGTTAAGCTATAGTGCCATTTATAGTACTCAAAGTGCTTTGTCCTCCTATTTAGGGCAACACTCTGTCGGATCTCATCTATTGGTGGCCCGATTCATAAGATGTATTTTACCAAAACCCTCCCAGACCTAGATATTCGGAAATCTGGGATGTGAGCATAGTTCTCATGCTGCTTTGGCAATGGGCTCCAATTACATCTCTGCCTTTCCAGAAGTTAACGCTCAAAGTGGTCATGTTTGTACTGACACGTTTGAAAAATATAAAAGTGGATAAGTCTCCAGGTCCTGACAGGATATTCCCTAGGACATTGAGGGAAACATAGAAACATAGAAATTAGGTGCAGGAGTAGGCCATTCAGCCCTTCGAGCCTGCACCGCCATTCAATATGATCATGGCTGATCATCCAACTCAGTATCCCGTACCTGCCTTCTCTCCATACCCTCTGATCCCCTTAGCCACAAGGGCCACATCCAACTCACTCTTAAATATAGCCAATGAACTGGCCTCAACTACCCTCTGTGGCAGAGAGTTCCAGAGACTCACCACTCTCTGTGTGAAAAAAGTCTTTCTCATCTCGGTCTTAAAGGATTTCCCCCTTATCCTTAAGCTGTGACCCCTTGTCCTGGACTTCCCCAACATCGGGAACAATCTTCCTGCATCTAGCCTGTCCAACCCCTTAAGAATTTTGTAAGTTTCTATAAGATCCCCTCTCAATCTCCAAAGTTCCAGAGAGTATAAACCGAGTCTATCCAGTCTTTCTTCATAAGACAGTCCTGACATCCCAGGAATCAGTCTGGTGAACCTTCTCTGCACTCCCTCTATGGCTATGGAAGTTAGTGTAGAAATAGCAGGAGCTATGACAGAACGTTAGTTTGACGTCAGTGGTGGGCAAATTAATGGAAAGAATACTTAGAGATAATATATATAAGCATCTGGATAAACAGGGTCTGATCAGGAACAGTCAACATGGATTTGTGCCTGGAAGGTCATGTTTGACAAACCTTCTTGAATTTGTTGAAGAGGTTACTAGGGAAATTGATGAGGGTAAAGCAGTGGATGTTGTCTATATGGATTTCAGTAAGGCCTTTGACAAGGTTCCCCATGGAAGGTTGGTTAAGAAGGTTCAATCTTTGGGTGTTAATGGCGGGGTAGCAAGATGGATTCAACAGTGGCTGAATGGGAGATGTCAGAGAGTAATGGTGGATGGCTGTTTGTCAGGTTGGAAGCCGGTGACCAGTGGGGTGCCTCAGGGATCTGTGTTGGGTCCACTGTTGTTTGTCATGTACATCAATGATCTGGATGATGGGGTGGAAAATTGGATAAGTAAGTATGCAGATGATACTAAGATAGATGGTGTTGTGGATAATGAAGTAGATTTTCAAAGTCTACAGAGAGATTTGGGCTATTTGGAAAAGTGGGCTGAAAGATGGCAGATGGTGTTTAATGCTGATAAGTGCGAGGTGCTACATCTTGGCAGGACAAATCAAAATAGGACGTACATGGTAAATGGTAGGGAATTGAGGAATGCTGTGGAACAGAGAGATCTAGGAATAACTGTGCATAGTTCCCTGAAGGTGGAATCTCATGTAGATAGGGTGGTAAAGAAAGCCTTTGGTGTGCTGGCCTTTATAAATCAGAGCATTGAATATAGGAGTAGGGAAGTAATGTTAAAATTGTACAAGGCATTGGTAAGACCAATTCTGGAGTATGGTGTACAATTTTGGTCGCCTAATTATAGGATGTCAACAAAATAGAAAGAGTACAGAGGAGATTTACTAGAATGTTGCCTGGGTTCCAGCAACTATGTTACAGAGAAAGGTTGAACAAGTTAGGTCTTTATTCTTTGGAGCGCAAAAGGTTAAGGGGGGGACTTGATTGAGGTCTTTAAAATGATGAAAGGGATAGACAGAGTTGACGTGGATAAGCTTTTCCCATTGAGGGTAGGGAAGATTCAAACAAGAGGGCATGGAATGAGAATTAAGGGACAGAAGTTTAGGGGTAACGTGAGGGGGAACTTCTTTACTCAGAGGGTGGTGGCTGTGTGGAATGAGCTTCCAGCAGAAGTGGTGGAGGCAGGATCGATTATAACATTTAAAAGTAAAGTGGATAGGTATATGGACGGGAAGGGAATGGAGGGGTATGGTCTGAGTGCAGGTAGATGGGACTAGGGGAAAACAAATGGTCGGCACGGACTGGAAGGGCCAAGAGGGCCTGTTTCCGTGCTGTAATTGTTATATGGTTATGTTCATGGTGCTGGTGGCAGCGCAATGGGTCCAGATATTGCAAAAGTTATGACTGGACAGCATGCATTCTTCTGTAGACAATATTACGTTTTATGCATATGATCTAATCAAACAAAGCAGGCCAGGGATGGCTGGAACCAAAATAAGCTTAAAATATACCCATTGACCTGAGACTATGTGTAGTTACGCACCTGAGTCAATATATCAAGGTAATCAAGAGTCTCAAAGGCTCTGAAATAGTGATGCTCATCAACCACATAAAACCTCATACAAAGGTGGCAGTACAAACTATTTCTAGATGGCTGAAACAGGTTTGCATTATGCTGGAGTAGACACTGATGTGTTTAAATCACTCCACCAGGGCGGCGTCAACGTACGCAGCAAAGGCGCAGGACGTGCCTTCAGACCAAATCCTCACCGCAGGATGGTCTAGAGAAGGTACCTTTTCACGATTTATGACAAACCTGTCCTCGCAATGCAGGCTTTGAAGTATGACGCGCAGGCGCTCTGGCGGGGCTGCTTCACGTAATCCCTCATCATAACTCCTCATAAAATGAAGATCAAACTTCGAACTGGTAAGTTCTCGTTTAATCTAACTATTTTGTGTGTACGTTTGTAAATGAGATCTGTGTCATGGAAGGACCAGTGGAGCCGTAGCAGATGCTGAGCGGCCCCAACTATCTGGAAGGTGACTTTTATAGCTTTTCTGTCCTTTTATTCAGGGACAATGTTGGTGTATTCTGCACAATTCTCACACACACTCTCTCACTCACCCACTCTCTCATTCACTCTCTCACACTCACTATTATTCACTCTCTCACTCTCACTCACCCATTCACTCTCACTCAGTGTGCAGACGTGGCATCGAAGGATGAGATGCCAAAGTGAAGAAGTGGAAGCCAAATAACCGAACGGAAACAACGCCGAAAAGCCAATAACCGAAAGGAAACAATGCCAAAAAGTTAAATAACCGAAAGGGCGCAAGGCCGAAAAGCCAAATAACCGAATGGACGCAAAGCCGAAAAGCCATATAACGGAAAGGGCGAGACGCTTAAAAGCGAACCAACCCAATGTAAACGGCAACAAAAACCCAATTCACCGAAAGGGAGGATCGCCGAAAAACCAAAAGGGCGGGACGTCTAAAAGCCATCTCACAGAACTAACGCATTGCTGAAAAGCAAAATAACATACATGATGTCGTCGGGGAGGTGGGACTTCTCAGAGATTGGTCCATCACATCACTGGCCTGGGGAGACGGGAGGGTGGGGGTCGATTTAGGACTTTCCTAAATTGTAAATAAAACCCCATGTGATTGGAACTTTTGGTTGATTTAATAAAAGAATAATTGGTTCCATAGATATTTACACCAACTGTAACAACTATATTTTGACCACAACACATATAAATGTGTTGTGGTCAAGATGCTACCGTGCATCCTGAAGGCCACTTGTCCTTTTTTGTGTGAATCGAGAAACCAGACGATAAAAATATGACTTTTTTTAAAGAATATTTTAGCTCCCTGAGTCTGTTCAGTGATATGAGTAAGTGTGAATCGACGTGAGTCAGCGTGCATGCTCGATAGACGGGAAGAGCCCTAGTGAGACCACACCTGGAGTATTGTGTGCAGTTTTGATCCACTAATTTGAGGAAGGACATTCTTGCTATTGAGAGAGTGCAGCGTAGGTTTACAAGGTTAATTCCTGGGATGGTGGGACTGTCATATGCTGAGAGAATGGAGCAGCTGGGCTTGTACATTGGAGTTCAGAAGGATGAGAGGATATCTCATTGAAACATATAAGATTGTTAAGGGTTTGGACATGCTAGAGGCAGGAAACATGTTCCGGATGTTGGGGGAGTCCAGAACCAAGAGCTACAGTTTAAGAATAAGGAGTAAGCCATTTAGAACGGAGTCAAGGAAACACTTTCTCACAGAGAGTGGTGAGTCTGTGGAATTCTCTGCCTCAGAGGCAGAACTCTGGATGCTTTCAAGAGAAAGCTAGATAGGGCTCTTAAAAATAGCAGAGTCAGGGGATATGGGGAGAAGGCAGCAACGAGGTACTGATTGGGGATGATCAGCCATGATCACATTGAATGGCGTTGCTGGGTCGAAGGGCCGAATGGCCTACTCCTGCACCTATTGTTTATCGTCTATTGCGTCTGCACTGCGTTGCCTCGGGTCTTTATTCCCAGTAAGCAGAATTCTTCCAACTTCCGTGGTCCCCCAGCTGAGGCGGAGGGCGGCTATGGCCGGACAGCACCGACACCGGGAAGAGAGTGCGGGCTGTCCTGAAGGATGCGCTCCTTCGGCCGCCTACATCTTGGTGCTTGGGTTCAGAGTGCCCAGTGTCACCGTCCAGCCCTGGGCAGTCTTGCGTGGGAAGGTACTTGGTGATCATTTTCCAATGTTCAATAGATTCAGGATCAGTTCCTGTGGATTGGAGGATAGCTAATGTTTTCCACTTTGTGAGAGGATGTTAGGAGGTTGCAGGGTGACCTGGACAGGTTGAGTGAGTGGACAGATGCGTGGCAGATGCAGTATAATAATATAGATAAATGTGAGGTTCACTTTGGTGGAAAAAACAAGGGGGCAGAATATTATCCCAATGGGGTTAGGTTAGGTAAGGGGGAGGTTGTGGGTGAGTGAGAATGAGAGTGAGTGGGTGAGTGCAAGTGAGTAAATGGATGTAGAGTGAGTGAGTGAAGAGTGAGTGAGTGGGTGTGAAAGTGAGTGGGTGAGTGAGTGTGAGTGAGTGAATGGGTAAGTGAGTGAGTGTGATTGCATGAGTGAGTGAGTGAAGAGTGAGTGAGAGATTGAGAGGGTGAGTGAGAGTAAGTGTGAGTGAGTGAGATTGACTGAGAGAGGGAGTGAGTGAGTGGGTGAGAGAGTGAGTGAATGAGAGTGAATGTGAGAGTGGGTGAGTGGGCAAGTGTGAGAGTGAGTGAAAGTATGCGGGTTTTGAGTGCGAGTACAAAGCGAGGGTGAGTGCAAAGCGAGGGTGAGTGAGAGTTAGTGAATAGAGGGTGAGTGAGAGGTACCCGGACGTGGCGTCGAAGGACGAGATGCCAAAGCAAAGAAGTGGAAGCCAAATAACCGAGCGGAAACGACGCTGAAAAGGCAAATAATCAAAAGGGGTGCAAGGCTGAAAAGCCAAATAACCGAACGGATGCAACTTTGAAAAGCCAAATAACCGAAAGGGCGAGACGCCTCAAAGCCAACTAACCGAACAGAAACAACGATGAAAAACCAACTCACCGAAAGGGGCGGATCGCAGAAAATCAAGTAACCGAAAGGACCGGATGTCTAAAAGCCAATTCACCAAACGGACGCATCGCCGAAAAGCCAAATAACGAACATGGCGTAGATGGGTGGGGGGGGGGATTTGTCAGCGATTGTTCCAGACCCCCGCATCCACCACATCATTGGCCGGGGCAGAGGAGAGAGTGGGAGTCAATTTTAATTTTCCTTTGCCAATCTTTGACTTTCATAAATATAAAATAAAACCCTGTGTGATTGGAACTTTCGGTTGATTTAACACAATAATAATCCAAATTGATTCCATCGATATTTACACCAACTGTAACAATTATATTTTGACTACCACAATGCATTTACATACGCTACTGTGCATCTTGAAGGCCACAGGTCCTTTTTGGTGTGAATCGAGAAACCAGATGAAAAGAATATGACTTTTTTTAAAGTTCAGTGATATGAGTAAGTGTGAATCGGCATGAGTTAGTGTCAGCGTGCATGCACGAGAGAGGAGAAATGTCGGCGCTACGCTGCTTCGGGTATTTATTCCCAGTAAGCAGAAATCTTCTAACTTCCGTGGACACCCAGCTGAGGCGGAGGGCGGCCGTGGCCGGACAGCACTGACCCCGGAAAGAGAGTGCGGGCTGTCTTGAAGGATGCGCTCCTTCGGCCGCTTACACCACGGGACAGGCAGCATCTCTGGAGAGAAGGAATGGGTGACGTTTCGGGTCGAGACCCATCAGAGTGAACTGAACTCTCGTTGGTGAGAGTACTTGTGATTGTCTGAAGGGTCTCTACCCAAAAGGTCACCCATTCCTTCTATCCAGAGATGACGTCTGTCCAGCTGAGTTACTCCAGCATTTTGTGTCTATTTGTCAGTGTGAACCAGCACCTGTAGTACATAGAAACATAGAAAATAGGTGCAGGAGGAGGCCATTCAGTCCTTCGAGCCAGCATCGCCATTCATTGTGATCATCCCCAATCAATAACCCGTGCCTGCCTTCTCCCCACATCCCTTGATTCCACCAGCCCCTAGAGCTCTATCTCTCTTAAATCCATCCAGTAATTTGGCCACCACTGCCCTCTGTGGCAGGGAATTTCACAAATTCACAACTCTCTGGGTGAAAAAGTTTTTTTCTCACCTCAGTCCTAAATGGCCTCCCCTCTATTCTAAGACTGTGGCCCCCAGTTCTGGCCTCATCCAACAATGGGAACATTTTTCCTGCATCTAGCCTGTCCAGTCCTTTTATAATTTTATGTTTCCAGAAGATCCCCCTCATCCTTCTAAACTCCAGTGAATACAAGCGTAGTCTTTTCAATCTTTCCTCCTATGACAGTCCCGCCATCCCAGGGATCAATCTCATGAACCTACGTTGCACTCCCTCAATCACAAGGATGTCCTTCCTCAAATTAGGAGACCAAAGCTGTACACAATACTCAAGATGAGGTCTTACCGGAGCCCTATTCAACTGCAGAAGGACTTCTCTACTCCTATACTGAAATCCTCTTGTTATGAAAGCCAACATTCCATTAGCTTTCTTCGCTGCCTGCTGTATCTACACGCCAAATTTCAGTGACCGGTGTACAAGGACACCCTGGTCTCGCTGTATGTCAATCACCGATGCGAGGAAAATAAAGCCCCAGAGGCCGGGAGTGAGTCCGGAAGTCGGACATGTGTCAGCCTGGAAGCCATGAGTGAGAGTCGAGCAGCTGTGAGTGAATGAAATGTAAATGGAGCAGCCATGAGAGAGAGAACTGCGAGTCGGGCCGCCGTGAGTGAATGAACTGTGAGTCAAGCAGCCGTGAATGAACTGTGAGTCGAGCAGCCATGAGTGAGTGAACTGTGATTCCAGCAGCCGTGAGTGAGTGAACTGTGAGTCAAACAGCCGTGAGTGAACTGTGAGTCCAAAAGCCGTGAACTGTGAGTCCAAAAGCCATGAGTGAGTGAACTGTTAGACCAGAAGCCGTGAGTGAGTGAACTGCGAGTCTAAAAGCCATGAGTGAGTGAACTGTGAGGGCGGAAGCCGCGAGTGAAGGAAGCTGCGAGTGAGTGAACTGTGAGTCTGGCAGCCGTGAATGAGTGAACTGTGAGTCCAGAAGCCATGAGTGAACTGTGAGTCCTGAAGCCGAGAGTGAGTTAACTGTGAGTCCAGAAGCCATGAGTGAGTGAACTGTGAGTCCAGAAGCTGTGAGTGAACTGTGAGTTCAGACACAGTGAGTGAGTGAACTGTGAGTCTGGAAGTCGTGAGTGAAGGAAGCCGTAAGTGAGTGAACTGGAAACAATGAATGAGTGAACTGTGAGTTCAGAAGCCATGAGTGAGTGAACTGCGAGTCCGGAAGCCGTGAGTGAGTGAACGGTGAGTCCAGAAGCCTTGAGTGAGTGAAGAGTGATGTGTGAGCACAGTAGCAATGAGTGAGTGAACCGTGAGTCCAGAAGCAGTGAGTGAATGAAATGCGAGTCTAAAAGCCGTGAGTGAGTGATCTGTGAGTCCGGAAACTGTGAGTGAGTGAACTGTAAGTTAAGAAGCGTTGAGTGAGTGAAGAGTGATCTGTAGTCCAGAAGCCGTGAGTGAGTGATCTGTGAGTCCAGAAGCTGTGAGTGAACTATGAGTCCGGAAGCCGTGAATGAGTGAACTGTGAGTCCGGAAGCCATGGGTGAAGGAAGCCGTGAGTGAATGAACTGTGGGTCCAGAAGCCATGAGGGAGTGAACTGTGAGTCCGGAAGCCGTGAGTCCGGATAAGCTAAGTGAGTGGAACGGTGAGTCCGGACACCATCAGTGAGTGAACCATGAGTGCCGAAGCCGTGAGTGAACCGTGAGTCCGGAAGCTGTGAGTCTTGAGTGCCGAAACCTTGAGTGAGTGAACTGTGAGTCTACAAGCCGTGAGTGAGTGAACTGTGAGTCCGGAAGCCTTGAGTGAGTAAACTGTGAGTCCGGAAGCCGTGAGTGAACTGTGAGTCCGGAAGCCGAGAGTGGGTGCACTGTGAGTCCGGAAGCCGTGAGTGATTGAATTGTGAGTCCAGAAGCCGTGAGTGAGTTAACTGGGAGTCCAGAAGCCGTGAGTGAGTTAACTGGGAGTCCGGAAATCAGTGAGTGGGTGAACTGTGAGTCCGGAAATAGCAAGTGAGTGAACTGTGAGTCCGGATGCAGTGAGTGAGTGAACTGAGTCCATAAGCCGTGAGTGAGTGAACTATGAGTCCGGAAGCCGTGAGTGAGTGAACTGTGAGTCCAGCACCGTGAGTGAACTGTGAGTACGGAAGGCGTGAGTGAGTGAACTGTGATTCCAGATGCCGCCCGTTGCGCGGAGGCGGCCTGGAGCGCGGAGCCTACCCGATTCCTGCAAACTCGAGATCCAGGGCAAATGAGGAGTGAGAGTGGGGGGTTTGAAGGTGCCAGGCACTGACAGGGCCAGGTTCTGGTGGGGCCGGGCGCTGGCTGGGCCAGTCACTGGCGGGGCTCACCACCCCCGCCCACACACCCCTATCCCCCTTCCCTCGCATTCTGTAGATTGGTTATTTCCTACTAACCAATTGTAGTGCTTGTTAGTAGTTGCTCCGCCTAATGTGCGATTCATATTACCAAGAGCTTGCCTACGCCATTTAGTCTGAGTAGCTGCTAGGAACTGTAATGTCCTGCAGACCGATGCTGGAAGTGGACTTTTAATAAACATGTGTTGTATCTTGATGTGTGTTCGACTTAACACATTACATGGTGTCAGAGAGTGAGTCTTACCTACTACATTTATGTTTATCGGGTTTTGTTTTTTTAATATATTTGTTTTATGTGCCAGTTATCTCGATCATGGCAAACTCGTCTCGCCGTCCTAGTCCTCTGATCTTTGACTCTGACATTGCTGAACGCTGACGCCTTTTCGAGCGCGACTACATTGACTATGTTCGCATTGTTCATCACAACGATCCTCCAGATGTACGTGCTTCTGTATTACTCAACCTGGCTGGCCCAGAGGCAATGAAACGTGCGGAGTTTCGCATTTGAGCCTGCTGTTTTAGATGCGAATGGACAGATCCAAGTGCCTGCAGAGACGATTGATGACCTGCCGTCCTACTTGCAAAGTTCAGACAGTTGTGTGATCTCACCTCGAACTACATTATCGACCATACCAAGTTTCATGCTCGTATGCAACAGATTGATGAGCCTATAGAATGTTTTATTAGCGGCTTGAAACACATGGCTGCACGCTGCCAATTTCGTGATTTGTGCGATGAACTCATCCTTGACAAGACGTTAAGGGATGAACTGCTCCATAACACTGCGAACATAATTAATCAAACCGAACACGCCTGTTGGATTGCTGTGATAACATCTTCTCACACTAAGTCTGTGTACTCGGGCCAGCATTCGCAGTATAGTGTCAATCTTACAGAAACCTCCTGTCGTAACAGCCGTTCCCAGCCTTCCCAGCCTGGCATCAGAGAAGGTCTGTTGCTCAAAGTCCTAATTGCAACTATTTTCATGTTAAGGGATGAGAATTCTGTATTGCTTATGGTAAAATCTGTAATTTCTGCATGATATCCAGCTACTTTGCAAGATGTTGCCATTCCCGTGCGACTCAATCCGTCTCAAGGCCGAGTTTGCACCTCTTACAACAGGAGCCTGCTGATAACCAATACCAAAGGCCTGACTTGCCATCCTCCACTCAACTCCATGAAAGTACAGATAACAGTTCAGCTATCCCCTCCCTTCCTCGAATGAGAAACTGAACCCCGCGGTAACCATGTTTGTGAATAACAGGCCTGTGATTGCGAAGGTTGATACAGATGCAAAATGCAATGTCATCTCATTATCTGAGTGTAAAGAAATTCGTAATGCTGAACATGTTGAAAAGACCTTGGCCACACTTCGGGCTGACGGGGGAGATGTTCTACACCCGCATGGACAGACTAATTTAAAATGCACCATAGACTCGCAGCCTCATAACCAAACATTTTATATCGTCAAGACTCTGCGCTGTAACAATGCATGCCACAATCTAGGCCTAGTATACTTTGGCCGCGCTGTATCAATGCATGCCACAATCTAGGCCTAGTATACTTTGGCCACGCTGTTCATCAACTCTTTTTCGCTGAGGGCCCCACTCAGCAAATACTCTCTCAATACAGAGAACAATTTAACGATGAGCTTGGCAAGTTGCCCCTCAAGTACCACATTGCCGTTGATCGCAACATCACTCCTGTGGTTCGAGCACCACATAATGTTCCGCATGCCATGTGTGACAGAGTACACAATGAACTCAAGCAGATGGTCTCCACGGGTGTGATTGCTGAAGTTACTGACCCATCTGACTTGATTTCCACCATGGTGGTCACAAGGGAAAAAAACAAGGAGATCCGTATCTGCATAAATCCCAGAGATCTGAACGCTGCTATCGTACGCCCAGACTACCCTATGTGAACAGTAGAGGAAGTTGCTGCTCAAATCGGCATCACATCAGTTCTGGATGCCAAAAGCTCGTTTTGGCAGATTCTGTTGGACCCAGATTCGTCCAATCTTCCTACGTTCGCAACCCTCTTTGGCCGCTACAATTTCCTGAGCATGCCCTTTGGCATCAACTCGGCCAGCGAAGTTTTCCAGCGTACGGTGGAACAATTGTTTGCTGAGTGTCCATGCTTCATCATTGTTGATGACATTCTCGTCTACGGGCACAACTTGGCTGAACATGATGCTAATCTGAAGAAAGTACTGGACCGTGCCAAAGACATTCAGCTCAAACTCGATCCCTCGAAGTGCAAGTTTTGAGTCCCGGAAGCTACCTACGTCAGACATGTCTTCACAAGTGATGGTCTCAGACCAGACCCATCAAGAACTGCAGCCATCAACAAGATACCGATTCAAACTGACATTGCGAGTCTATAAAGGTTGCTTGGAATGGTCAACTACCTGGGGAAATTTATTCCCAACCTCAGCAACATATCTGCCTCCCTGCGGGAACTGACACACAAAGACACTGCATGGTCCTGCTATCCGCAGCACCAAAGAGCTTTTGATACCCTCAAGTTGCAGCTGGCTGGCGCTCCTACTGTTACCGACTTTACTTTGGAGTTACCAGTAACGATCACTTGCGATGCGTCCCAGTACGGACTTGGTGCTGCTTGCCTGTAGCCCACTACCGATGGCGACTGTAAGCCTGTTCCTTTTGCCTCTCGTATGCTAACTGACACTGAACGTTATGCAAAGATTGAAAAATAATTGCTCGTAGTGGTTTTCGCCTGCACTTAAGCAGCCTGGCAGAGCACACAGCTGCTGATGATACCTTACAATTGCTGTCTGCAGTCATCCGGCTGGCCAGATAAACAACACAACACCCCGCTTGCAATCCACCCATACTTCCTGAATCGCGACGAACTGGTGTTACAGGACTGATTATAGTCAAGGGCCACAAGGCAGTTGTCACAGCTGTCCTTCGGAACAAGTACTTTGACGCCGTCCACAGGGGCCACCCCGACGTGGAGGCAACCTTACAACGGGCGTAAAGCATGTTTTCCTGGCCTGGTATGATGAAGTACATACGTGACAAAACTGAATTTTGCACCGTCTGCAAAAGCCCGACGCCACATCAGCAGAAGCAGCCCTTACTGCCGCACCCAGTTCCGCCTCTACCGTGGTCCACGTTAGCCACCGATATATTCGAATGGCATGGGAAACACTATCTGGTTCTTGTTGACTCTTATTCGGGCTGGTTTGACATCGATCTACTCCAAACCATTACATCTGAAGAGGTTATCGAGAAATTGCAGCGTCATTTCTCTGTGCACGGCTCCCTTGCACGCCTTCTATCCGACAATGGCAGTCAGTTCACCAGCCACCTTTTCAAAAACCTTGCACAACGATGGGACTTTCGACATCTCACCAGCACCCTTGAGTTTCTGCAGTCCAACAGACTCGCTGAATGGGCCGTCCGAAGCACAAAACAACTAATAGAGTGTTCATACCGAGCGATGAAAAGCCCCGCGAATGGGCCGATTCAAGCTCCGCTCTATGATCTTTGCTACACCAAGACAGGGAAACAATCACAGCAGCTGCAGAGGCTGCAAACCTGAGATAAAACCTCAAGGGGGGTGTAGATCGGCTATAGCATGCTAGCCAATCATAGTGCTTGTTAGTAGTAGCCCCGCCTAGTACATGCTTTATAATATTAAGAACCCGCGCTGGTTGTAGAGTAGCTGGAAACGATTTCGGAGTGAACACGAGAGGCAGGGCATCAGGACCTGTAGTTGCAGGACGAGGTTCCTTCAGTGGAAGGATATATTGACGGTTGCGTCTGTAGATGACTCCGTCCACTACCAGGTACGAACGTGGTTCTTTACACTCAGTAAATGTGCAGCAGTTGCGTATGTCCTTTGTTTGTCAGTTTGCAGGCGAACCACTTGTCCACGTGCAAGTGGTTTGAGCGGCTTGCTGGTTTCTACTTGTCGTAGAAGCGCTTCTGTGTGTCACATTTGAATTGTAGCTGCTTCTGCACTGTGGGTGGAGAGCGGGCGCGAGGCTGCAGCTACTGTTGAGAGACAGGCAGGGATGCACGGGTCCAGCAATACATTAGTCGCTGGGCAGGAGAGCCTAGGATGTTGTCCCGTGCAATGTTTTGTAGATATAGTAGATCGGCTATAGCATGCTAGCCAATCATAGTGCTTGTTAGTAGTAGCCCCACAAGTACTTGCTTTATAATATTAAGAACTCGCTGGTGTATTTTGGACGTGCAGTCCACAAACTATGCCTCACTGACGAGCCAGCACAGCAACTACTCTCCCAGTACAAAGACCTGTTTAATGATGGACTTGGCAAGTTATCGAATCACTGTGGATCTCACAGTCACACGTGTATGGCCGAGCACCATATTGCGTTCCACATGCCATGTGCGAAAAAATACACCATTAACTCAAATGCATGGTCTCAATGGGAATTATTGCTGAAGTTGCCAACCTGTCTGACTGGGTGTAAACCATGGTCGTTGCAACTAAGAAAAACAAAGAAGAGATACGCATCTGCATCAATCCCAGAGATCTCAATACTGCAATCACTACCCAATGAGAACCACAGTAGATGTTGCTGCGCAGATTGGAAACGCAGCAGTGTTCTCAGTCCTGGATTTCAAAAGTTCCTTTTGGCAGATTGCACTAGATCTAGAATCATCCAACCTGACTACTTTTGGCACACCCTTTGGCCGTTTCAAGTGTTTGAGGATGCGCTTCGGCATCAACTCCGCCAGCGAAGTCTTTCAGCGCACCATGGAACAATAATTTGCAGAATACCCGTGCGCCATCATTGTTGATCATATTCTCGTCTAGCGAGTTTTTAATATTATAAAGCATGTACTAGGCGGAGCTACTATTAACAAGCACTATGATTGGCTAGCATACTATAGCCGATCTACAGGGGGCCAGACTACAAAACACTGCAGTAACTCAGCGGGCCGGGCAGCATCTCTGGAGAGAAGGAATGAATGACGTTTCGAGGTTGAGCCCCTTCCTCAAACTGAGAGTTGCAGGAGAGATATAGACGGTGATGTGGAGTGAAAAGCTTTTGCATAGAAACATAGACTTAATCCCATAAACATAGATATAACCCCACTTTTTAAAAAGGGAGGGAGAGAGAAAACGGGGAATTACAGACCAGTTAGTCTAACATCGGTAGTGGGGAAACTGCTAGAGTCAATTATTAAAGATGGGATAGCAGCGCATTTGGAAAGTGGTGAAATCATTGAACAAAGTCAGCATGGATTTACGAAGGGTAAATCATGTCTGACGAATCTTATTGAATTTTTTGAGGATGTAACTAGTAGAGTGGATAAGGGAGAAGCAGTGGATGTGTTGTATCTGGACTTTCAGAAGGCTTTCGACAAGGTCCCACACAAGAGATTGGTATACAGACTTAAAGCACACAGTATTGGTGGTTCAGTATTGATGTGGATAGAGAACTGGCTGGCAGACAGGAAGCAAAGAGTAGGAGGGAACGGGTCCTTTTCAGGATGGCAGACAGTGACTAGTGGGGTGCCGCAAGGCTCAGTGCTGGGACCCCAGCTATTTACAATTTACATTAATGATTTGGACGAGGGATTAACATCTCAAAGTTTGCGGATGACTCGAAGCTGGGGGGCAGTTTTAGCTGTGAGGAGGATGCTAGGAGGCTGCAGGATGACCTGGATAGACTGGGTGAGTGGGCAATGCATGGCAGATGCAGTATAATGTGGATAAATGTGAGGTTATCCACTTTGGTGGCAAAAACAGGAAGGTAGACTATTATTTGAATGGTGACCGATTAGGAAAAGGGGAGATGCAGCGAGACCTGGGTGTCATGGTACACCAGTCATTGAAAGTAGGCATGCAGGTGCAGCAGGCTGTGAAGAAAGCGAATGGTATGTTGGCATTCATAGCAAAAGGATTTGAGTACAAGAGCAGGGAGGTTCTACTGCAGTTGTACAGGGTCTAGGTGAGGCCACACCTGGAGTATTGCATACAGTTTTGGTCTCCTAATCTGAGGAAAGACATTCTTGCCATAGAGGGAGTACAGAGAAGGTTCACCAGACTGATTCCTGGGATGGCACGACTTCCATATGAAGAAAGACTGGATAGACTTGGCTTGTACTCGCTGGAATTTAGAAGATTGAGGGGTGATCTCATAGAGACTTACAAAATTCTTAAGGGGTTGGACAGGCTAGATGCAGGAAGATTGTTCCCGATGTTGGGGAAGTCCTGGACAAGGGGTCACAGTTTAAGGATAAGAAGGAAGTCTTTTAGGACCGAGATGAGAAAATCGTTTTTCACACAGAGAGTGGTGAATCTGTGGAATTCTCTGCCACAGAAGGTAGTTGAGGCCAGTTTGTTGGCCATATTTAAGAGGGAGTTGGATGTAGCCCTTGTGGCTGAAGGGATCAGGGGGTATGGAGAGAAGGCAGGTACAGGATACTGAGTTGGATGATCAGCCATGATCATATTGAATGACAGTGCAGGCTCAAAGGGCCGAATGGCCTGCTCCTGCACCTAATTTCTATGTTTTCTATGTCTATAGACGATAGGTTCAGGAGAAGGCCATTTGGCCCGTCAAGCCAGCACCACCATTCAATATGATCACGGCTGATCATTCACAATCAGTACCACATTCCTGCTTTCTCCCCATATCACTTGATTCAGTTAGCCCTAAAGGCTAAATCTAACTTTTGCTTGAAATCATCCAGTGAATCTGCCTTCACTGCAGAGAATTCCACAGATTTACAACTCTCTGGGTGAAAATGTTCTTTGCATCTCAGTCCTAAATGGCCTACCCCTTATTCTTAAACTGTGGCCCATGGTTCTGGACTCCCCCAACATCAGGAACATGTTTCCTGCATCTACCCTGTACAATCCCTTAAGAATTTTATACATTTCTATACGATTCCCCGTCATCCTTCTAAATCCCAGTGAATACAAGCCCACTCAACCCATTCTTTCATCATATGTCACTACCACTGAAAGAGCTAATAGTTAAATCTAAAATGGAGTCGTTCTTCTACAAAAGCATGGTCTAGTAGAACGAAAAAATTGCTCGGAGCCAAGTCTGAATGACTATGCAAATTATGTGGAACACAATATGGAGGACAAGTTGTCTTTTTAACAAAGAAATTAAGATGGAATCCTGCAGTACTAACATGTGCCCTTTCAAGGCCAAAAAGAAGCCAAGATTCAAAAGAATTGCTGACGCTCCAGAGATAAGTAATAACTTGTTATTGGATGAGCTTGATTTGGACCCAGCTTTTCCTATATTCTGAAAGGCTATAAAATCTTTCAGTCATGCCATATTCAGACTTGGTAGAAGGGTTTTACTGATAAGAAAAATGCATAATTGTGCTAACTTTCCTTAGTTCTGTGAGTGGAGCCCAACGAGAAACACTGAGCAACATTGAGCTAATTGTAGATTTTGCCACTCCCGTCTGACAAACCAATTAAAGATTGCCATGGTTTACCTTTAACAGATTTTGTTGCTATCTGATTTTTAAGGAACGAACTTTGACATTTGGCTGTAGTCGGCAGGAATCTCGGTGGACCAGATGACTAGGTAAGAGGGTGCAGTTGACCGGGAACTGAAGGGGAGAAAACTGAGCTCTAGTCTGACCCTTTGCGTACAGCCTCTCAAAGAAGCTCCCGGAAAAAACTACGGTCCCTCAGTCTATGGTTGATCTGGTTCCAGACAAGGTCCTTAGAAGCAGACAGCGAAAGTAAGACCTCTTGTGGAAAGGTTTGACCATGGCAGACGAAAGAGGTTTTGTCACAAGTAAAGTATTTGGCACGGCAGACAATAGTTTTTGTCACTAATGTGTATTTGAAAGACAAGGTGTCTTGAAAAGATGTGTATTCACTCAGACACGGCTGGTGGACTTGCAGTTCACTCAGTCACGGCTGGTGGAATCGCAGTTCACTCAGTCACGGCTGGTGGACTCGCAGTTCACTCACTCACGGCTGGTGGACTCAGTCACGGCTGGTGGACTCACAGTTCACTCAGTCACGGCTGGTGGACTCACGGTTCACTCAGTCACAGCTGGTGGACTCGTGGCTCACTCAGTCTCAGCTGGTGGACTCATAGTTCTGGACTCAACTTTCAAGGCCTCCGGGGGTTTATTCTCCTCGCCCCCGGAAGGGGCATTATCTTCATGGTGACCGACAGGCAAGAAGACCAATCTGCTAATCTCACGATTTTTTTTAAACCTTCAAAACATTTCTAATATTCCACCGATCGGAACAAAACTCAGTGCGCTTGGAGCAGAGGAGAATGTTGTGTAAGGTGGCGAAAAAATCCTAGCGATATAGGGTACAGTTTTTGCGCAAACTTACAAACACAGACCGGAAGTAGAATTTTAGTAAGAGGAGAGACAGACAGACAGACAGAGAGATAGATAAAAATAAGAATAATGCTGACTGATCGTGCACAATTGTGATGGCTTGATTTCGAAGGCAGGGCAGGGGCATTCCCTGAGGGATTCTGGGGATGGAAGAGGTTTCTTCTGTGTTTTTCCCCTCAGTTGTTGTCTGGGGAGGAAGACGGTGGCACTCGGCCCGTCGGGACTACGATGCGCAGGAGCAAGGCTGAACTGAGATTGAGGCTTGGTAGGATGAGCATGGGTGGTGGGGGAGCGAAGCATGCAAACTCCACACGGTCGCCCTGCCCAGAGGTGGGCCCTTTGGCCTCTCGTCTGTGCTACCCCGGGCTTTCTGCAACAGAATTTTGCACTGTTCTGCACTGGATATTGCATTTGTTGCGTTTGTCATCACTGTATGTTTCTATGTTTGCTCTGGTGGCTGCGTGTGAATGGGCAACTTGACCGCTGCACCATCGTGCCGCGCATATTAAAGCAGAGATTGTCAGGTTGTTAATGAGTGCGTGTGTCAGGGGTTATGGGGAGAAGGCAGGAGAATGGGGTTGAGAGGGAAAGATAGATCAGTCATTGTTTCCCCTCCCCCCCCACATGGTGTTGGAGCCGCAGGAGCGGGCCGGCTATGCCATGGCATCCGTTGCTAGGGCAGGATGGTCAGCTCCATTTGGTGGAGGGTGTTGTCTGTCCTAGGGGCGGGGCTACGGCTCGAACTATAGGATGCAGTCTCCTGCGGCAGGGACACGACTCTGATTGGTCGGACGCAAGAAGTGGCGGGACCTGGGCCTTTGTGATGTCGGCACAGGGGAGGCGGGACCTGATCCAATTGGCTGCTGGCGCTGCCTGTCAGTGGGGAAAGGGTGGGGGCATGACCTGGCTGCCGGTCACTCAGCACTGGGAGCTCAGGTGGGACCAGCCGCTCGCCCCGCGTCCTTTCACCACCCCCTCCACCCTTGCTGAGGGCTTTTATGCAACCGGTGATCCAAGGTGTGCGGGCGGGGTGGGGGGGGGGGGAAGAAATGTCAGGTCTGGGTGCTCTCTGGTCCTCGAACTGCAGCGCCTATATGGCGGCGGGAGGCTGCGGTGCATCGTCTGTTTCTCTGTCTGCAGCGACCCCTGTCTATTAAAGGCTCGGTGCAGCGCTCTTTGTGGCAAGAAGCTGCGGTGCAGCATCTCTGGTCCTCCAACTGCAGCACCTCCTGCCGCTGGAAGGCCGCGGTGCAGCGTCTCTGGTCCTTCGTCTTTAGCGCCCCCCCTGGCGGCGGGAGGCCACGTACACCTATCCACATTCCCCACAGACGCTGCCCGACCCACTGAGTGACTCCAGCACTCTGTGACCTTCTTCCCATGATGCATGCCACTCCCCAGGTGACTCGGCGCTAATCACCGGCACGGCGATGCCGGCAGTCCCCCTCGAATTGAGGGTGACATCAGGAAGGCGGTTGTGAGCATCGTGCGTGTAAGCTCGTGCAGAGAGGGTACGTCATGGCACTGGGCCGGGGTAGGTCACTGCGCAGAACGGGGGTACGTCACAGCGCAGGGCGCCTGCTGGCAGACATGCTGCAGGGTGCACTGGAATATGTGCAAGTTCCAGAGATGTCAGTGAGTTTGCGGAAGCACTCACAGACTTCATTGCATCAATACCTGACAACATCATCCCCGCAGTAAGGGATGTGCCTAACCAAAAACCTTGGGTTGACAGGTCCATTCGCCTTGCTTTGAATGATCTGCTTACAACTCCGGCCTGGCATCCAGCAACATGGATTGACTACAAGGCAGAGTCCTACAGACTGCGAAGGGTGGTGAAGGACGCAATAAGGAGGTACAGGGACAGGATGGAGTCGCAGATGGAGCAGCGGGACATCAGATGCCTTTGGCAGGGGCTATGGACTATAACTAACTACCAGAGTACCCCCCTCCCCCTCATCCGGGAGTGCCGGCACCTCCCTAGCTGATGACCTGAACTCTTTTTTACCAAGATTCGAAACGGGCAACATCACCCTTAGCTCGCCAATTAACAACACCGCCAGCGCGCTGGCTAGTGAGGCTGGAGGGAGGTCCACCACTGGGGTGTGCACATATTCACGATGATCGAGCACGACGTGAGGAGGGCTCTGCCGCGTGTGAACACGATGAAAGCTGTAGGCCCAGATGTTATATCTGGGCGAGTACTAGAGTCTTGTGCTGCTCAGCTTGCTCCAGTGCTCAGCACAATATTCAACCTCTCCCTGGCCAAGTCCGTGGTCCATGTCTGCTTCAAAATACCCACCATTGTACCATTGCCAAAGAATACCTCTCCAGCTTGCTTGAATGACTACCGACCGGTGGCCCTCACCTCGGTAGTCATGAAATGCTTCGAGTCTGATCAAGAAACCACATCTGCGCCTTCCACCCTTGCACCATGGACCTGCTGCAGTTCGCTTACCGTCCGAACAGATCCACGGATGATGCGGTCACCCAGGTTCTTCTCACCACTCTCTCTCTCTCTCACCTTGACAGACAGAAGGGGGGCTATGTGAGGATGCTGTTCATTGATTTCAGTTCAGCTTTCAACACCATAGTCCCCACCTGACTTGCTGAGAAGCTGCTGGAACTGGGGCTGAACACTCCCCTGTGTGCCTGGGTCCTGGACTTTCTCACTGCCAGGTCCCAGGTGGTCAAGATGGGGAAACATACCTCCAACACCTCACCCAGAAGACAGGATCCCCCCAGGGTTGCATCATTAGCACCTTACTGTACTCCCTGTGCACGAATCTTAATATTTTTGAAAATGTGACCAAAAAGATTGATGAGGGCACTGTAAATGTATTGCCGCATAAAACCTTGACATGGTTCTGCGTGGCAGGCTACTCTGGAAGGTTAGATTACATGGGATTCAAGGAGAGCCAGCCAACCATTCTTTAGAACAATCCAAAGAAAGATCTGAACAGTCCCGACCCAAATTGTCACCCATCTTTTTTCTAGAGATGCTGCCAGACCCGCTGGAATGCTGCAGCATTTTATGTCCGTCTTTGGTAGAAACCTGCATTTACACTTCCTTGTTTTTATTTTGTAGAAAAATTGGCTTTATGGAAGGAAATAGAGGTTGATGGTGGAAGGCTGTTTTTCAGACCGGAGATCTATGATTAGTGGTGTGCCTCACGGTTTGGTGCTGGGCCCATTACTGTTTATCATCTCTATCAATGATTAGGATGAGAACGTACAAGGCATGATTTGCAAACAACAGTAAAGTGGGTGACATGGTTTGGGAACAGCTCCATGTAAGACCGCAAGAAATTGCAGAGAATTGTAGGCACAGCCTAGACCAACACACAACCAACCTCCCCTCCATTGACTTCATTTATATCTCACGCTGCCTCGGCAAGTCGCACCCTGGCTACTCCCTCTGCTCCCCTCTCCCATCGGGCTAAAGATATAGAAGTGTGAAAATGCACACCATTTCAGGAACAGTTACTCCAGCATTTTGTGTCTATTTTCAGTGCAAACCAGCATCAACAGTTCGTTCCTTCACATTTAGAGTATTATGTTCAGTATTGGTTGCCCTGTTATAGGAAAGATGTTGTTAAGATGGAAAGGTGCAGAGAAGATTTACAAGAATGTTGCCTGGACTCGAGGAACCGAGCTGTAGGTAGAGGTTGAACTGGTTGGGACTTTATTCCTTGGAGTACTGAACGATGAGGGGTGATCTTGGCCAGAGGACAGAGGGAGACGGAGGAACTAAAGGATATTCACATTAGGCAGGAAATGGTGTTGGGGAGACTGATGGGACTGAAGGCTGATACATCCCCAAGACCTGATGGTCTGCATTCCAGGGTACTTAGGGAAGTGGCTCGAGAAATAGTGGATGCATTGGTGATCATTTTCCAATGTTTTATAGATTCAAGATCTACACAGCATGGAAACAGGTCCATGGAAACTTGTCCATGCGTTCCAATTTGACATTTTGGGCTCGGCCCATTTTCCTCCATTTGGCCCATTGCCTTCTCAACCCTTCCTGTACATACATCTAATAGAGTCATATACTATGGGAAACATGCACTTTAACCCAACTTGCCCCGTAGGTTCTTAATAAAACTTACCCCCTCCCCCCTGCCCCCGCCCACACCTTAAACCTATGTCCTCTGGTTCTTGATTCCTCTATTCTGGATACAAGACTGCATTTACCCAATCCATTCTGCTCATGATCTTATTCAGCTCTGTGATAGACAATAGGTGCAGGAGTAGGCCATTCGGCCCCGAGCCAGCACCGCCATTTAATGTGATCATGGCTGATCATCCACAATCAGTACCCCGTTCCTGCCTTCTCACCATATCCCCATACTCCGCTATCTTTTAAGAGCTTTATCTAACTCTCTCTTGAAAGCATCCAGAGAATTGGCCTCCACTGCCTACTGAGGCAGAGAATTCCACAGATTCACAAATCTCTGGGTGAAAAAGATTTTCCTCATCTCTGTTCTAAATGGCCTACCTCTTATTCTTAATCTGTGGCCCCGGTTCTGAACTCCCCAAACATTGGAAACATGTTTCCTGCCTCTAACGTGCCCAATCCCTTAATAATATGTTTCAATAAGATCCCTCTCATTCTTCTAAATTCCAGTGTATACAAGCCCAGTCGCTCCATTCTTTCAACATATGACAGTCCTGCCATCACGGGAATTAACCTCGTGAACCTTCGCTGCAGTCCCTCAAAAGAATGTCCCTCCTCAAATTTGGAGACCAAAACTGCACACAATACTCCAGGTGTGGACTCACTAGGGCCCTGTACAACTGCAGAAGGACCTCTTTGCTCCAATTCTCAACTCATCTTGTTATGAAGGCCAAGAGTCAAGTCAAGAGTCAGAGTTTATTGTCATGTGTCCCAGATAGGGCAATGAAATCCTTGCTATTGAAGGAGTGCAGCGTAGGTTCACGAGGTTAATTCCCGGGCCAGCACCGCCATTTAATGTGACCATTTAAAACTGAGTTGTGCATGATGTTCTTCGGAGAGAGTGTGGAAACAGTGTGGAATCAGGCCTTTCAGCCCAACTCACCCACACCGGCCAACAATGTCCCAGCTACACTAGTCCCACTTGCTGGCATTTGGTCCATATCCCTCCACACCTGTCCTACCCATGTACCTGTCTAATATTTTCTTAAACAATGGGATAGTCCCAGCCTAAACTACCTCCTCTTGCAGCTTGTTCCATACATCCAATACCCTCTGTATGGTTATCCCTCAGATTCCTATTAAATATTTTCCCCTTTACCTTGAACCTATGTCCTCTGATCCTCGATTCCTCTACTCTGGGCAAAAGACTCAGTGAATCAACCCGATCTATTCCTCTCATGATTTTGTATACCTCTATAAGATCTTCCCTCATCCTCCTGCGCTCCATGGATTAGAGACCCAGCATACTCAACTTCTCCATATAGCTCACACCCTATAGTCCTGGCAACATCCTCGTAAATCTTTTCTGAACCCTTTCAAGATTGACAATATATTTCCTGTAACATGGTGCCCTGAACTGATCACAATATTCTAAATGCGGTCTCTCACCAATGTTTTATACAACTGCAACATGACCTCCCAACTTCCACACTCAATACTCTGACTGATGAAGGTCAAAGTGCCTAAAGCCTTTTTGACCTTATCTACCTGCGACTCGACCTTCAAGGAACCATGCACCTATACTCCTAGATCCCTCTGCTCTACAACACTACCCAGAGGCCTACCATTAGTAAATTAGTGTAGGTCCTGCCTTTGTTCCATGTCCCAAAATACAACACCTTACACTTCTCTGTATTAAATTCCATCAACCATTCCTCCGCCCACCTGGCGAATCGATTCAGATCCTGCTGCAATCTTTCACAACCATCCTCACTGTCTGCAAAACCACTAACTTTCATATCATCAGCAAACTTGCTAATCTTGCCCTGTGTTTTCTCATCAAAACCATTGTGTAGATGACAAACAGTAACTGCACCGAACTGAGGCACACCATTCGTCACAGGCCTCCAGTCTGAGAAGCAGCCTTCCACCATCACCCTCTGCTTCCTACCATGGAGCCAATCTGCTGTCCATTCAGCTATCTTTCCTTGGATCCCATGCGATCTAACCTTCCAGAGCAGCCAATCATGCAGAGCCTTGTCGAACGCCTTACTGAAGTCGATGTGCACATCTGCAGCTCTGCCCTCATCAACCTTTTTGGTCACGTCTTCAAAACAATCAATCAGATTTGTGAGACACGACCTCCCACGTACAAAACCATGCTGACTATCCCCAATCAACCCTTGCCCATCCAAATGCCTGTATAACCTATCTCATAATACTCTCCAGTAACTTACCAACTACAGATGTTATAGTTCCCAGCATTTTCCAACCAGTAACTTACCAACCAGCCTATAGTTCCCAGCATTTTCCCTGCAGCCCCTCTTGAAAAGAGGCAAAACATTTACCACCCTCCAGCCTTCCGGCAACTCTCCTGTATTTAAGGATGACTCATAAATTTCAACCAGGGCTCCCGCAAATTCCTCTCTATTTTCCCGCAATGTCCTCGGATATATCTGATCAGGCCCTGGAGATTTGTCTACCTTCAAACACAACAATTCAACGGTGGATGGTTTGGAATTTAAATCTTAAATCAGGAGATGATTTTTCAAATATTGGGAATTGAGAGCAACGGGCAGCAGGCACAGGAAAGGAGTTGCAGCAAATTAGCCATGCTCATGAAAATCGGGCAGGTTTGATGAGAAAGATAACTTACTCCTGCCTTTTTGGTGTTTTTATGTGAAAGGGTATAATAGCATGATAATTCTCAAGTAAAATGTATAAGTACTATAGAGAGAACTGGAGGATCTGAATTCAGAAAGATAACGTGGATAATATCTCACTGGGAAGCAAGGTCATTTGAAACATATACACTCTCCCCAGCTCCCACACCTCAGTTTTGCTTGCATCTGTTGCTCAATGTTCCCTGTAGATTTTCACCAGATGTTGTCTCTGACTCTGACAAGGAGTCCATCGTTCTCAGTCCATGAGCATTCTGTAACAAACGCAACATCAGTCAAGGACATGATTGGGCAACTAGATACAAATGCCAGAACTTTACTGGATGTTGGAATAAAATAGACAGGGCATTCTACAGCACAGGCCTTTTGGCCTAACTTATCCATGCTGACCAAGTTGCTTAATCTATCTAGTCACACTTGCGTGTACCTGCCCCATATTCCTCTAAATCTTTCCTCTCCGTGTGCCTGTCCAAATGGGTTTTCAATTACATAATCGTACTCGCCTCTAGCATGTTCCCCTAGCAGCTTGTTCCATAATACTGGTCCATCAAATCCTCTTTCAATGTTCACCTCTCACATTAAACTATGCACCCAGGTTTCATACTCCCCTGCCCAGGGGTAAAGACTGTGCACTTCACCTCTTGTGATTTTTATAAACCGGTACAAGGTCACCTCTTAGATCCTACTCGCCACAGAAAAAGTCAAGGCCTCTGCATATTCCTCAAATTTTCCAGTCCTGGTAACATTCACATCAATCTGTTTGTACCTTTTCCAGATTACCGACACCCTACCCCTCGCATGGCAAGCAGCACTGTGTCCATTTCTCCATGTGTGGTCTCCCTAACGTCTTGTACACTGGAACAAGATGTATTGGAGCAGAGCAGACCAAGACCCAGATCACCTCTGGCAGTGCAGCATCTCCTGGAGCTTTACTGGGCATGTGTAAGAAGGAACTGCAGATGCTGGTTTAGAACACAGAACATAGGTGCAGGAGGAGGCCATTCGGCCCTTCAGCCCTTCCAGCCAGCAACGCCATTCATTGTGATCGTCCCCAATCAATAACCCGTGCCTGCCTTCTCCCAATTTCCCGATTCCACTGGCCCCTGGAGCTATATCTAACTCTCTCTTAAATCCATCCAGTGACTTGAACTCCACTGCCACAGGGAATTCAATAAATGCACAACTCTCTGGGTGAAAACGTTTTTTCTCACCTCAGTCTTAAATGACTTCCCCTTTATTCTAAGACTGTGGCCTCTGGTTCTGGGCTCGCCCAGTACTGGGAACATTTTTCCTGCATCTAGCTTGTCCAGTCCTTTTATAATTTTATATATTTCTATAGTATCCCCCCCTCATGCTTCTAAACTCCAGTGAATACAAGCCTAGTCTTTTCAACCTTTCTTCATATGACAGTCCTGCCATCCCAGGGATCAATCTCGTGAACCTACATTGCACTGCCTCAATCACAAGGATGTCCTTCCACAAATTAGACCAAAACTGTGCACAATATTCCAGATGTGGTCTTACCAGAGCCCTATACAACTGCAGAACCTCTTTACTCCTATGCTGAAATCCACTTGTTTTGAAGTCCAACATTCCATTAGCTTTCTTCACTGCCAGCTGTACCTGCACTTTCAGTGATTGGTGTACAAGGACGCCCAGGTCTCGCTGCACCTCCTCCTTACCTAACCTAACCCTATTGTGATAATAATCTTCCCCCTTGATTTTGCCACCAAAGTGGATAACCTCACATTTATTTTGGTTCACAAACGGATGCCCATTCTAGAAACATTTATCTATATTATACGGCATCTGCCACGCACTGTACGCTCACTCAACCTGTCCAGATCACCCTGCAACCTCCTAACATCCGCTTCACAGTTCACACTGCCACCCAGCTTTGTGTCATCCACAAACGTGCTAGTGTTGCTCCTAATTCCCTCTTCCAAATCATTAATATATATGGCAAACAGTTGCGGCCCCAACTCCACTCACCACTGCCTGCCATTCTGAAAAGGACCCATTCACTCCTACTCTTTGCTTCCTGTCTGCCAACCAATTTTCTATCCATGTCAACACCCTACCCCCAATACCATGTGCTCTAATTTTAGTCACCAGTCTCCCATGCGGGAGCTTATCAAAGGCTTTCTTAAAGTCTAGATCCACTGGCACCCCTTCATCCATTTTACTTGTCACATCCTCAAAA
The DNA here is from genome assembly GCA_035221665.1 of Okamejei kenojei. Lineage (NCBI taxonomy): Eukaryota > Metazoa > Chordata > Chondrichthyes > Rajiformes > Rajidae > Okamejei > Okamejei kenojei. The sequence goes on along the minus strand of JAVHYY010000215.1, from coordinate 246,092 downwards.
TATTCCAGAAGATTAGTCAAGCATGATTTTCTTTTAATAAATCCATGTTGACTGCCATCCAAATGCCCCATTATTATCTCTTTAATAATTGACTGCAGCATCTTTCCCACCACCGAAGTCAGGCTAACCGGTCTGTAATTCCCCGTTTTCTCTCTCACTCCTTTCTTGAAAAGATGGATAACATTAGCTATCCTCCAATCCACAGGAACTGATCCTGAATCTATTGAACATTGGAAAATGATCACCAATGCATCCACTATTTCTAGAGCCACCTCCCTGAGGACCCTGGCATGCAGACCATCAGGCCAAGGGGATTTATCATCCTTCAGTCCCATTAGCCTACCCAATACTATTTCTCGCCTAATGAACATTTCTTTCAGTCCCTCTACCCCCTTAGATCCTCTGTCCTCCAGTACATCTGGGAAATTGTTTGTGTCTTCCTTAGTGAAGACAGATCCGAAGTTCCTGTTGAACTCTTCTGCAATTTCCTTGATACCCAGAATAATTTCACCCATGTCCGCCTTCAAGGGACCCACATTTGACTTTGCTACTCATTTTCCTTAACATATCTATAGAAGCTTTTACTGTCCTTTATGTTCCTGGCCAGCTTCCTTCGTACTTCATCTTTTCAGCCCGTATTGCCTGTTTTGTTTCCTTCTGTTGTCCTATGAAAGTTTCCAATCCTCTGGCTGCCAGCTCCTCTTTACTGTGTTATACATCTTTTCTTTTAGGTTTATTCTATCCCTAACTTATCTTGTCAGCCACGGTTGCCTCCTACTCCCCTTAGAATCTTTCTTCCTTTTTGGAATGAAATGATCCTGCGTCTTTCGGATAATGCCCAAAAATTCCTTCTATTGCTGTTCGACCGTCATTCCTGCTAGGATCCCTTTCCAGTCTACCTTGGCCAGCTCCTCTCTCATGCCTTCACAGTCCACTTTGTTCAACTGCAGACAGTATAGTGAATGACCCAGGCAGTGTAGTGAATGACCCAGAAACTAAACATAGGAAGAACCCGTTCACACTCAATGTGGACCTGTTGGGTTGTCTGCGCTCCCTCCACCGCCCTAGACTCGTGTCAGATCCCCCGCTCTGTCTTCCCCTCCCCCAGTTCCAACCCCCTCTAATCTACTGTCCCCATGCACTCCTCTCCATCTATCCTCCCCCATTCCCCCTCCCCAACAACATTTCCCCATACTCCTCCCCCTAGTATTCTTTCCCTCCCCCAGTCCACACTTCCCCATGCTCCACTATGTCCCCCTGCCCATCAACTCTCCCCATGCCCATCCACCACGACCCCTTCCCCCATCTACTCTCCCCAATGCATTCCTCCACGACTCCCCTCCACCTTCTCTCCCGACTCCACTTCCCACCCCCAACTACCCTTCCCCATACTCCTATGCCCCCTCAACATCAACTTACCCAAAGCCCCCCCATCAGTTTATCCTCCCCATACCCCTCCCCATGTACTCTCCCTTCCCTGTGCCCTTGTACCATCTCTCCCTCCCCGCCTCGCCGCTCCATCTACCTTCGCCCCTCATCCCTTGTCCTCCTACCATCTCCCCCTCGCCTCCTCCCTATCACACCTGCACTTCCTCTTGCCCCTCCCAAGTAGTTTTTCTCCCCGCACTCCCAGTTTACACTCCCCGTGTGGCAGCATTCTCCCCTCCCCATCAACTCTCCCCATGCCCCCCTCCCCATCAACTCTCCCCATGCCCCCCTCCCCATCAACTCTCCCCATGCCCCCCTCCCCATCAACTCCCCAAGCCCCCCTCCCCATCAACTCTCCCCATGCCCCCCTCCCCATCAACTCTCCCCATGCCCCCCTCCCCATGCCCCCCTCCCCATCAACTCCCCAATCCCCCCTCCCCATCAACTCTCCCCATGCCCCCCTCCCCGTCAACTCTCCCCATGCCCCGCCACCATGCCTCCCCTACACCTTTTCTACCCGACTACCCTTCCCCGTAGACAAAATTGCTCGAGAAACTCAGCCGGTACAGCAGCATCTATGGAGCGAAGGAAGTAGGCAACGTTGCGGGCCGAAACCCTTCTTCAGACGTCCCCGTATTCCTGTGCCCCCTCACCATCTACCTACCCCAACGACCCCTCCCCTCACTGTCTACCCTCCCCTGTACCCCTCTCCCCATCTATTCCGCGCCCTCCCACCATCTCCCCCTTCCCTCACCGCTTCCCATCGCCGCCTCCTCTCTCCATCGAGCGTCGACGCTCCCGCCCGCCCGTCCCCCACACCCCGCGCTCCCTCTGCCTCCCCCTCGCGCCACGACGCCGACGACCGTCCGTCAGGCGCGCGCCCGCCCGCTCGCGCTCTCCCTCAGCGACCGTTAAACTGCCATCCGCGCAGAACCACCTGACCCGTGACGTAAGTGGACGGGGCTGGCGGGCGAGACCAGGACTGGCGGGAGCAGCGGTGACGGCTCAGCGAATCAGAGGGGCGGGTTCTACCCCGGGAGAGGGGCGGGGCCAGAGAGTCTCCGCCCTCGGGGGCGGGGCTGGAGGAGAGGCCACAGCTCCACTGGGTGTCCGCAGGGTCCTAATGTCCACAAGGCGTACCAATGGGCACACGCATGGGCCCCAGCTACGCTTGCCTTTTTGTCGGGTACGTCGAACAATCCTTGTTCTCGGCGTACCAGGGCCCCATCCCCGAACTCTACCTCCGTTACATCGACGACTGCTTTGGTGTCACCTCCTGCACCCACACACAACTGACTGACTTCATCCATTTCACCACCAACTTCCATCCGGCACTCAAATACACCTGGACCATTTCCGACATTTCCCTACCATTCCTTGACCTCACCATCTCTATTGCAGGTGATACACTCCTGACTGACATCCACTACAAACCAACTGACTCCCACAGCTACCTGGACTACTCTTCCTCCCACCCTGCTTCCTGTAAGGACTCCATCCCCTATTCCCAATTCCTCCGTCTGCTCCCAGGATGAGGTGTTCCACACCAGGTCATCACAAATGGCCTCATTCTTCAGAGAACGGGGATTCCCCTCCCCCACTATTGATGAGGCTCGCACCAGGGTCTCCTCCATACCCCGCAACACTGCCCTCTCTCCCCATTCCCCCACTCGCAAACAGGGCAGAGTATCCCTGGTCCTCACCTTTCACCCCACCAGCCGGCAAATACAACACATAGTCCTCCGCCAGTTTCGCCACCTCCAACGTGACCCCTCCACTCGCCACATCTTCCCATCTCCCCCCATCTGCCTTCCGCAAAGACCGCTCCCTCCGCAACTCCTTTGTCAATTCTTCCCTTCCCTCCCGCTCTACCCCTTCCCCGGGCACTTTCCCTTGCAACCGCAAGAAATGCTACACTTGTCCCTTCACCTCCCCCCTCCACTCCTTTCAGGGACCCAAGTGGTCCTTCCAGGTCCGACAGAGGTTCACCTGCACCTCCTCCAACCTCATCTACTGCATCCGCTGCTCCAGATGCCAGATGATCTATATCGGTGAGACCAAGCGGAGGCTTGGCGATCGTTTCGCCGAACACCTCCGCTCGGTCCGCAATAACCAAGCCGACCACCCGGTGGCTCAGCACTTCAACTCCCCCTCCCATTCCATATCCGACCTCTCGGTCCTGGGCCTCCTCCACGGCCAGAGTGAGCAACACCGCAAGTTGGAGGAACAGCACCTCATATTCCGCTTGGGGAGACTGCATCCTCTGGGCTTGAACATTGAATTTTCTCAATTCTGTTAACCCTTGCTGTCTCCTTCCCTTCCCAGCTCTCCCTCAGCCCTCGGGCCCTGGCATTTCCTCTATCTCTCTCCCCCACCCTAGTCGCACTAGCTTCTCATTTTCACACCACAAACAGCTTACAATGGCTTGTTCCCTTTATCATCGATACTTTTTTGCATATCTTTCATTCATTGTTCTTTATCTCTCCACATCACCGTCTATATCTCTCGTTTCCCTGATCCCTGACCAGTCTGAAGAAGGTTCTTGACCTGAAATGTCGCCTATCTCCTTCGCTCCTTAGATGCTGCTGCACCCGCTGAGTTTCTCCAGCCTTTTGTGTACCCTCGATTCTCCAGCATCTGCAGTTTCTTCTTTAACTCCTAATGTCCACCACGGATTAAACCAATGCACCTTCTCTTGCTGTGTGTTTCCAAAGTCCTCATTTCCACCAGTGAGAAATGGAACAGCATCCCTCTTCCCATCAGAACTGCCCCCTCCATCGATTCTTTTAAGTGACTTAAAACTTATTTCTACTCTCAAGCCTTTCTTGAGGTCCTCTGAGGGAGCGCTGTATGTATGTTGATCTATGTACCACCGTTTGTAGCACGTTAGTACCTGCATCAATGTAAAGCACTTTGGTCAACGAGAGTTGTTTTTAAATGTGCTATAGAAAAATTGACTTGCCTTGACTTGATATACACGCGTATTTTCTATATGTGTGTAAATAATTTTCCGATGAATTATCTCTGCACACTCCTGAAGCCCTTTAATTTTAATGATGAAAATATTACATGACAGCTGGAGAAAAGAGTGTTTTATTGTCACATGTTCCAAAACAGAACAATGAAATGCTTACTTGCACAATGCTTACTTACACAATAGCCGAGTAAACATAGCAAAATGATCATGATGGTGGAAAGGTTTTCTTAACTATGTGACTCCTCTTGAGGCTGGCATTACAACAAGTGAAGCACAGTCTCCATATGGGCTGATAGAATATCCCTCTACGTCCCTTAACTACCATGGGACTAACGGCAAGTGAGCAACTCCCTCCTAGTGCAGACGCAAGTTGGACCAGATGGAAATGCCTCAATCGATTGAGAACTGGTGTTGACAGAGCCAAGGTCTCTCTAAACAAATGGGGATATCACTCCATGGGAATGTCACCTGCGAATGTGATATTGAAACACAAACAATGAAATGCCCTCAACTAGAAAACCAATGCACAACTGCCGATCTCGCAGCCTACAATGAAGATGTGAACAAGTATTTTCAGCTCTGGCTGAACAATATCTAATCTTGTGATGTGGACTTGATAAGGCGCAATGGCAGGAATATCAGAAAATAAGGAGTTTCCACCTTATTCAGAAGGCGCAGAATCTTTTCATTTCAAAGAGGAAGTAAGATTGCAAGGGCATGGCTGACGGGAAGTCAATGGCAGAATAAACTAAAAGAGAATGCATGTAACAGTAGAAAGATTAATCCCAAAATGTTCATCCACAGACACTTGCCCTTCCAATTTTCCTCAGGGATCAAGGGAGAGATCAAGCCTTGCTCTCTCCCTTGCAGGGCCCTCCACATATTGCTTGAGGAAACTTTCTTGAACATATTTTACACCATCCAAATGTCTTTGACACAGCAACAGTCCCAGTCTATATTGGGAAATTTAAAATCTCCCACTGGAAGGAGGATCTATATTTGACACCAGGTGGGATGCCGCATTTATGAAAGAAAGAGGACATTTTGGTGTACAATAAGAGAAAGCCTCATCTTGGGAACAGATTGGGTGGAGGTGAAGACATTGAGAGTATGGGATAGGGATTTTGCAAGAGGCAGGGAACGTTACTTCTGCTTCCCCTATCCACCTGTCATAATTTGAACACCTTTGTCAAGTTCCCCCTTCATTCTTCTGTGTTCAAAAGAAAACAAATCCAGTCGCTCCTCATAACTGAGGCACTATCCCTAGCAACATTATGGCGAATTTCTTCGCACCACCTTCCGACTAATCGTGTTGTTCCGGCGAGCTGCGCGGCAGAAGGTTTCCTCCCAGTGGGCCGCGTAAATGAGAACCAGCCCGGAGTGGATGCCGCCAATCCTGGCCTCTACCCGCCAGTGCACCGGAGAGAAGCCAGTCGGACCGAAGACCAGTAAGTGGACTGGCGGCGAGAAGCAAGGCAGGGGCACGACGGTGGACAGGGTCACTGGAGCCCCTTCAGCAGCCTGGGACTCGGCCCTGTTTGCCAACAGTAGGCCCGGCTCACCCAGAGAGGAAAGGCCGCTGAGCCCTGCTCACCCGTGGATCAGTGACAGGAACCTTCCGTGTCCTCAAGGTCGGCTTCCTGAGGCGCCCCTACCCCGGGGAACAAGGGCTGAAATGTCTCAGGCATGGAGAGAGATGACAGATTGTGGGACGACCAGAATGGAGGCGACGGCTGCAACAGGCCATTGTGGCCATCTGCAGCTGGAACTGTAAAATGAGACCAAAATATGGCCTCTTGCATATGGACTCGGCGGGCTCGTATGTGCATAGTGTATTGACAGGTGATTGTGCTTATGTACAGGGATAGTCTTGCGCATCCGTATGAAAACAGTGTATTCCACTGTATCTGGTACATGTGACAATAAATAAACCATTGACCATGGAGTGTGATGCCTAAAACACAGAACATTTCAGAAGTAACTGAATGTTCCCTTGAATCACCAAGCTAACAGGCTATATCTTGATAAATATGAGTGATACAGATGGATATTTATTGCTTGGCATAGGCAGGGTAGGCTGAAGGGCCTGTATCTAGGCTGCATGACTCTTTGACCCTTATCAGGTGAACTCTGGGACAGATGAGCTATGGTTGTATAGACTTGCGGGGCAGGCTTGTGATAACCTGACACGTACGAAGCCATATTGGCTATACCTCATCACGCAATTATCTTCCAAATGGGAGAAAATTCTACCTCAAAGAATTCTATCCAATAGTTTAATGTATATGAGGCTCATTGGCCTATAGTTTCCTAGATTCTCTCTACTTCACTTAAACAAAGGAACAACATTGGTCACTCTCTGGTCGTCTGGACCTCTGTGACAAGTGAAGGAGCAAAGATCCACATCAAGGGTCCCGTGATCTCCTCACTTGCCCCCCTCAATAGCCTGGAATGAATCCCATCAGGCCTGTGGGGACTGATCCACTTTAATGCTCATAAGAGCCTCAGCACCATCTTCTTTTTGATCACAAATTCCCCCAGCATATTTTTAATCTCCGACCTCTCGCTGTTTTGTAGTCAATATATGGTTATAATGTTCTGTTGTGCTGAAGCAAGGCAAGAATTGCATTGTCCTATCAGGGACACATGACAATAAACTCTCTTGAATCTTGAATCTGTCCTCCAAGTCGTTCTCGAGGATACAGATGCAAAGTACTCGCTCAGATTTTTAAATTTAGTTTATTGTCATGTGTACCAAGGTACAGCAAAAAGCTTTTGTTGCCTGCTAACCAGTCAGCGGAAAGACCATACATTATTACAATCCAGCCATCCACCGTTGCATGACACATGATAAAGGGAATGACGTATAGTTCAAGATAAAGTTCATTAAAGTCTGATTGAACATAGTCCAAGGATCTCCAGAGAGGTAGGCAGTAGCTCAGGACTGCTCTCAAGTTGTTGATAGGATGATTCAATTGCCTGTTAACAGCTGGGAAGAAACTTTCGCTGAATCTGGCAGTGTGCGTTTTCACACTTCTGTACCTCTTGCCTTATGGGAGAGGGGAGAAGTGGGAGTGACCGTGGTGAGACTCATCTTTGCTTATGCTGGTGACCTTGCCGAAGCAGCGTGAAGTGTAAATAGTGTCAATGGAAGGGAATAAGAAATAACTTCAGATGCTGGTTTAAACCGAAGATAGACACAAAATGCTGGAGTATCTCAGTGGGACAGATGGCATCTCTAGAAGGAATGGGTGTTGTTTCAGGCCATGACCCTTCTTCAGACTGAGTCGGGGGTAAAGGAAGTGAGGTATAGAAGGGGATGTAGAGTGATATGGAACAATGAAAGAAAGATATGCAAAAAAATGTAAAGATAAAGGAAATAGTTCATTGTTAGCTATTTGTAAGGTGAGAATGAGAAGCTGGTGGGACTTAGGTGGGGGAGGGATGGAGAGAGAGCGAATGCAGGGGTTACTTGAAGTTAGAGAAATCAGATTCATACCACTGGGTTGTAAGCTGGCCAAGCAAAAAAAGAGATGCTCTTCGTCCAATTTGTATTTCGCCGCACTCGGACAATGGAGGAGGTTTCGGACAGAATGGTCAGTGTGGGAATAGGAAGGGGAATTGAAGCGGGAGATCCAAGCACAGATTCCCTACTTCATCCTTGAATGGTCCTATCTTCTCTCTGGTCCCCGTGTCTTTTTAATGCATGTATAAAATGTCTTTGGGTTTACGTTAATCCAACTAGCCTATGACATTCATTGACCCCTATTTAGCCCTCCTAATCGTCCACTTGCTTTCATTCCACTTTATACTCCTGATTAGTCGAGTCTGATGCCACCTTCTTAAACCTGATGTAAATTTTATTTCTCTTCCTGAGCAAGTTTACTATCTCCTTGACCATCTGCGGTTCCTTTACTTTGCCAACCTTAACCTTCCTCCTTACTACACTTTGATCAGCTGGACTTTAAACTACTCCCACATGTGCTCAACTACTAATCTATCATCGGTAGATCCCATCTAATCATATTGTGTTATTGCTGACATTGAAATCTGCTTTGCCCGAATTCGGTACCTGCCCCCATGACCCATACCTGCCCCTATTCAAAATAAATCTTAACATTTATGGAGTTGTGATCACCATCTCCAAACTACTCTTCCACGGTATCACCAGTCACCTGGCCAAGCTCGTTTCCCAATGCAAGGTCTTTCAAATTCAATTTTAGATACAGTGAGGGATGTGGAGTGTATTCATGTTGCAGTGTCATAGTGTGTTGTGTGAGGTGTATAACTGATAAAGTAAGGGGTGTGAGGTGTATAACTGTTGCAATGAGCATTATGTGATATATTGGTGTAACATAGATGGGTGTATCGGTGGACAGTGTGGGATGTATCAGTGTTACAATGGGGGGGTGTGAGGTGTATTGTGTATAATGAGGGGTGCAAGGGGTGTTTCATTGTACAGTGAGGGGTGTATGGGTGTTACATAGAGGAGGTGTGGAACTGAGTCTCTGCACTTCCCTCTGCAATTGGATCCTCAACATCCTCATCCACAGACCACTATCTGTTCGAATTGGCAGGTTTACTTTATCCTCAGTAACAATCAGTACACGACACCGCAAAGCTGGGTGCTCAGCCTCCTGCTCTACTCACTCTATATTCATGACTGTGCAGCCGGACGGAGTGCAAACTCCTTCATCAAGTTCGCCGACGACACCACTGTGGTTGGACAAATTACAGATGGTGAAGAGTCAGAGTATAGAAGTGAGATCGACCGATTGACCAAATGGTTCCAACACAATAACCTGGCTCTCAACGTCAGTAAAACCAGGGAATTGATTGTTGACTTTGAAAGGGGAAGGATGAGGACCCACAATCCTGTTTATATCAATGGGTCGATGGTGGAGAGGGTCAAAAACGTCAAATACTTGGGTGTGCATATTTCCGAAGATCTTTCCTGGACCTAGCACACTGATGCAATCATAAAGAAAGCACATCAGCGCCTCTACTTCCTAAGAAGACATGGAGATTCGGTATATCAAAGAGGATTCTCCTGAACTTTTACAGGTGCACATGCTAAGTGAAAAAAAAATATGCCTGCGAGCCAAATGATTTTGGGCTATGGGCCGGATGTGGCCCATGGGCCATAGGTTGCCAACAGGGATAGCAAGCTCCACAATGATAAGTCCTGCAAGCTCCCACTGTTGGATCTCTCAAAGACGGCCTCCAGCAAAGTTTGCCATCTGCACGATGTTTGGCCGCAGTGCGGACGGAGATATGATACGGCAAAAAAATCACATCTCCGTCGAGGTAAGAAATTTTTAAAAAGTTCCCCCCCCCCCCTTCCCCACATAAAACAAGCTAAAGAACACTAAAACATACATTTAACACATACTCACACACTAGTGTCCAGGTACACCTCAAGGTAATTGTTAAACTGCACATGCACACCATTGATGGAGACAGGGGTCGGGGGTGTTCCTCTCCTGTTAAAGTCCACCACTAAATCCTTACTCTTGTCGATGTTGAGCTGCAGGTGATTCAGCCCACAACGCTCAACAAAGTCGTTGACTATACCTCTGTATTCAGCTTTCCTCCCGTCACTAATGCAGCCCATAATTGCAGAGTAATCTGAAAACATCTGCAGGTGGCAGGAGTCCAAGTTATATTTGAATTACAAGTCCCTGTGTTCCTCACTCCCATGTTAGAGACACAGTTCTGTAGCCTGACATATCGTGGTTGTCCAGTCTGGTAGTTGGTGATAGACACAAAATGCTGGAGTAACTCAGCGGGCCCGGCAACATCTCTGGAGAGAAGGTATGGGTGACGTTTTGGGCCCAGACCCTTCTTCACACTGGTTAGGGATAAGGAAAATAAGAGATTTCGATGATAATATAGAGAGGTAAGAAACAATGAGTGAGAGATATGCAAAACCGATGAAAAAGGAAACAGACCATTGTTAGCCGTTTGTTAGGTGAAAATGAGAAGCTGGTGTGACGGGTGGGGGAGGGATAGAGAGAGAGAAAGGGAAAGCAAGGGATACTTGAAGTTAGAGAAATTAATCTTCATTCAACTGGACTGCAAACAAAATATGAGATGCTGTTTCTCCAATATGCATTTAGCCTCACTCTGACAAGGGAGGAGACCTCAGACAGAAAGGTCTGTGTAGGAATGAGAAGGAGAATTAAAATGTTTTGCAACTGGGAGATCAGGTGGTTTCAGGCAGACTGAGAGAAGGTGTTCAGTAAAATGATCAGCCTGTCTATGTTTGGTCTTGCCGATGTATAAGAGTCACACCATGAACAACGGATACAACAGAAAGAGTTGGAGGAGGTGCAAGTGAACCGCTGCCTAACCTGAAAGGACTGTTGGGGTCCCTGGATAGAGTGGAGGGAGGAGGTATAGCGACATATGTCGCAGGGGAATGTACCTGGGGAGGAGGTGGTTTGCGTGGGAAGGGTTATGTTAATCAGGGAGTTGGGGAGGGAACGGTCTCAGCGGAAGGTGGAAAGGGGTAGAGATGGGAAGATGTGACTAGTGTTGGGATCCCGTTGGAGGTGGCGAAATGTTCGGAAGATTATGTGTTGCATGCAACTGCTGATGGGATGAAAGGTAAGGACTAGGGGGACTCCGTCTCTGTGCGACTAGGGAGAGTGAGAGCAAGGGCAGAGCTGCGAGGTGTTGAGGAGACAAGAGTGACGACCGCATTTATGATGGGAGAGGGGAACCCCCGTTACCAAAGACACTTTGGATCACTAATGCAATCATCAACGTAATGGAGGTAGTGTTTGGGGATACGGCTAGCGTACGCAAGAAACAAGGATTGTTCAGCGTACCCTACAAAGAGGCAGACAAAGCCAGGCTGCCAACATTGGGTGAGAGTTGAGAGTGAGGGAGCTTTTGCATTTTGCAGCCTGAAATTGTGCAATCTGGTGCATACTGTAGCGAGTCTTTTAACTTTCACTTGAATGCAACATTTGTGGTTCAAATTGGATTAGGTTTGAATAAGGTTAGGCTAAATTACATTCCTAATTACTAGAGCCAGGATTTTGCCATAAAAGCCATGTGCCTTTTTATGCCTTTTTGACGATTTCACCAGGATAATGCCTTTTTCACGTTTGAGTGCCTAAATCAGCCTTTTTTTGCTGTTTTGCTGGAAGGTCGTGCTTTTTTCTCTAGTTGTACCATGATTACAACAATGTTTCCTATGTTAACATGTTAATATTAATGTTATTAACGTGTTCACATAGTATAGCTTACAAGGAAACTTCTACCACCGGGTGAAACCAGGGGCGCCACCATCGTTCATGCTGCTGCCCGCTGGTTCAGTTTTCTCTAAGATCTATTTAAGAATGAACTGCAGATGCTGGAAAAATCGAAGGTAGACAAAAAATTCTGGAGAAACAACGGGTGAGGCAGTATCTATGGAGAGAAGGAATAGGCGACATTTCGGGTCGACACTTCTTCAGACTGATGGGGGGGGGTGGGTGAAGAAAGGAAGAGGTGAGACAGTAGGACTAGAAGGATAGCTGGGATGGGGATGGGAAGGAGGGAAAGACAAGGGGTATCTAAAATTATAGAAATTAATGTTGACACCGCTGGGGTGCAGACTACCCAAGTGAAATGCCCAAGCTTGTCTTCTCACTACATTTACTGCTGGCTCTGAGTTTGAGTGATTTGTTCAAGGCATTCATTGATGCTGGAATTCCACTGTGAAAATTGGAAAACAAATCTCTCAGAGGTTTTTTAGAGAAATACACAGAAGAACATATACCAAGCGAGTCATCATTATTAAAAAATGATGTTGACAGCAACATCAACATTGTTGTGCAGAAAATTAGAGATGAAGTTGCATGCAACAAAATATGGATCGCAATAGGCGAGACAACCGATGCTTTGGGGAGATATGTTGCCAATGTGGTCATCTGTACACTGGAGGCAGGTCAACCATCAAAAGGAGTATTTATTGACATCGGAAGTATTGGGGAAGTCAAACAGCTCAATTATTGCTCAGTTCTTTACATCTATACTTGCTGTACTTTGGCCAGAAAGTCTAAAACACGAGAATGTACTTCTGTTCGTGACTTAAAATTTTATTCCCCAAAATGTTGCATTTGACATGCTTAGCTCAACGACTTCATAGAATTGCCAAGCGCATATGTAGCTTGTTTCCAAATGTCGATCGCCTGGGCAATGTCAAGAAAGTCTTCCTCACAGTACCGTCATGTGTGCAGTTGTTCAAGGAAATGGCACCCGAGATTCCGCTACCTCCTTAGCCCGTTTTGACTAGGTGGGGTACATGCCTCTCTGCTGTACTCTATTATGCTGCAAATTTTGAAGAGATAAAATAAATCGTCAACAGTTTTGTAGAAGAACAATCTGCTGCAGTCAGGATCGTCAGTGAAATCATGCAGAAAAAGTCCCTCCACCGCGATCTTGTGTTTATTGCTTCCAATTTTGCAAACTTCCCACAAGCTACCACTTCCCTTGAGAAACATGACGAAACATTAGTGAATAACTTGCAGGTTTTCAACAAAGTAACTGACGATATTCGTAAAGTTCCTGGCGATGTAGGTAAAGACATACAAGGAAAATGTGAGAGAGTGATTTTAGCTAACAAAGATCTTGAAGAAATGCAAACCATAGCTAAGGTTCTCAAAGGTAGTTGTAATGTACAAGATATCGACATGAATATAGAGTTTGTAGATTGTTTCGGGTATGTACCAGTGACCTCAGCTGGGGTGAAAGACGTTGTTCACAACTGAAGCATATTCTGTCTGACAGACGGCATAGTTTAACACAAGATAATTTGAAACAAATGCTAGTAATTATGTGCAACCAGGCAACTTTGGTCATTTAATGTAGTATACCTTTATATTATTATTTGTAACCATTTTTTGGTGGTGGAAATAAATGCCTTTTTTGTCAATAAATGCCTTTTTCGTGCCTTTTTTGTAATTTTATTTTGCCTTTTTGCCTGCCTATTTCTGTTTTTTAGTTCCGAAACATCCTGGCTTTGCTACTTACATTCCACAGTAGAGCCAGGCTCTGATCAACAGGTGCAGCACATGATTGACAGTATATTCATGTATGGAAATCAGATTATAATTCATGCTGTTATGCTGCAAATATAGAGAAACAAACATAGAAACAGGGCAAGAGGAGTCAGACTTCCATCACTGTTCTGCACAAATAAATCAATCAATCTTTGCCCTTTGACTATAGAAACAAGACAAAAATAATGCCACATATTAGTAAGATTAAATGAGAACTTACCTGTTTGAAGTTTGATCTTGATTTTATGAGTTACGTTGGTGATTACGTGAAGACGACCCGCCAGTCCGCATGCGCACCAAACTTCAAAGCAGCGGTATGAAATCACAAATAACAACACCGAAGTGACATAGTAAGATGCGTGACTCGAGAACTACCAGATGATCCTTTATGAGAGAGGGTTGGGCGTGGCAGGCCAACGCAATCACCAACGTAACGCCTCATAAAATCAAGATCAAACTTCAAACTGGTAAGTTCTCATTTAATCTTACTATTTTACTTCGGAGTCATGCGAGTGATTCCGTGAAGAGTTCAAAGCTTTGTGATTTCATGCCGCAGATTACAAATCTCGGCATCCCACTGCATTGATTGACTCGAAGGAGAAATTAATGCATTAGTATTAACATTGCATTTAATGCAGTAATGAAGTTTATTTAAAAATATAAACAAACAACAGTACCCCTCTATCCCAGGGCACTATAAACAGAACTTAAAATAGCATTGGCAAACAGCCCTGGATCGGCAATCGGCCAATGATAGAAATTCTGAAACATCAGCTCATTTGCCCATCTGGCGGCCGCCAAAATATGGTCGATGGGCATGTCCCTCGTCTTGGCCGCCGACGTAGCTGCTGCCCTAGTGGAATGAGATGTAAACACATAAGTGTTAATACCTGCAATAATCAAGACTTGTTTCAGCCATCTCGAAACAGTATTAACTGACACTCTCTTATGTGGTTTTTTTATAACTGATAAACAATCCTGTTTCCATGTTACATAAACCCTCTGTAGCTGCAATGTATTGCATCAAATGTGTTTCTACACATAAGGATGGATCCGTGGGATATGCTGAAAACACTATTTTGAACCTGTGACACCTGGCCTGCTTTGTTTGAGGAGGTCATAAATGTAAAACGTAACATTGTCTGCAGCAGTTTCCATTCTATCTACCTGTAATTTTTAACCATATAACCATATAACAATTACAGCAAGGAAACAGGCCCCCTCGGCCCTTCCAGTCCGTGCCGACCATTTGTTTTCCCCTAGTCCCATCTACCTGCACTCAGACCATACCCCTCCATTCCCTTCCCGTCCATATACCTATCCACTTTACTTTTAAATGTTAAAATCGATCCTGCCTCCACCACTTCTGCTGGAAGCTCATTCCACACAGCCACCACCCTCTGAGTAAAGAAGTTCCCCCTCACGTTACCCCTAAACTTCTGTCCCGTAATTCTCATGTCATGCCCTCTTGTTTGAATCTTCCCTACCCTCAATGGGAAAAGCTTATCCACGTCAACTCTGTCTATCCCTTTCATCATTTTAAAGACCTCAATCAAGTCCCCCCTTAACCTTCTGCGCTCCAAAGAATAAAGACCTAACTTGTTCAACCTTTCTCTGTAACATAGTTGCTAGAACCCTGGCAACATTCTAGTAAATCTCCTCTGTACTCTCTCTATTTTGTTGACATCCTTCCTATAATTTGGCGACCGAAATTGTACACCATACTCCAGAATTGGTCTTTTCAATGCCTTGTACAATTTTAACATTACTTCCCTACTCCTATATTCAATGCTCTGATTTATAAAGGCCAGAACACCAAAGGCTTTCTTTACCACCCTATCTACATGCGATTCCACCTTCAGGGAACTATGCACAGTTATTCCTAGATCTCTCTGTTCCACAGCATTCCTCAATTCCCTACCATTGACCATGTAACATATTTTTTGTAACATCTGTACTCTTTGTGCTGAAACCAATGAGCATGGCCACCTTCATGGTGATTTTGGTCAAAGACAAATTCGAGACAGGAAACCACTCACGTAGTACTCTGAGGACCATACTCACATCCCAAATTGCCATATATCTAGGTTTGGGAGGTCTGGAATTAAAAATCCCTTTCATTAACCGAACAACAAGAGGGTGAAATCCAATAGGATGTTTGTCTGACTTCATCACTAAATATGATGATAAAGCACTTCTTGCTGTATTGATTGCACTATAACTTAGTCCTTCATCATAGTAGAGGGTTGACAGAAACTCTAGAACATGCGAAATACATGCTGTACAATAGTCAATATTATTTTGTGCACAGTAAACTTCCCATTTTTTTACATAACAAAAATACTGCTTTTGAGTACTCGCCCTCCAAGATGCAGTAAGCATGTCCACAGTTCGACCCGACAATCCATGCCCCTGATATGGCCTTCTTAAAATCTGCAAATTAACAAATCAATACGGTCATACAAGTTGCCAGTTACCGGATGCACCAATAAATCTCTTTGTTTGGGAACAGCCATCAGGGGTTGTGTCATCAGCTGCAACATCAAAGGGTACCATGGCTGGGTAGGCCAGTCAGGGATCACCAGTACCCCTGAAGCCTCATCCTGCTTGCTTTTAAGCAGATAACTATTTATGAGACAGAACAGTGGAAATGCAAATATTTACATACCACCCCAATTCAGCGAGAAAGCGTCAATTGCTACTGCCCCAGGATCTGGTTCCCATGACACATATTTGGGAAGCTGGTGGTTTAGTCTGGATGCAAACAAGTCGACATCTGGCATTCCATATTTGACACTGATCTCATTGAACACGTCCCGATTCAACATCCACACTATGTTGTCATGGAACGTTCGTGACCTGGTGTCTGCCACAGTATTGAATCTCCCTGATAGATATATAGCTGAGAGCCAAATGTGTTTGTCAATACACCAGACCCCAGATTTGGTTTGCCAGTCTGTCACAAGATACCGACTTGATACCACCCATGTGATTAACATATGCTACTGCCATAGTGTTATCAATTTGGAGCTGAACATGCAGACTGCTTTTGTTTGAATAATAAGCCTTGCGCCCATAAAAAGCTCCTAAAAACTCTAAATGGTTTATTCCCCATGTCTGCAGAAGCAAAGCTTCTTCCATACTCCATCTTCCTCCACAACTTGAACTTATATCCGTGGCACCCCACCCAAGTGCACCCAAGTCTGTGAGACCATGGAAGGTTGTTCTGGCACCACTGTGCTGAAACTACTGGAAACATGTTGGATCCACCATAGAAGATCAGTAACTGCATCTGCTGATAATTGTATGGGCCTATCATAATGACCCATTAGACTCATAATGACCCATAAGTACCCTAAGTGCCTGTTCTTTTGTAATTGCTGATAATGCAAAGGCCCAAATTGGACTGCTGGAAAAGCTGCTACCAATTTCCCAAGCAGCCTTGCCACTTGTCTAATTGAAGGTTGTTGTTTGTTTAAAAGTTTTATACATTCCTCAATTAGCTCTACACTTTTCTCACTGGGCAAGGTAATTACCATCTTAAATGAGTCAATTGTGAACCCCAAATAATCAATTGTGGTAATTGGTGTCAATTTCGATTTTCCCAAATGAATGACAAACCCCAGTTTTTCAAGTGTGAATTTGACAACTGCCACTAATTCACTTTCACTAATGCCACTTTCACTAATTCACTAATGCCACTTTCAGCTAATTCTTTTGTTTGTCTGATAATTAAAATATCATCCAAATAGGCCATAATTACATGGCCCTGACCTCTAAGTAGCCCCAAAATTGGTTTTAACAATTTAGTGAATACTCTAGGGGCTGAGGTTAACCCATTCGGCAATGCCATAAACTGCCATAATTGATTCATCCAAATGAATTTAAAATACTTTCTATGCTCGCAATGAACATGCACCGAGTAGTAAGCATCTTTCAGATCTATGGTTGCCATATAACAACCTCTGGAAATCAGTTGCTTGGCGGTAACCAACGTTTCCATTTTGAAGTGTCTATAGAGTACAAATGGATTTAATTTTGTAAGAACCAAAATGATTCTGCATCCTCCGTCCTTTTTGGGACGGGAAAATATATTTGACACAAATTGATGGACTTCATGAACTGTCTTCTCAATTACTCCTTTGTTAATTTAAAAAATCTATTTTTTTTTAAGTTCAGCTTGAACCTCTATTACCTCTGTTTGTGAAAAATAAAGTGTTCTGCTAGGAACATGTCCGAAACCCGTGAATCACACTCATGATAAACAGATCTGAAGTAAAGCTGCTTCCATTCATCATAAAAAAGCCGTAATCTACCACCAACTTTTTTCTGTGTTACATTTAATATGTTTTTATGAAAACCAGGCCCACCTACCTCTCTGCTAACTGATGCACCCTGCTGACTGCAGCCTCTGGCAGTGGCCCCCATGGTTGCTCATGCTCCGGCCGAAGGGTACCATCCGCACCCCTGAACTGAGGACCGACTTGTCCCTGGTGTAGCCCTGAATTGGTTCTGCAAGGGTACTTCCTCTTCAGCGGTCTGTTGGTCATCATTGGTCTCAAGGCTCATGGTTTTTGCACTTTGAAACATAGAAAATACGTGCAGGAGGAGGCCATTCAGCCATTGATCTCTTTGACTTGCTTGGTAAGGTCTGCGCCAAACAGTAGATCAGGTGGTTGGATACTTGTTGGCTTACAAAGCGCGGCATATCTGGGATTAATGGTGCGTCTAATTGCCCTTTTCCTCAGACAATTGATCTCAAAATGGGTGCTACATAGCAACCCTAGAGCCTCTTGATGTGTTCTGGTCACATAACCACCATCCATTGTTCTTGTGAATGCCATAATACCAGAAGCCAATCATTTTAGGATCCTCTGCATCTTAATCTCTTGACTTTGCATCTGACCCCATATAACCTGATTCACAGTTGGTACTTTTAACAACTCACAGTTGCTTGGAAGCTCATGTTTTTTGGCTGTCTCATCCATAGTGAGCTCCTGGAGCTGATGAGAAACCATATAATTTATTGTGGTAGCCAGCTCTTCACCTAGTGGCTCTCCTGCTCCTGATGGGACAGCAAATGTTACTGCCAGTGGTGGAACATATGGTAACTCCACTGTTTCACCTGGCTGAACCTCCCCATCAGATTCGGGATCAGGACTGATCTGACCCATTGCACCCTTCAAAAGTGAAAGGGTTATCCGGCAACACTGTTGCTGCCAGCGCCTCTGGCTCTGAGAGGCGCTGACACTCCTTCTCTTGGAGTGAGGTTCTCTGGAGGACTGTGTGCAACAGCTCCTCCACTTGGGATAGGCGTGAACACACTCTATCCAGCCCTGGTGGGGAATCATCCCCCAACTCCGTGGGCCTTGCAGACTTTTCAGGTGCCTTGCGCCCTAATGGCGCTGGCTCTGTGCTGTGTAGCACTAAGTCTGCAGTCGCTAACTCTGTAGCTAGCGACTGTACAGGGGTATGAGGCAGCGCGAACCAGCCTGAGCTGCCGCGGCTGGTTGCGGCTGGTTCCCTTCCCTGTTTTGCTAACGATTGGCAGATAAACGTACCGGCCAGCACGGACTCGAATACCAATGAAAGTTTTGTCACTTACCTGGAGTCTGAATACTTACCGCTGGAGGAGCTCTGTTCCTCGCAGCCTCCGTGCGTCAATGTGGCTGACGTACTGGTGCGCATGCGGCCTGGCGGGTCTTCCTCACGGTATCACTCACGTGACTCCGAAGTAAAATCAACCGTATATGGTTCAATGAAATTAAAACTTATATGTAAAACATATAGATGGAAACATCCTTCGTCCCACCAAGTCCACACCAACCAGCAATCTACCATACACCAGTTGTATCCTACACGCCATGGACAATTTACAGAAGCCAATTAACCTACAAACCTGCACTTCTTTTGGATGTGGGACAAACTGGAATATCCAAACCACAATACCAGAGTGGATCAAATCTGGGTCTGTGGTGCTGTAATTCAGCAACTGCGCCATGTGGTCCAATGTGGTCATAGAATGTGAAGAAGGGTCTCGACCCGAAACGTCGCCTAAAACTGTTGCTGCAGAGAATACATCCAAGACAACACCTACGTCATAGTGGGTCAAAATCTGGGTCTGGACAACACTGTGCTGTAAGGCAGCAGTGACCCTGGTGACCCTGACCCGGGGTTCGGGCATCCGAGCGCGAGATTCATCCCCGCGGCTTCACCGGGTTAAGGAGGGCGTGCCCGGGGGGGGGGGCTTAAAAACCGATTAAATTGACAGAAAAGTCAAGTCAGTTTTATTCGTCATGTGCACATAAAGTGCAGTGACAATAAAAAAAGAACACACAATAGACAATAAAAATTTAACACAAACTTCCACCACAGCATTCACCACTGTGGTGGAAAGCACAAAATTTGGTCAGTCCTCCTCCATTTTCCTCTGTCATTGGAACCACAACCCTCCGCAGTTGCCGCTGCGGGCGTCCAGATGTGCAGACAAGGTAAGTCCAGGAAAGTCCTGAATCGGTGCCTCCCCACCGGAGACCGTGGCTTCAAGATGTTGTAGGCCGCAAGCCAGCGGTCAAAGATCTAAAGTCCCCGCCGCGCTGCAGCCAGAAGATCCGCAGACCGCAGGGCCGGCGGTTGGAGCTCCACTCCAGGGATCCCCGGCGAGGGATCCCGCTACGGTAGAAGTAGGCTGCGGGCTGGCGGTCGGAGCTCTTCTCCTCCGGGGTCCCCAACGAGGGATCCCAGGCTCGGGACGCCGTGCCAGCTGTAGCTCCGCAGACTGTGGCTTCAGGCTGTTGCTGGCCAGTGGATGGAGCACTCCCCTATGGCGACCCCTGGCGAGGGCTCGCCTGCTCCGCGACGAAAGAGTCTTCGCTGCGCCTGCTGCTGAAGCCTCGGGTGCGTCTCCGCGAAAGGCCGCGCCGATCCTCTATGTTAGGCCATGAAGGAGGCGACATGGAAAAAGTCGCCCCTCCGTAGAGGAGGCGACTGAAGCAGTTTACCCCTTACCCACCCTACTCCACCCCCCACACAAGCCACACAGAGAAACATTAAAAACACACATTGAGACACACTAACAAAACAAAAAAAAAGTAGAAACATCTAACACGCTGCTGGCATAGCTGCCAGTTCGCAGCGCCCCCACCAACACAAAACTATTCTTATTGGTGAGTGTGGAGGAGTGTGACTTTATTTATTTATATATATATTTATTTATTTCAGCGTGAGAACTTCTGTCATCAATGTGAGAGCGTGAGAGTTGGCAGCCCTGCTGTGAAAGATAGGACCCACCCACCCACTGGGGCCCACCCATCCACCCCATTGCCAGCAAAGATCCCATAGGATCTTTGATTGCCAGTTAACTTGAGTTTTGACCAAAGATCCTATAGCGAGCAAGATAGTCCACTCGACGAAAAAGACGTAGTACGGTCATGGGCAGATTCATGGGTAAATTTCGGCCCCAATTCCGTAACCAGCTTCCGTCTCCGACATCTTTGACCGCCATAGCGGAGCAAAGATACTAGTGCGGAGACAGAAGTATCATAGTAAAAATCAAACATCTTCGGTAAAAACCTTCTCCTCATTTTCTTTCTGCCTCTCTGCCTCACAATGAAAAGCGAAAAGATGCCTATGTTCCTTCCACAGCTTGTGGGAAGTTTTGCTCGGATCAGCACGGCTGGGACGCCAGGGTAAAGTTGCAGGGAGGTTTGCAATGTATTTTTATGTAATGTTGTCCTTGTGTCCGAAATAAAATGTATCATTATATATAAAAAATCTGGAGAAAAATATATACGTGTGTTATATAATTATGTACATCTGTATCACATTCATATATGTGTGTATGTGTGTTCCATTCCTACACAATCTAATCAGTTGTATAGTTGCTGAATAAAACCATCCTTAAGTTATACATCGTTTTTTAATCTAGCTCAAAACCAATTTTATTTTGTTAAATAGTTCATTTAGATAACCCCACTGTGAGGGATAAAGTGATTAAACCCTATTAAAGAAAGGAGTTTTAAAGAGAATTCAAACAGAGAGGGGCTGGAGAGAGGATTCTGACACAGCAGTGTCTGAAGGTTGCCAGACCCATCCTTGAGTCCTTGAGTAAGAAGAGATGCATTGTATAGCTAGAGAAGGGAGTGATGTAGAGAGATCCATATCAGTGGAAAGGAGTGAATGGTTGGACCCTTGTCACTATAGCTTAGCTTTAGTACTGATATAGGAAAACTGAGAGGGTTCACTAGGAGGTGAGTAAAACTGGGCCAGGTCATGAGCAATTGAGCATGCTTAATAGAATAAATGAATATTACAACACACCCCTGGTCAAGAAATTGCTCATTACCATGAACATGTTTGAACATGCAATGTATGATATGGGAGGTGCGAGGGGATGTACGGTGGGATGTACCTACAGATTGTGCACCTCCGAACCTGATTGGAGAAAGGTCCGGAGGGGAGATTGAATGTAAGATTTTGTGTATAAAGGGGTTGATCTCTCTGGCTTCGGTGTGTCTCGAGTTGGAGAGGCACCCGGTCTGCAGACTCGTAAAATAAAGAAATCTCTTGCTTCCAGGATTTAGTCTTTGAGTATTAATTGTGAGCATAAAGGGTATCTCACACCCACCATTACAGACATATCTCATTCCACTCTCTGGCTATTGGGAAAACCAGATCCATTTTTTTTGTTGAAAATCAATTCCATAGACCCAAAAAAACATTAAGGAACATTCCAAGATTTCAAGAGCAGAGCAACTGGAATGTTCATATTGCTTTTATTTTCCAAATACCACAGTTGTGATGAGTGTGCAAGTGTAATACAAAAATCAACTCAAACTTAAACACAGCACGAGCCATTTAAAAATAAAAGCTTTTTTAAAAAACATTGAAAAAGACAATTAACATAAACTTAACAGAATTATGAATGAGCAGAATTATGAATCTAACCCTATATCACACACACAAACCGTTCCACCGCAACGTTGATTACACTGCGAGAGGGATATACAAAGCAAAGATACAAAGTCGGGTTACTGAAATGGCCTAATAAATGGGCCACGTTCCGCTCCGTTGCGTACGACATTTTAGCAGGAGTAGAATATCTTGCTCGCTGAAGGATCTTTGCTGCTCCAGATGCCAGATGATCTATATCGGTGAGACCAAGCGGAGGCTTGGCGATCGCTTCGCCGAACACCTCCGCTCGGTCCGCAATAACCAACCCGACCTCCCGGTGGCTCAGCACTTCAACTCCCCCTCCCATTCCACATTCGACCTCTCGGTCCTGGGCCTCCTCCATGGCCAGAGTGAGCAACACCGCAAGCTGGAGGAACAGCACCTCATATTCCGCTTGGGGAGTCTGCATCCTTTGGGCTTGAATATTGAATTTTCTCAATTCTGTTAACCCTTGCTGTCTCCTCCCCTTCCCACCTCTCCCTCAGCCCTCGGGCCCTGGCATTCCCTCTATCTCTATCTCCCTCCCCCACCCCAGTCGCACCAGCTTCTCATTTTCACACCACAAACAGCTTACAATGGCTTGTTCCCTTTATCACCGATACTTTTTTGCATATCTTTCACTCATTGTTCCTTATCTCTCCACATCACCGTCTATATCTCTCGTTTCCCTGATCCCTGACCAGTCTGAAGAAGGGTCTCGACCCGAAACGTCGCCTATCTCCTTCGCTCCTTAGATGCTGCTGCACCCGCTGAGTTTCTCCAGCTTTTTGTGTACCCTCGATTCTCCAGCATCTGCAGTTCCTTCTTTAAAACTTTGGTTTTGACCCCACCGGCTTTCCCCTCCAGCCCCGCCCCTCACTGTGACTGACGGCGCCGCCACCCAATCGTAGCGAAGGGAGGCAGCGGAGACTCGCGTCTCTACGTCCTAATGGCCCAACGCCCTGACTGATGGCGACAGTTACCAATCACAGCGAGGACCCGCCTTCCCTTTGACGCGACTGATTGTGACGCTATAATGCCAGCGACCAATCCCCGAAGTGAAGAGCAGCTGCAGTTCCGCCCCCATCCTGATTGACGGCATCTCTAGCCAATCAGAGAGCTCCTGGAGGCAGCGAATTCCCGCCCGCCGCTCTGTCAGGCCTCCCGGGCGACCAATCACCGCCGCTGTTCTGACTCGTGGCGACGGACACAATCTTCGACCAATAGGAGCGAGGTCGTGCCCAATCCGTGACGACTCCCTGTGTGACGCAACATCGATGTCAACCAATCACCACGGTGCGAAAGGGAGGTGTCCCGCCCATCACCGGAATTGACGGGATACTGACCAATCCTCGCACAGGGAGCCGGGACGGCGGTGGCCAATCAGGGGTCGGGGGCGGGACTGCGGGGTGCCCTGTTGCCCCTGGCAACCGGCTGAGTTGAGTTTGGTTAAGTCTGGTTTCATTGAGGTTCGTGTAGTTCAGTTTGTCTCGTTTAGTTTCAGTTTGTGTTTAGTATCAGTTTAATTTGCTTGAGTTTAGTTTAGTTCAGTTCAGTTTAATTGAGATTAATTTAAGGAATTGAATGGAATATTTTATAGTCTCATGTGACAAGTCACAGTGAAATTCTTTGCTTGCAAACCCACCGTTACCAAATCAGTCACCACATCAAGGGTGCTGACATAGTTACAAAGTTGGCTCCTCCTTTGTTCTTCTGCCCCCACTCACCCCTCACAGTGGTTCCCGCTTCCTCACCAACCGCGGCTCGACCCGTGAGGCTTCACCGCTGCCGCCAAGAAGAGGTCCCTCCACCGAGGCTTTACCGCCACCAAGAGGCCCCACCGCTGCCACCGCCGAGGCTCCACCGCCGAGGCTTTACCGCTGAGGCTCCACCGCCACCAAGTGGCCCCACCACCAAGGCCCCACCGCTGCGAAGAGGCCCACCGCTGCCACCGCCGAGGCTCCACCACCACCAAGAGGCCCCACCGTTGCAAAGAGGCCCACTGCTGCCACCGCCGAGGCTCCACCACTGCAACCGAGGCAACAAAGCCGAGTCCAAATCTCAGCGCCGAGGTTTAGTTGTGTTCAATTTAATTTAGTTTAGTGTAATTAAATTGAGTTTAGTTTAGTTTGGTTTTAGTTTGAGTTATTTGAGGGGAGAATGTGGAGGGAGAGAGAAGGGGATGGAGGACAGAGGGAGGGAAGGAGACGGAAGTCAGAGGGAGGGAGAATGGTGTGAGATACCCTTTATGCTCACAATTAATACTCAAAGACTAAATCTTGGAAGCAAGAGATTTCTTTATTTTACGAGTCTGCAGACCGGGTGCCTCTCCAACTCGAGACACACCGAAGCCAGCGAGATCATCCCCCTTTATACACAAAATCTTACATTCAATCTCCCCTCCGGACCTTTCTCCAATTAGAGTCGGAGGTGCACAATCTGTAGGTACAACCCACCGTTCATCCCCTCGCACCTCCCATATCATACATCGCATGTTCAAACATGTTCATGGTAATGAGCAATTTCTTGACCAGGGGTGTGTTGTAATATTCATTTTTTCTATTAAGCATGCTCAATTGCTCATGACCTGGCCCAGTTTTACTCACCTCCTAGTGAACCCTCTCAGTTTTCCTATATCAGCACTAAAGCTAAGCTATAGTGACAGGGTCCCATCTATCACTCCTTTCCACTGATAGGGATCTATCTACACCACCCCCTTCTCTAGCTTACACAATGAATCTCTCCTAACTCAAGGCCTCAAGGAATGGGTCTGGCAACTGGCAACTGGCACCTTCAGGACACTGCTGTCAGAATTCTCTCTCCAGCCCCTCTCTGTTTGAATTCTCTTTAAAACTCCTTTCTTTAATAGGGTTTAATCACTTTATTCCTCACAATCCTCCCTTTTTCTTTTGCTACGCATACACTGATTAAACCCTCATTTTAAGTTCCTTCAATTCGAACTGACGTACATCGTCCTAACCTTCTCTCCTGTAAATCATAAACTTCCCTGGTCACATTATCATTATTGTTTTTTTTCTGTATTTCCCCTTTCTCTCCCATAGGCATGACTACAGCCTGCATCTGACATATTCTGGTAATAAGTTCCCTAAAACAAGGGATACAACAGGGGATAAAGATCAGTTCCAGCCACTGCACATAGAAACACAAGTCCCAACCGTTCTCCACCATGTTCCTTGAGGATAGAATCCCACATTGGGTTCCCATAATCGAATTCCACTTTTGTATTGGAACATGCGCCAACTTCCGGATCCCTTCTAATATGTCCATCACTGCCTGTCCATTATCATCGATGTTCAAACAGCAATTAGAGAGGTTGAATTTCCGCATACCCTCCTTCTTCTGCCAGGAGGTAATCTAGGGCTAACCTGTTCTGGTATATCGCTGCTCTCATCTGTGTCTGCTGCTTTGCCAGCATCTCCAGCAGTTTGGTTGGTAATTACCTCCAATACTGCCTGAAGCCTTATGATCCGGTTTAACATGTATACTGGTGTTCGGTAGCCCCAGGATCCATCCTGTGCCCAGGTGGCTGGTCCGTAGTATGAGATGATTCTTGCTGGTGGCCACTCATCATCTTCCATTCTCCAATGTCTTTTTCCTCTTTTTCCGATATAGGTCATCAAATACAGGTGTTCCTACGACGGCCTTCTTTGGGGTTTAACCGGAAGAATCCAGGTTGTACCAGTCCAATAAAACAAGTCCCACTCCCAATTCATCGGTAACACCGAGTATGCCTTGTATCCGCATATCCATAACAATCCTTCAGGGGCCGGTCCACTAGAGGCAACCATGTTCCATATATCTCGCAATACTGGGATCCCCTGATAAGGGTTATTCCCGGTGCAGTTCCATAGTCCGGCTGATTCCACTCCATCAATCTCCATCCGGATAGCGCAGTTTTTCCATATTTCTTAGTTAGATACCATTTAGGCTCTCTGGCCACACACTAGGGACTGATTTGGCCACTGGGTGACGATGCGCTGGCAGGGGCTGCTGCCTACTAGGACGGCATCCTTTGCCCAGGGCCTAGCGATACACTCAGTCCCGACCGGAGCATCTGTCAGGACCCATACCTGGGGATCTCGGTCTTGTCCAATTGTTCAGGTTCCACCCCATCAGGTCCCATATTTCAACAATGGATCCTCTCCACGGCCAGGTGAATTCATCAGTGGTCCTCCGCAGACCCAACAGTTAGTCACATTCAGGGTCCCAGCTATCCGGGTGGCCAAGTCCACAAACAGGTTTTTTCCTCCTTCAGGGATTTCGATCTGCTTCTTGATTTCTTCGTACAGTGTCTGGTGCACTTGAGGCTGAGTATGTGGGGGGAGGGGGAGGCTTAGTGACTACTACCTTAGTAATCTCTTTCACTACTTCCTCCTTCGTCTTATCTATTGCCCCTTTTATGATCTGAGAAGGGAAAACTAACTGTACACAAACCCATCTCTTTCCCCTTGGGCAGGTAACGGCCCCTAACTTCCCTATATACCCCTATTGTCTGCCATCAAATACTCCTTCCCCCCCCTCTTTACAAATGACTCTAGTTCTTTCGGTCATGGATACTTTGTTCACATGGGAATGATAGGTAAATGATCTGGTTATACCCCTCTGTATTGAATAGGATGATAACATTTATCACAATTATTAATACCTTTTACAACAATTACATACAAAGCAAACAATACCACAACTGCTCCTTTCATACTGTCAGTTATACATTCAATGCTTTTCTTTTTAAAATTACTGTTAGGGGTTTACTTCCCGGCTTCACCGTCCACTGTTCCTCCTCCTCAGGAACGGGTGGATCGATGGGTCCTTTAACCCGGATCGCGTGGGTCACCCTTTCTCTTTTGTTCGTATTGCTGTCTCGGGTTGTCAGTAATACTAGGTACGGTCCAGTCCACCTGGGCTGGAGTTTTCTCCTCCTTCCAATTTTTGACCAGTACCCAGTCGCCGGCCTTTACAGCATGTATTGGAAAGTCAAGTGGCGGGCTTTGAGCCAATAATCCTTTCGCTTTTAATTCTGTAAGGGAACGGGACACTGCCAGTAAATAGTTCCTCAAGAATACATCACCTCCCTCAAAGGTTGGTGTGCCTTCCACCTTCCCAAAATAAGGCAATCCAAACAACATTTCATAGGGAGACCACCGCAATATCCTTTTGTGGTGCCCGTCCGTATTCGGAATAGAGCAATTGGTAGACATTTAGTCCAGGGTAACCCCGTTCTCCTCCATTAATTTAGTTATCTGTATTTTTAGAATGGCATTCATCCACTCCACTCTCCCCGAACTCTGGGGGGGTGCCATGGAGTATGCAGCTTCCAGTTTATTCCCAAGGCGCGACAAATTAATAGGTGCACCTTGGAAGCAAAATATGTTCCTCGATCTGAGTCTATGGATTCAATTACTCCATATCGTGGGATGATTTGTTCAGCAATATCTTAGTAACTGCCTGGGCAGTGGCATTTTATCGTGGGAAATGCCTCTACCCACCTGGTGAAAATGATCCACTATAACCAAAATAGATAATTTCCACTGCTGTACTTTTGGTAATTCTGTGAAGTCTACCTGTATTCTCTGGAAGGGTCTAATGGCCAATTGTTGTCCTCCCCTGGGACAGCTCTCATTACCTTCTTATTCACCTTTTGACACGCTACACAATCAGACACCGCCTGCTTGGCTAAAGTATTAAATGCCTCTACAGGCATAAGTCCGTAGTATCGTGTCACACACAGAGCTGAGCTCCCAGTACGATTGTGAATGTAGTTGTCTAAAAATCAAATCCCTGTCAATCCTTTAGCAATTATTTGTTTTTTGTCCGGCGTCCACCACTTCCCGTCCGTGGAGCGCGGGCACCCAACTCATTCATTTTATCTTCCTCCTCCCGCGAGAATACAGGTATCTTCTCTATTCCCTCTCTCAACGGTATCAGAGACAGTATTTTTACCGTTCCTTCTGTCGCTGCTGTCTTAGCGGCACTATCGACTGCCTGTTCCTCTAGCTTCCAGCGAATTCCCTCTCTGGTGGCCTGCTACATGGACCACCGCTATTCTTTCTGGCAATTTTAGTGCTTCCAAAGCTTTCTCAATTAACTGTTCATGAGCCAACTCTTTCCTCTGGCTGTAATCATCCCTCTTTCTTTCCAGATTTTCCCAAAGGTGTGTACCCACCCCAAAGGCATACTTGGAGTCGTTAACACAGTTCCTTCTTTCCCTTTCAATAGTTCCAATGCCTCAGTAATGCATACAATTCACACGTTTGCGCGGACCAACTTCCTGGTAACCTGCCCTTGCTTCCACTTTTTCAAACCCTTCTCCGGTTATTATAGCAATACCCACTATACCTTTTTCCGTCTATGCATCGGGTAAAGAACCATCAATAAACCATTCTTTCCCCTGTCTCAAGCGGTCGTTCTTCTAAATCTTCCCTACTCTTTGTCTAAGTTCTATTATCTCCCTACAAATCATGTTTGATAACTCCCCTTCTGCTCAGCACCTGCCCGAGTACAAAAACTGAGAGGGATTTAGTTTTTTTATCCGTTACTATGGTCAAATCATTCTTTTCCATAAGTATAACCTCATACTTCAAAATTCTGGAATCCGTCAACCACCGGACTGGACTTCTGTTTAGTATCGTCCGGACCGTGTGGGAGTGGACACCACCAGAGTGCCTCCAAACGTCAATTTTCTACTTTCTTCCACTAACACCGCTGTGGCTGCTACCGCTTGAATACATACTGGCCATCCCCGCGATACTGGATCCAAGAGTTTGGAGAGGAACGCGACGGGCTGCGACTTCCCTCCTTTCTCTTGGGTCAGTACTCCCAGCGCAATTCCATTTTCTGCGTTCACAAAAAGATGGAATGGCTGGTCAATAGACGGGGAGAGCCAGTACAGGGGCAGTGATTTTTTAAACTGTTCTTTAATTTCCTAACTGGTGTTACGTCCCTGGATTCCCACTTTACTTTATCATTTTCTTCACTCAATTTTTTCATATAGAAACCTAACCTGTCGGGTATAGTCATCTATCCATAATCTACCAATATCCAATCAGTCCAAGAAACTTCCTAATCTCCTTCTTATTCTTCGGCATTGGCTGTCCGGTAATTCCCGCTATCCTTTCTGGGTTAATTCTCCTCTTCCCATCGCTTATCAGGTGTCCTAGATATTTAACTTCTCGTTCTACCAACTGTTAACTTACTTCTAGACACTCTCAAACCCCTTTTCCCCCAGAAAGTTGAGGAGGGTTATTGTTGAATCCTTAACTGCCTCCCTCTTCTTCCCCTGTATAGTATTAATAAATCGTCCACATACTGCACAGCTGTGTCTCATCAGTCCTCTGGGACGTCCTCTAATACTTCTTCTATAATATCTGTCCAAACAGGTTCGGGGACTCTGTAAATCCCTGAGGGAGTGCAGTCCACCGATACTGCTGTTTCCTTTGGGTCTCTGGGTTTACAATCCCATTCAAACGCAAAAAAAAAGGTCCCTGCTCCCTTCAGCCAGGGACAGCTCCAAAAAGCGTCTTTTAAATCTACCACACTGAACCACTTGTGATTCGGGGGATCCGTCCCATTATGGTATATGGGGTTCGGGAACTACCGGGGTGTCGCGTTCTAACTACCTTATTTAATTCCCTGAGATCCTGGACCAATCTGAACGTCCCGTCGGTCTTCCTTACGGGGAGTACGGGGGTGTTATATGGGGACATACAACTCTCTAATATTCCGTCCTTTAGTAAGTTCTCTATAATTGGCTGAAGTCCTCTCCTTCCTTCCATAGAAATTGGATATTGCCTTACCCGTACTATCTCACTTTCTTTTGTTTCAGAGCTATTTTCAAGGGTGGGATCTGCAGCCCACCCCGGTTTCCTTCCTTGGCCCACACCTGCGGGACTATTCTTCCCTCGTCCTCCGTGGTCAATTTATACATATTGACTATTATCTGTCCCCCTACGGGGGCTGTTCCCATTCCTAATTGAATTTGTAAGTCTCTTCCCATCAAATTTATCCCTGATTGGGGTACCAAGATTAAATCTTCCATAGTTTCCCGATTCTCATATTTCACCACCACCCTTCTACCTCGGGTAATGTCATCACTTTCCCTTCTACCCCTGAGATTCTAACTTGTTTTTTACCCAATCTCATTCCTTCTGGTACCTTAGTTACACTTTTGAATTCTCTTGCTCCCGAATCTACCATAAATATCATATCTCCCTGGGGTCCTAATCTCAAGTTTACCAGAGGTTTTGAGACCGTGTGTATCCCATACACCCCAGCGAGCGAACCCCTGACTCCCCTATTCTTCCTCCATGAGTTCGTACGACTGCAACCTCCCGTCGTAGCCTTAGGACATTCCCTTTTGAAATGACCCAGCTCTTTACAATAATAACACACCGGGGTGGCCACCCGTATACCATCCTTCTGATCCTTGTTCCTTGTTTTCCCGGGGACCCAAACTTCGGTCCCTCCGTTCACCTCTTCCTCGTCCTCTAATACTACCGCTTCCCCTTCCCCGGTTCCACGACACCCGGCTTTCTATCACCTTCAATTCCCCCCTTTCTGTGCTAACTTGCTGTACTGCTTGCAACATCATTTTTGCCTTTCCCTTCTGTTTCTCCTCATCCCGTCTTACATATACCTTTTGAGCCTCTGTTAACAACTGATTCAATGGTTTTTTCATTCCAATCTTCCAATTTTTCCCAATTTCTTTCTAATATCTGGCCATGATTTTGTCTCAAAATTAACTTCAACAACTGCTGACTGCGGTCGTATCAGGGTCTATCCCCGAATACTGCTGGACGTTCCTCCTTAATCTTTGTAAGAACACTGTTGGAGGTTCGTCCTTGCTCTGCTGATTTTCAAAAGCCCGTTTCGAAATTCTAATCCTTGGGAACGGCTTCTCTGATTCCCTTTATTATTATCTCCCTGAGATCTCTCATACTTTTTTTTCCTTCCTCTGTTTGGTTAATTCCAATTTGGCACAGTTATGGGATATTTATCTGCTCCTGCATCTCCTGCTCCCGCGTCAGCCGACAACCCCTTATCCCAAACCTTTATTCCCGCCTGTCTGACCATCTGCCTTTCTTCTGAAGTAAAACAAACTTCCCAGTATCGACATCATTTCCTCCCATGTATAAACATTTGGCCCTAGAACTGATCTATTTGTTCATGCCAGTCCCAAGGGGTCGTCCAATAACATTTTTTCATCTCCCTTTTAAAGTTTCTCACCTCCATACTGGTGAGAGGCACATTTACAAATGCCATCCCCCCGACATTTCCCCCTAACAGGACCTCCCTGAGGGGCTTCATTCGAACGACCGCTCTTATAATCCCTGTGCCTCTGCCCTTGTTTGAGATCGCGTCCGCCGATGACTGCCTGCGGCCACCCCGTTCTCATCCTCGTCCTCACTTTATTATTCTTCTCTCCTATTGACTGGCTCTCTTCTTCATCTTGTACCTTCCGTTAATCTCTATGCTCTGTCTCCTCTGAGACAGAAGCGGACAGGTTACTGCCTGCTTAGTGCGCCTGCCTGACTCTGGCTTTAGTGGGACTCCTGGGCAGATGCAGCCGGCGCTGATGGGGATATAATTTGGGGGCTGGGATTCATATGGCGGGGGCCAGTCTCCGTAGGTGATCATCACCAATTGGTGGCCAGTAAGGTTCATCCTGCACTTTTTCCGCTTTTTAACGGAAACATCCCATTATTGGGTTTCCAGCACTGGGCATATTCCTTTTCTATTTGATTCAGCGTTTGTCTTTCATTCACAAAAAACATTCAAAAAAAACGCCTGTCTCACCCAGGCTCATTTTGAACCCAAACCGCGGCCACCACACTGCGATCCCTCGAATAGGCTCCTTTGGCCACTCAAAATAAAAAAACTTTATCATAGTTCTCTCTACTCTTACCCCGGGGGTGTTCCCTTCACCCCATCCATACAACATTCGCCCCAACGGACTATCGGGCGGAATGTTCGGCTCCATATCAGTATGAGCCTCATCCGGTTCCCCAGACCCTTACGTCTTCCCGTTCCGGTTCCCATTACCTTTGTCGGACTATTCCCGTCCGACAAACCCCGGTCGCCCAGGCAATACTAATAGTCGTTTTTCTTACCTGGGTCCTGTGCACAAGAATCAACTCGACCGTCCGTTACGTATTTACCTTACACCCCCTCTTGCTTCCCGAGTCTTTTTCACCGGATATCACTCGCTCAAAACTGCTGATGGCAAGCAAGGAGATCAGAGACTGCTGAAATCAGCAGGGTGCACCTTTCCCTCCTTTCTTGCCTCCACCAAGCAGCCGGAGTGGCGATCCCGGACGAGCCCCCCAATTTTGTGAGATACCCTATTATGCTCACAATTAATACTCAAAGACTAAATCTTGGAAGCAAGAGATTTTCTTTATTTTAACGAGCTTGTCTGCAGACCGGGGTGCCTCTCCAACTCGAGACACACCGAAGCCAGCGAGGATCATCCCCCTTTATACACAAAATCTTACATTCAATCTCCCTTTCCTCTCCGGACCTTTCTCCAATCAGCGAGTCGGAGGTGCAACAATCTGTAGGTACAACCCACCGTTCATCCCCTCGCACCTCCCATATCATACATCGCATGTTCAACATGTTCATGTAATGAGCAAATTTCTGACCAGGGGTGTGTTGTAATATTCATTTTTTCTATTAAGCATGCTCAATTGGCTCATTGACCTGGCCCAGTTTTACTCACCTCCTAGTGAACCCTCTCAGTTTTCCTATATCAGCACTAAAGCTAAGCTATAGTGACAGGGGTCCCATCTATCACTCCTTTCCACTGATAGGGATCTCTCTACACCACCCCCTTCTCTATCTACACAATGAATCTCTCCTAACTCAAGGCCTCAAGGATGGGTCTGGCAACTGGCAACCTTCAGACACTGCTGTCAGAATTTTCTCTCCAGCCCCTCTCTGTTTGAATTCTCTTTAAAACTCCTTTCTTTAATAGGGTTTAATCACTTTATTCCTCACAATGGGATAGAGGGAGGGATGGTGAGGGAGACAGAGAGAAAGAAGGAATGGAAAGAGTGTGGGAGGGAAACAGTGAGGCAGGGAAATAGAGAGGGAGGGGAAGAGAAAGGGAAAGAGGGGAAGTGCGAAAAGAGATATTAACCAAGATTTCTTCCTCTCTCCCCCCTCCCCAGTGAGGGATGTCAGAGACGGAGACTGATGCGGAGAGGGAGGGGGGATCTCAAGTTGAAGTTGAAGCACCTGACTTAGGGCAGGAGGAAGAGGATGAAGACAAAGAGGAACAGGTACCCTCTCTCTCCCCCTCTCCCCTCCCTCTCCCCCCATCTCGCCTCCTCTCCTCCCCCATTTTCTTCCTCTCCCCTCTCCTTCCCCCTCTCTCTCCCCCTTTCTTCCCCCTCTCCCACTCCTTTCTCCCTCCTCCCCACTCACCCCCTCCCACCCCAACTCATTCCCTCCCCCTCCCCCTCCCCCCATTTCCTTTCCTCCCCCCCTTCCTGAAATTTGGAGACCAATTGCACACAATACTCCAGGTTGCTGTGTCACTAGTGCCCTTGTACAACTTCAGCTGGACCTCTTTGTCTATACTCAACCAACTCCTCTTGTTATGAAGGCCAACATTGCCATTCGCTTTCTTCACTGCCTGCTGTACTGCATGCTTACTTTCATTGACTGGTGAACAAGGACCCCGATCCCGTTGGACTTCCTCTTTTTCAACTTGACCCCATTTTAGATAATAATCTTTCCTTGCTGTTTTTGTTACCAAGTGGTAAACCCCCCTTCCCTCCCCCCCTCCCTCCCCCCCTCCATCAAACCCCTCACTCTCCCCCTCCCCTACCCTCCCCACTCTCTCCCCTTTCTCCCTCTCTCTCCATCTCCGTCCTTCTCCCCCTCTCCTTATCACTCTTCCCGCCCCGTCCGCAGTACACCCCTCCCTCCTCTCCCACCACACTCCCATCTTAACCTCCTTTCTCCTTCACTCTCTCCGTTTAGCCTGAACCGAAGCCTCTCACGACAGAAATCCTGGCGGAGTCTTTATCCCTTCTGTGCAAAACTGGAAACGCTCTGTCTCATGCCTACATCCGGTGCGATCTGCGCGATCGGTGTGTGCTCAGTGGAGTGGAGAGAAGGGGAGGGAGTGGGAGGGAGAGGAGGGAGCGCCGCATTGCGGGAGGGGAGGAGGGAAAACATTGGATGGGTGAGGTTTCAGTTCAGTACCCTTCAGACTGAAAGTTGTTTAGTTTATGGTAGATAAAAAAGCTGGAGAAACTCAGCGCTTTGTCACCGGCTAGGTTTCTCCAACTTTTCTGTCTACCTATGATTTTTCCAGCATCTGCAGTTCTTTCTGAAACATTAGTTTATTTTATTGTCATGTGTGCCGATGTACAGTGAAAATATTTTTGTCGCGTGCTAATGCTAACCAGTCACAGTATGATTAGCACAATTATATGATTACAATCAAAACTAAAGCTGGATTAAAACTAATACTTAATTGAGGGCTTGCACGGCGGCGCAGTGGAAGGGTTGAGGTCAGAGACCCGGGTTCGATCCTGACTACGCTTACTGGCTATAGGGTGTTTGTATGTTCTCCCCATGATCGCGTGGGTAGTCCCCAGGTGCTCTGGGTTCCTCCCAACATCCAAAGACGTGCAGGTTTGTAGGTTAATTGACTGGTAAAGATTGTAAATTGTCCCTTGTGTATAGAATTGAGCTAGTGTGCGGAGATCGCTGGTTGGCACAAACACGGTGGGTCGAAGGGCCAGTATCCGCATTGAAACCCAACCTAAAACTAAACGAGACAAAAGCTCAATTCAGCTAAACAAAACTAAAGATAGACACAAAATGTTGGAGTAATTCAGCATCTCTGGAGAACACAGATATGTGAAGTTTCGGGTCGGGATCTTTCTTCAGACTGTAAGTAATGGTGGGCGGGGGTAAGAACCAAACTAAACTAAAACTCTTTCTTTCTCTCTCTCCTTCTTCCCGTCTGTTTCGCTGCCTCCCTCTCTGCCCCCCACCTCTCTCCCCCTCTGCCCCCAACCTCGTTCCTCCCCTTCTCTCCCCATTACCTCCACCCCTCCCTCCAGCCACCTTTCCCCCTATCCTCTTCTCCCCTATTTCCCTCCCTCTCCCCATCTTTCTCCCCCCTCCCCCCTCCCTATCCCTAACTCTCTCCCCCCTCCTCCCCTCCTATCTCTCTCCCCCCTCCCCTCCCCTCCCCTCTCCCCCACACACAGTGAGCTAACTGACATCAACGCTCTGCGTCCATTTGTCCACCTGCGTTATGTGGATATCTCTGGGAACCTGATCCAGGATATCTCTCCTTTGGCCAACCTGAGCCAGCTGCTGTGGGTGTGTGCGGATGGGAACAACCTCTCCAGCGCCCAATTGGAGGAATTGCCCTTCCTTCAGGTGGCCAGCTTCGCCCACAACGTCATCCGAGACACGCAGGGAATCAGCCACCCACTCCTGGAGACTATCAATCTGAACCGTGAGGCCCCGTCATACTCCTCCCCATCACACTCCACCCCTCCCTATCACCCTCCTCCCCTCTCTCCACCCATGTCACCTTCCTATCCTCCATCCCTCACCCCCTCCCTCCATGTGATCCGTCATCCCTCGATTCCTCTCTTCCTCCCTCCATCTAACTCCCCCCTCCTCCCTCCATGCTCCCCGTCGCATCCCTGTGAGTGTGAGAGAGACTGGATGGTGCAGAGGGAGCTACACTATGCATGTTTGTTTATTCCGTGTGTGTGTGCATGCGCACATGTTTGTTTGTGTGGTGCGTGTTTGCATGCGCACATGTTTATTTGTGCGGGTTGCACAAAATGCTGGAGAAACTCTGCGGGTGCAGCAGCATCTATGGAGCGAAGGAGATAGGTTTGTTTGTGTAGTGTGTGTGCATGCATGCGCACGTTTGTTTGTGCAGTGTGTGTGCATGCATGCTCACATGTTTGTTTGTACAGTGTGTGTGTGTGCATGCATGCGCATTTGTTTATTTGTGAAGTGTGTGCATGCATGCGCACATGTTTGTTTTTGCAATGTGTGTGTGCACGAGTGTGTTGTCTTGCGTATGGCGTGCACAGCCTAAAGCTGTAGGACAACTTGTTCTAATT
The DNA here is from genome assembly GCA_035221665.1 of Okamejei kenojei. Classification (NCBI taxonomy): domain Eukaryota; kingdom Metazoa; phylum Chordata; class Chondrichthyes; order Rajiformes; family Rajidae; genus Okamejei; species Okamejei kenojei. Next base: position 209,574 of record JAVHYY010000215.1, on the reverse strand, counting down.
GATCTTATTGATTGTGCACACCAGGTTGATTGTATTCGTCGAAACAGGGCGGACCACGTGAAGGTTGTAATTTCCCACCCCCACGAGTGTGTGAATGTGTGTGTATAAGTAAGCGTGTGAGTGCACGTTTGTATGGGTGTGCATGTGTGTGCGGTGCATGCTTGTGCATGCATTGCCTGTGAGCATGTTGGCGTGCATGTGAGTGTGCGCATGTGTGCACGGGGTGTCCGTCTGTGTTTTTGTGTGTGCTTACATGCCCACGTGCGCGTGTGTACATGGCCGTTTGTGTTTGCATGTGTATTTGCATGTAAGTTTGCATTTTGTGTGTGCGTTGTGTGTGAGTGTGCTTACGTGTGGGTGTGTGCATGTGTTTGTGCACACGCATGCTGCTATGCGTGCATATGTGCTATGTGTGTCATGGATGCATGCATCAGTGTTTGTCCCTGTCAGTCGTGTTCTGTGTCCGTCGTGCGTGTGCATGCATCCATGTTTGTGCATGCGCATGCATGTGTGTGCATGTGCATGTCTACGAGCGTACTCGGGTGTGTGTGTGCATGCACATGTGCATGTGCTTTTGTGTGGTCAAGTGTGTGCGCGCATACATATTTGTGTGTGCATGCCTGTATGCGCACGGGGTACATGCGTGTCTGCATGTGATGTGCATCCATGTTTGTGCATGCACTGTGCTTGTTTGTGTCTGCTTGCCTGCCCGCTTGTGTGTGTATGCTTGCGCGTGTGAGCCTGTGTGTATATGGACGTTTGTATGTGTGTTGTGTGCGTGTGCATCCGTGTGTGTGCATGCGTGTTTGCATTTCAGCCATGTACGTGCGTGTGCATGTGTGTGCTCAAGTGTGTGTGCCTGTGCGCATGTGCATCTGCGTGCTGGTGTGCATGCATGTGCCTGTCCGTGCATTTGTATGCCGTGCTTTCACATGTTTGTTCACACCTGGGTGTGCTTGCATGTGTGCGTGCATGCATGCGTATGCATGTAAGTGCATGAATGTACGTGCGTGTATGTACATGTAGGTGCAGGTTTGTGTGCTTGAGTGCGTGTGCATATGTGTGCTTGCACGTGTGCATGAGTGTTCGTCTGTGCCCGTCTTTGTGCGTGTGCATGCATGCGTGATTGTGTATGCATGTCAGTTAGTGTACTCGGGTGTGTGTGGGCATGCATGTGAATGTGTGAGCTTGAGTGCATGTGCTTGTGTGTGGGCACAAGTGTGTGTGCGAATGTCCGTTGCATGTGTGTGAGCCTGTGTGCATCAGTGCACTTGCACGTGTGCGCGCTGGTGTATGCTTCGTGCGCTTGCATCGTGTGCCTGTGCGTGCATGCCTGCATGTGTGTGTTCGGTGTGCGCCCATGTTTGGGCTTGCATATGTTTGCATGTTTGTGTGTGCATGTGATTGCTCACGTGTGTGCTCGTATGTGCGTGCATGTGAATGTGCGTGCATGTGTATTTGTTTGCATGCATGCGCAGTGTGCTTGTGCATGCATGTGTGTGCATGCCTGTGTGCAGCTGTGTGCACGTGTGTGTCCTAGCATGCATGTGTGCCTGCGTGTGTTTGCAATCATGTGGGTGTGTGCCTGTGTGTGACTTTCCCTTCCCTCTATCTGGCGTTTGACCATTCCCTTCCTCCCTCTCTCTCTCTCTCTCCCCCCACACAGATAATCAGATTTCAGAGATTTCTGGGTTTGATCCCATGAAGCTCTCCCGCCTCCACACGCTGGAACTGCGAGGCAACCTGTTAGAATCCACTCGTGGGATTAACTTGCCAAACCTTCGCCACTTGTACCTGGTGAGTTTGCAGACTGTGGTCACAGAGTGATACAGTGTGGAAACAGGCCCTTCAGCCCAACTTGCGCGCATCGGCCAACATGTCCCAGCTACACTGGTCCCACCTGCCTGCCATATCCCCTCCAAACTTGTCTTATCCATGTACCTGTCTAACTGTTTCTTAAACGTTGGGATAATCACAGCCTCAGCAACCTCTTCTGGCAGCTCGCTCCATACACCCACTGTCCTTTGTGTGAAAAGGTTATGCCTCAGATTCCTATTAAATATTTTCCCCTTCACCTTAAACCTATGTCCTATGGTCCTCGATTCACCAACTGGGCAAGAGACTCTGTGCATCTACCCAATCTATGGCTTGCAGGGATGTTGGTCTGTCATCGTGCTGCTCCCTGAAAGCGGCAACACAAGTGGACACACGCACGCACGCTCTGCGCCCCTTCATCAATCGGGCCAGTGTGTACAAGAGTCCTAGAGTCATCCAGCATGGAAACAGGCCCTTCAGCCCGACTTGCCCACGCTCACCATCACACCCGCCTTCCATCCTGACCATGTCTGCTGTCTGTACGGAGTTTGCACGCCCTCCCAGTGTCCGGCATGGGTTTTCTCTGGGTGCTATGGTTTCCTCCCACACTCCAAAGACGTGCAGGTTTGTAGGTTAATTGGCTTGGTGTAAATGTAAATTGCCCCCAGTGTGTGTAGGACAATGTTAGTGTGCGGGGCGATCGCTGGTTGGCAGGGACTGGATGGGCCGAAGGGCCTGTTGCTGCGCTGTGTCTCTGAAGCTAAACTAAACTAAATATAGACACAAAAAGCTGGGGTAACAGCGTGTCAGACAGCATCTCTGGAGAAAAGGAATAGGTGACATTTCGGGTTGGGACCTTCTTCAGACAAAATAAAAGTCAACTGTACAAAACTAAAGTGAACTGGACAAAATTAAAGTAATCTGAACTAAAGTCAACTACACTAAAGACAGACACATAGTGATGGAGTAACTCAGCGGGTCAGGCAGCATCTCTGGAGAACATAGATAGTTGACATTTCAGGTTGGGATCATTCTTCAGACTGAAAGTAGCGGTTTAATTAAACTAAACTTCTGTCTCCACAGGCGGCGAACACCATCAGCCGATTGGAAGATTTAACAATTTCTCCACACTGTCTCCAGACTCTTCACTTGCAGAAAATCACATCGAAACCCTACGGGGTTCAGTCCAACAATGGATCTCTGCAATATCTCAACCTCAGTACGGGGGCAGAGACGGATGAGAAGAGGGATAGAAGAGAAAGGGGAGGAGAGAAGATGATTGAAGGGTGAGACCCAGAGGGGGGTGGGGAAAGGAAAGATGGGAGCGTGCGGGAGAGGGGAAAGGGGGAGGAGAGTGATTTCATTTGTACAGTTGAATAACTAGACATTCCTGCCACATTGCCCTCCCGACAACCTTTCCCTTGTCTCTCCCCTCCTCACTGAAACCCCCCTCCACTGCCCCCCCACTCCCCACTTCTCTCTTTCCCCCCCTCTCTCCCCCCTCTCTCCCCACCCTCTTTCTGCCCCCCTCCTCCCTCTTCTCCTCCTCTCCCCTCTCTCCCCCCATCTCCTCCCCTTCTCCCTGTCCCACTCTCCCTCCCCCTCTCATTCTCCTTATCTGTCCTCTCTATCCTCTCTTATCTCCCCTCCTTCTCCTCCACCCACTGCCTTTCCCTCACCCTCCTCCCTCGCCCTCTCACCCTACTCTCCGACTAACCTCTCCCTCTCCCTCTCTCCCTCTTCTCTCCCTCTCTCCCTCTCTTCTCCTCTCCCTCCCAGGAGTAACCTAATTGTCGATATCAAGGAATTGAAACACCTCGAATGTCTGCCTAATCTTCGAGCGTAGTCCTTGCAAAGAGCGTGAGAGAGAGAGGGGAAGAGAGAGATGGAGGGCCCGAGAGAGGGTGTGGGGGAAGAGGGGAAGGGGAGAGAAAGAGATGGAGGGGTGGGGGAGAGAGAGGGAGAGAGATGGATGGATGGGGGAAGAGAGGGAGATGGAGGGGTGGGGAAGAGAGGGAAGAGGTAGAGGAGAGAGAGAGAGGGTGGGGGAAGAGGGAGGGGGAGAGAGAGAGGGGGGTGAGGGGTGGGGGAAGAGAGTGGGGGAGAGGGAGAGGAGAGAGAGGGAGAGGGTGGGGAAGAGGGAGAAGGAGAGAGGGAGAGAGGAGGGGTGCGCGGGAATAGAGGGAGGGAGAGAGAGAGGGCATGGGGGAAGAAAGAGGGAGGGGGAGGGAGAGGAGAGAGAGAGAGGGAGGGGTGGGGAAGAAGAGGGTGGGGGAAGAGGGGGAGAGGGGTGGGAAAGAGTGGGAGAGGGTGGGTGGGAAAAGAGGGAGAGGGGTGATGAGAGAGGGAGGGTGGGAGGTAGAGAGGGGTGGGGGAAGAGGGAGAGGTGGGTGGGGGAAGAGAGAGGGGTTTAGTACCCGGGTAGGAGAGGGAGGTGGGGGAAGAGAGGAGAGGAGGGGTGGGGCGGGAGATGGGGGGAGAGGGATTAGGGAAAGCGAGGGTGAGGTGGGGGTGTTCCTCGGGTGAGGGTGAGGGAGCTCCGGGGTAGAGAGTGGGAGGCGTGCGAGGGGAGGGACGGGGAGGGTAACGGGCCGCGCTTAGGTGGGACTTGCGCTGGCGGGAGCTTGGCAACTTGATCTTTTATTCTTGCGAGGGGAGGAGCGTGTCATTTCGTGGCGTTTTTTTTCACCCTAATGGCGGGGTCAGAGCAAAACTTCTAGGAACAAAACCCGTCTTTATTTTCCTTTTGTTTACTTAAACATTGTTTAGCCTAAACGGGGTTTAGTTTAGTGCATCAGTTTAGTTTTGTTATAATTTTGTGCCTTTAGCTCTTATTGGTTTATTTTACTTTATTATTGATTTACTCTTTACGCGTGGGTCATGTGAGCCATATATGACTTTGTGAAGACCCCGCCAGCACGCATTCCGCCATATCGTCAAATGCATTGCGAAGCGACAGGCGCGACAGGCAGGGAGGAGGGTCGCTCCTCCACCGGAACGGACCTACAGGTAAGGATCAACTAACCCGAGGTCGGTTTTTCAGGCACTCTGTGGAACAGAGTACCCCATCATGGAATGGGCTGCTTTGAGAGACTGACTGCGGAGGACCGTGGGAACGCGGGCAGTCAGCAGCGGCCGACTGGGTCTGGGCTCGGAGACTCGCCGTTAGCAGGTAGCGACGGCAGAGCGGCAGACCCGTCTTAGCGCCGCAACAGCCCGCAGGAGCACCTCGGACTGGCGACAAAGCCACCCGGAAGTCGAGCAAGCCCGTTGACTTCGCAGGGTCCGGGCTCGGAGACTCGCCGTTTGCGGGTAGCGGATGGTGGAGCACTTGCTCCAACGTGACCCACTCCAGCAGGAGTCTGGTCACTGTGGGTCACCTAGCAGACCCACGGCAGTAACCTTTACAAGGCTGCCAAATGTCTCACCCTCTTCGCAGGGGAGCATAAGGAGTCAGGTCTGTGCTGACTCTGAAGAGGGGGTGTTGGCAGAAGAATACAACATGCTAGGGGTGCAAGAAGAGGAGCTACTTGGGATGGCATCCAAGTTGCGATGCCCTCTCAAAAGGGGCTACCGTTTTCAGCAGGCAGTCAGTATAAATTACTTAACAACTCATCTAGCTCCAAGAAACTGTATTTTCCTCAATGTGCCTGCGGTAAATCCTCAAACTACTGGCCTCGGGTATTACAGCTTTACCAGGTCAGTAGACGGAAGATATGTCATAGGAGCAACAGGAGGCTCTGGCACTCTCCTGTATGGTCAATTTTAGATCAACTGTTTCAGGAAGAATGCCATCCGACCTACACAAAACCACAAGTTTGCGGGGTTGTGTAGAACCAGCAGTGCACAGCTGCCTACACTGTTATTCGGGGACAACCTTGCCAAACAGGTAAAAGATCTCGACAAAGAGGCAAAAGCCGTCGGCATGATTAAGGTGCCGGCCGCTACCAGGTCCTCATATATTTGGCAGCAGCACCCCTACGCATCCATCAGCGGGCTGCGTTATCACACCGAAAGAAAAGCCGGTGAAAGCTCGAAGGCCGTACAACCTACACAAAGGTATTTTTCAGGCCATGTCCCAGAACGGCTTTCCTGGAAGATGCGCCAACCCCACACCAGCTCCAACTCCCAGGAACCAAGGAAGGGCAAAACCAACACAGCACCACCGGTAATCATGGAGGTAGGTGGGTCTGGTTGCCTTCGGAACATAGCATGTGTAACTTCTTCAAAGGTTGGGGGAAGGTTACACTTGTACAGGGATACATGGAGTTCTATAACTTCTGATCTTTTCATACTGCACAGTATTCAGCGATACAAAATTGAATTTGTTGACAAACGTCTCCTTTCTGGTTCAACATGCACCTAGCCGAAGTTGGTATTATCACCAAAAAAAAGAGAAAATGGGAAGGTCATGCGGAACTGTTAAGGACTATATATACAAAAGGACAAAGTGCTAGCGAGGAAACCAAACTGAATCTCTTGAGTATTGTATCAAACATCTTCATCTAAAAACAAAAAGATGGTGGATGACCACATCATTTGAATTTGACAAAAAAACACCTACTTTTGTGACCACATCAGTACAAACACCACCTCGTCACTAACTCCAACGCCCACTATACAAACCACACCACTTTTTTTTACTGCTAAAAACACAACTAGGTTTTTCATAAAGTGCGAGCTCAGGTACTTCATGGCTTATACCCTACGCAAAACACCACCTCCGTGACAACACTCATCCTAACATAAATATGCATTTACTAGTACAGAACCAACAACTTAGCGAGACATAGCCCACCACCAAGACCGCAGACATTGGAGTGATGTCCAGAAGTATCGGAAATAACTTACAGTCAAACATCTATTCCTACTAATTCTACCTCTCGAACGCGACTCAAAGGCGATCGGGTTACTCTGCAGTATATCAAGCTGCTGCTAATAGATTAACAGGTCAGCCCCAGACTGTTTACAATAATATTTGACACCAGCTTTTGGCATTTTGTTGTCGGAACAAAAACATTGTCAATGGCGAATGTCGCATCTCGATGACATCTTATTGTGGGGATAACCTTGGAATTGGCTAAATTGGCTGTCTCAGCCACCAAGCTCCTATTTCAGAATTCTGTGACTATGGATTAGAAACATAGAAACATAGAAATTAGGTGCAGGAGCAGGCCATTCGGCCCTTCAAGCCTGCACCGCCATTCAATATGATCATGGCTGATCATCCAACTCAGTATCCTGTACCTGCCTTCTCTCCATACCCCCTGATCCCTTCAGCCACAAGGGCCACATCCAACTCTCTCTTAAATATGGCCAACGAACTGGCCTCAACTACCTTCTGTGGCAGAGAATTCCACAGATTCACCACTCTGTGTGAAAAATGATTTTCTCATCTCGGTCCTAAAAAGACTTCCACCCTTATCCTTAAACTGTGACCCTTGTCCTGGACTTCCCCAACATCGGGGAATAAACATCTTCCTGCATTGCCTGTCCAACCCCTTAAGAAATTTGTAAGTCTCAATGAGATCACCCCTCAATCTTCTAAATTCCAGCGTGAGTACAAGCCAAGTCTATCCAGTCTTTCTTCATATGGAATCGTGCCATCCCAGGAATCATCTGGTGAATCCTTCTGGTGGGACTCCCTCTATGGCAGAATGTCTTTTCCTCAGATTAGGAGACCAAAACTTACGCAATAACTGCCAGGTGTGGCCTCACCGACTAAAGCACCCTGTAACAACTGCAGTAGAACCTCCCTGCTCTTGTACTCAAATCCTTTTGCTATGAATGCCACAACATAACCATCATTCGCGTTCTTTCTTCACAGCCTGCTGCACCCTGCATGCCTACTATTTCAATGACTGGTGACCATGACACCCCAGGTCTCGCTGGATCTCCCCTTTCCTATCGGTCACCATTCAAATACCAAATTAGTCTACCTTCCTGTTTTTGCCACCAAAGTGGATAACCTCACATTTATCCACATTATATTGCATCTGCCATGCATTTGCCCACTCACCAGTCTATCCAAGTCATCCTGCAGCCTCCTAGCATCCTCCTCACAGCTAAACACTGCCCCCCAGCTTCGTGTCATCCGCAAACTTCGAGATGTTGCATATTTAATTCCCTCGTCCAAATCATTAATGTATATTGTAAATAGCTGGGGTCCCAGCACTGAGCCTTTGCGGCACCCCACTAGTCACTGTCTGCCATCCTGAAAAGGACCCGTTCACTCCTACTCTTTTCTTCCTGTCTACCAGCCAGTTCTCTATCCACGTCAATACTGAACCACCAATACTGTGTGCTTTAAGTTTGTATACCAATCACGTGTGGGACCTTGTCGAAAGCCTTCTGAAAGTCCGGATACAACACATCCACTGCTTCTCCCTTATCCACTCTACTAGTTACATCCTCAAAAAATTCAATATGATTCGTCAGACATGATTCGTCAGACATGATTTACCCTTCGTAAATCCATGCTGACTTTGTCCAATGATTTCACCACTTTCCAAATGCGCTGCTATCCCTTCTTTAATAATTGACTCTAGCAGTTTCCCCACTACCGATGTTAGACTAACTGGTCTGTAATTCCCCGTTTTCTCTCTCCCAATTCCCTGGTCTGTAATTCCCTGTTTTCTCTCTCCCAATTCCCCGGATTATTTGGGATTCACGATTGACTGTTCATATGTCTGTCACCTTGCCAAGGACAAAGCAACAGACTTGATAGAGGCATATAACAGCCTTGTTTGCATCAGTAAACCATCTGCAATTCGTCAAATAGCCCAAGGGTCAATTCGGGAAGCTAGTGGCTGCCTTTTCCCGAGCCACAAATTTGGACCATGGAAAATCTACAAAAGGGCCAAACTGACTCAGCACTCAAAACACCATGCTGGCCATTTTGACAGACACAATGACAGTTACCGCCAAAGCAAAATTTGGAATTGCGATGGTGGATTAGCATGTTCGATAAAAACCAATAGAGCTGTAAATCCCATCACAGTCACGATCACTTTGGTTGTGTTACAAACTGATGCCAGCCGCTCACGGCTGAGGAAGCAACCAATACCACTTCCAGTTGCGGTGGTAGATGGGAATACACATGAGTTAACCTTACCGTCAGGCACTGGGTATCAATCATCTAAAGATGTTGGGAGCATTCACGGACTTCGGGCTTACTGTTTCAGACATGCATCATATGCATGTTCGCCTACAAATTGATAATACCACCGTGGTGACATACATTAATCATATGGGTGGAATTAAGTCGATATCTTGTGATGAATTGATCAATACAATCTGGCACTGATGCATAGAAAGAAACATTTGGATATCAGTTACTTGCCTTCCGGGTAAGCTCAATACAGTGGCGGACATCAGGTCACGCAAATTCAATGACAACACCGAATGGATGTTGGACCACAAGTTATTTAGCTCGGTATGGAACGCCAGATATCGATTGGTTTGCATGAAGACTTAATCACCAGATACCAACGTATGTTGCATGGGAATCAGACCCTGGGGCAGTAGCGATGGCCACATCTTGCAACACTGGGGGGGGGGGGGTTGTTTTTCTATGCATTTCCCCCCCTCTGCCTCATCAATCATGTCTTGTGAAAAATTCAACAAGACTTCGCATCAGGTATTTTGGGAGTACCCGATTGGCCTACTCAGACATAGTACCCTGTGGTACTCGACATGGTCAGAGTCAAGGATTCCGATCTACAAACGGCCGAGTTTGCTGTGGTACATCCTTGTGAGAAGGGAGAGTCATCCGTGCCATGACCGAATGAACCCATTGGGTGCAAGATTTGGAAAAGACCTCTCCTGGAATTGGGCTGTCAGACCGAACCATGAATATCATCGTGGCATCATGCAGAGTCCACCAGCAAACAGTACCTCACCTATATCAAAAATTGGGAGGTATTTTGTACCAGGACAGACACAACAAAGGCTTGAGTTATAGTGCCATCAATTGCGCAAAAGGTGCCCTATCCTCATACCTGGAACAGGAGCTAGATCACCATGGAGGAGCATCACCCTCTGGTGTCAAAACTCATGAGGGGATTTTAACTCAAATTCCCCCAGGCCTCAATATTCCCAGACCTGGGATATTGGCATTGTCCTGACCTATTCAGAGATTGGGCACCAGCCACGTCCCTCTCACTAACACGTATAAAATAGTGATGCTGATGACTTGTAATGGCGCAGCGGGTCCAGTCTCTGCACAAACTAGAATGGATGCCATGGTAACATCCCAAAATAAGGTAACCTTTCACATTTATGAGTTACTTAAATCATAACAGGCCTGGGTCATCTGGCCTCAAATTGGAGTTCCTGGCTTATCCCGTACATAGATGCCTATGCATAGTGACCCACCTTCTACATTAACTGCAGGTCACCAAAAGTCTCAGGGGAACGGAAATGGCTCTATTGATAAGTTCAAGCGTCCTCATCACAGAGTACCGTGCAGACCATATCAAGATGGCTCAGGGTGGTGTTAGGCACAGCAGAGGTGGACAATGTTGTTTTAAATCTCATTCTACCAGGGCTGCAGCTACATCGTGCAGCGAGGATGATGGAAGTTCCTATGGGCCACACCCTTGCAACAGCGGGTTGGTCTAATGAAACAACTTCTAACGGTTCTAACAAACCTGTGGCCACGCCGGAGATTATTTGCAGACACTATTTTAAGTTCTGTATTATAATTTTCCCCGAAGCTAGGGGTTATTATTATTAATATTGTTATTGTTAAAATAATAAGTCTGAAATATGTTAACATACTTCCTCCATTGGTTATTAGGGCAGTGTCTGAGCATGGACTCGTTTCCAGGGCATGAAATCACAGAGCTTTGAAGTCTTCACGAAGTCGCTCACGTGACTCCGAAGTAAAATAGTAAGATTAAACGAGTAGTTACCAGTTCAAAGTTTGATCCTTATTTTATGAGGAGTTACGATGAGGGATTTCATGCCCTCGCTCCCAACCCTCTATTATAAGGTCAACTGGTATGTTTGTTCTCTTATCTTATTATCTTCAGTCAACTCAACTATCTGTGATTTCACACCGCTGTTTTGAAGAATGTCGCGCATGCGTGCTGGCGGGGTCTTCACGAAATCGCTCATTGTAACTCCTCATAAAATAAGGATCAAACTTCGAACTGATAAGTTCTTGTTTAATCTTACTATTAGTTTGCTTTAATGTAGTTTTGTTTTACTTTAATATAGTTTAATTATTGTGAATGTAAAGTAGTCTAGTTCACTGCAGTTTAGTGTCTTTTATTTACTTTAATATCGTTTTGTGTTTCGTGTAGTTGAGTGAAGTTTAGTTTGGCGTATAGTTTGACATGGTATACTGTAGTTTAGTTGATATAGTGAAGTGTTGTGTGTAGTTTTTTTTAAGTTGAGTTCACTGTAGTTTATTTCATGTAGTTTAGTGCCGTTTGATCCACTTTAATTTAATTTAGTTCAGTTTAGTGTAGTCCGATTTACTTTTTACCGCTTAGTTTAGTTTACTTCAGTGTACATTAGTTTAGTGTGATTTAGTTCAATTTAGTTTAGCTTACTTTAGTTGAGGTTAATTTAGTTTTATTAAATGTAGTTTAGGTTAGTATAGTTTACGTCAGTTTAGTGTAGTGTTGCAGTTTTGTTTAGTGTAGGAAAGAACTGCAGAAGCTGGTTTAAATCGAAGGTAGACACAAAATGCTGGAGTAACCCAACGGGTCAGGCAGCATCTCTCGAGAGAAGGAATGTTCTTAATGAAAATCGTGAAGGTGTCGCTAGTATAGTTTTGTGTAGTTTGGTTTATTTTTATCTAGTTTAGTGTAGTGTGCTGTTTAGTTTAGCGCAGTTTACTTTAGTGTCATGTAGTTTAGATTGGGTCCAATGAGTCCTCAAAGACCATCAATCACCGTTTCAACTAGTTCAACGTTATCCCACTTTCTCATATACTCCCAGACTCTTCCACCCTCCCTCACCCTCCACCACCCATCGATCCCCCTTCCTCTCTCCCACCATCTTTCTACCTCCCTCTCTCTCCATTTTCCTCACCCTCCTCTGCCCCCACTTTCTCTGTCCCTATCTCCCTTTCCCTATTTTCCCTCTCCCGCATCCTCTCTCTCCCCCCTTCCTCCTCACACTCCCCCTCTCCCACCACTCCCGTCTTCACCCTATATACCCCCATTCCCTCTTCTCCCTCCCCTTTCCCTCTTCTCTCTCTGTCCCTCTGCCTCTCTCCCCCCTCCCCCTTTCCTTTTCTCTCCTTAACCCGTGCTCTGTCCCCTTCCACCCTCCTTCCCACTCTCTCCTCCTCTTCGTTATGATCCCACCTCTTCCTACTCTCCCCCCCTCCACTCTCTCCACCCTCCACCGCACTCTCCCCCTCACTCTCTTCCCTCCCCTTTCTCTCTCCACCTCCCTCCCGCCCGCTCTCACTCTCCCTCTCTCCACATCCCTCTCTCCATTTCACTCTTTTCTCTCCCTCTTCCCTCTCTCCCCCCTCCCTCCTCTCCCTCTCCTTTCTCTCCCTGCCTCTCCCCCTCTCTTTCGCACCCCTCTCTCCCTTTCACTCTCCCCCCTCCCTCTCTCCCCCACTCCATCTCTCCCCCAACTCCATTCTCTCTCCCCCCCACTCCATCTCTCCTCCCCTCTCTCTCCACCCACCTCTCCTGCCCCTCCCTCTACCCTCCCTCTCCATCTACTCCCCCTCTTTCTCCCCCATTCTCTCTGTCTCGCAGATAATCCGTGTGGTGAGGAAGACTCCCACCGTCTCGATACTCTCCTCACCCTCCCTGGACTCGAGCGACTGGACAAGGACAGTTTTGGGATTGACGAGAGGGCAGAGGCAACCAGCACAAGGAAGCAGAGGGAAGAAGAGGCGGCGGAGAAGGTGAGTAACGACGACACGGGCCTGTCCCCGTGAGCCCTGACCGACTCCTGAGCTGCCCCTGGCTCTGCTAGGCCCACAATCCAGGCAGGGTCTCCTCGTAGGGTCACGAGGTATAGAAGAGACCTTGATGGTGGCACACACGAGTGCAGCGGCTGTATGCTCTCTAGTTTGGTGTATTTTCTGTTTGTTTTTGTCTGTGTTTTCAAATATGTGTGAAGCAGACTATGTGTATAGTTGATAAGACTTAATCGACATCGGAGTACGCTACACTCTAGCCATCACAAGTGACTTTCAGTGGGCTCACAACATAGAGGAGGACATCACTAGTCGCTGTGGATTGTGAGTTGGACTGGCAGGCGACGTAGACGGCAAAGAGAGTGGATGAAAAAGTGAGGATGCCGGTCAGGATTACTGGCTAGGCTCGGGAAACAACCACACATACCTCCGCTTCCGAGTACCTTCCTTACAAAAGCCCGATCTGTCACGCATACAATGGATGAATTGGAACTGCTGATCGCTGCTAACTCCGTCGTCCGGCTCTGCAGCGTGATGATTAGAACCGAAAGGTGGCTACACCCGCTAATCCCTGATGCCGCAGTGCAACTAGCAGGCTGCACTAGCTACAGGCAGGACAAAAGCAAGGAGTCAGGTAAGAGCAGGGGAGGGGGGCTCTGTGTCTATCTACACAATGACTGGTGTGCCAACAGCAGGATTGTGGCCCGACATTGTTGTCCTGATCTTGAAGCCCTCTCAGTTTTAAGTCCACCTTTCTATTTACCCCGAGAGCTGAGTGTAGTGATCGTCACTGCTGCTTACATACCTCCCGATGCTAATATTAGCATTACTCTCGGCCACTTACTAGCCATTGTAAACAAACAGCAGCGAGCCCATCCTGATGGTGCACACATCATAGCAGGGAATTTTAACCAAGCATGTTTTAAAACAGCACTTCCCAACTTCTACCAGCATGTGAAATGTGCAACGGGGTGGAAGATTGCAACCTTCACATGGTCCGCCCTGTTTCGACTAATGAAATCAACTCGACCTGCACAAACAGAAGATCAAATAGAACAAGTTGTCCAACAACTTTAGGCTGTGCACGCCACACGAAAGAAGAAGAAGAAGAACTGTACAACAAGGGGGAAAAATACTTTCGATCATGTATCGGCTCTCGCTTAACTTTTTTTCCCCGTTGCCAGCCGGGCAATCTTGACAGCTTTTTAGGTTGCCAAATGACAGTTTAGATGGTCATTGATTCAGTCTTTAAATGCCTTCCATTCCATATCCACCGTCAACCCTTTAAGAATCACTTGCCAGTCTATCTTGGCCAATTCACATCTCATACCCTCAAAGTTACCTTTCTTTAAGTTCAGAACCCTTGTTTCTGAATTAACAATGTCACTCTCCATCCTAATGAAGAACTCAACCATATTATGGTCACTCTTGCTCAAGGGGCCATGCACAACAAGACTGCTAACTAACCCTTCCTCATTACTCAGTACCCAGTCTAGAATAGCCTGCTCTCTTGTTGGTTCCTCTACATGTTGGTTTAGAAAACTATCCCGCATACATTCCAAGAAATCCTCTTCCTCAGCACCCCAGCCAATTTGATTCACCCAATCTATATGTAGATTGAAGTCACCCATTATAACTGTTTTACCCTTGTTGCACGCATTTCTAATTTCATGTCTGGTGCCATCCCCAACTCCACTACTGTTAGGTGGCCTGTACACAACTCCCACTAGCGTTTTCTGCCCCTTAGTGTTTTGCAGCTCTACCCATATCGATTCCACATCCTCCAAGCTTAATGTCCTTCCTTTTCTAATGCGTTAATCTCCTCTCTAACGGCAACGCTACTCCACCTCCTTTTCCTTTCTGTCTATCCCTCCTGAATATTGAATATCCCTGGATGTTCAGCTCCCAGCCTTGGTCACCCTGGAGCCATGTCTCCATGATCCTAACTATATCATATTCATTAATAACTATCTGCACATTCAACTCATCCACCTTATTATGAATGCTCCTTGCATTGAGACACAAAGCCTTCAGGCTTGTTTTTACAACACTCTTACCCCTTTTACAATTTTGTTGAAAAGTGGCCCCCTCTGATTCTTGCCCTGGATTTTTCTGCCTGCCACTTTTACTTTTCACCTTGCTACCTATTGCTTCCACCCTCATTTTACATCCCTCTGTCTCTCTGCTCATGCTCCCCCAATATAACTGCAGCAAATGTTCTTTTGGTAATATGATTAAAGGTGTCAAAACAAATAATAACATTGGGAATTAAAACACATTTGATTGCATTCGGTTATCAAACATAATCAATGTGCGCTCTGAAGACCATGAAGCACAATAGGGTCAGGGGGTGTGTAAATCAGTGTGTGGGGTGGATAGGGGGGGGGGGGGGGGGGGGGGGGGGGGGGGGGGGTTGAGAAGGCAATCGGTGCGGAACGGATGGATTGAGGCAGGTGAATTAGTACGTGTTGGTTGAAGTATGTAAAATTGTGAGGGGAGAGCACGGGGGATGTCAGTGGTGTTGAATGGGGGGGCATCAGTATAGGATGGATGGGGGTTCAGTGCAGGATGAATGTGGGTAGACAATGCTGGAGAAATTCAGCGGGTGAGACAGCATCGATGGAGCTAAGGAAACAACAAAGTTTCAGGTCGAGACCCTTCTTCAGACTGTTCCCCCCCCATTCTTCTTGAATGGGGGGGGATCAGTACAGGATGGATGGGGGGGGCGGGATCAGCACAGGATGGATGGGGGGGCGGGATCAGCACAGGATGGATGGGGGGGGCAGGATCAGCACAGGATGGATGGGGGGGTCAGGACAGTGTGGATAGGAGGGTCTATGCAGGGAGCAAGAGGGGATCGGCGCGGGACGCAAGAGGGGATCGACGCGGGACGCAAGAGGGGATCGGCGCGGGGGGGGGGATGTCAGTGGTGTTGAATGGGGGGGCATCAGTATAGGATGGATGGGGGGGTTCAGTGCAGGATGAATGTGGGTAGACAATGCTGGAGAAATTCAGCGGGTGAGACAGCATCGATGGAGCTAAGGAAACAACAAAGTTTCAGGTCGAGACCCTTCTTCAGACTGTTCCCCCCCATTCTTCTTGAATGGGGGGGGATCAGTACAGGATGGATGGGGGGGCGGGATCAGCACAGGATGGATGGGGGGGCGGGATCAGCACAGGATGGATGGGGGGGGCAGGATCAGCACAGGATGGATGGGGGGGTCAGGACAGTGTGGATAGGAGGGTCTATGCAGGGCGCAAGAGGGGATCGGCGCGGGACGCACGAGGGGATCGGCGCGGGACGCAAGAGGGGATCGGCGCGGGACGCACGAAGGGGATCGGCGCGGGGCGCAAGAGGGGATCGGCGCGGGACGCACGAGGGGATCGGCGCGGGGCGCAAGAGGGGATCGGCGCGGGACGCACGAGGGGATCGGCGCGGGACGCAAGAGGGGATCGGCGCGGGACGCAAGAGGGGGACGGCGCGGGGCGCAAGAGGGGTCGGCGCGGGACGCACGAGGGGATCGGCGCGGGGCGCAAGAGGGGATCGGCGCGGGACGCAAGAGGGGATCGGCGCGGGACGCACGAGGGGATCGGCGCGGGACGCAAGAGGGGATCGGCGCGGGACGCACGAGGGGATCGGCGCAGGGTGAATGGGAGATCAGTAAAAGATAAATGGGGAGATCCCTACAGGATGGATGGGGGGATTGGTGCTGGGTAAATGGAGGGTGGGACAGTTCAGGATGAATGGTTGGATCAGTGCAGTATGAATGGGGGGAGAAGTGCAGGATGGATGGGAAGGGTGGTCAGTACAAGATGAATTGGGGGACCAGTGTAGGATGGATGGGGGGGGGGGGGGGGGGGTGGTGGCAGGAGAATTAATGCGAGGTGGGTAGGATGATGAATAGATTGGGGGGGGGGGGGGTGGATGAGGCGGGGAGCACAGGGGATGTCAGTAAGGACTGAATAGAGGAGGGAATGGGGATCTGTGCGGGATGGAGAGGAGGGGTCGCAGTATAAGAGGGGTGGAGGGTGGCGTACAAGAGAGAGAGAGAGAGCGGGGTAAGGGGCTGAGGTGGGGAGGAAGGAAGGTCAGCACTCATCAGACAACATCGCCCGCTGCCTTGGCCGTCCGTGTCCAACGCCAAAGTGCCACCGCCAAAGGGGGTGGCGGTTGGGAACTCCTCGCAATCACTTCCTCTCCTCTGCCAGCCGACACGTAGTTGCAGGGCCGAGCGATGCAGCTCAAAGATCCTATAGCTATATAGGTGCAGCTGCTTTAGACGGCGGAAGGAGACCTCCGCCTCCCTCCTCCCAGCCTCGGCGTGCAAGAGGGTCGTTTTGAAAGCGAAAGCCGCGACCGCTGATGGTAAATCCGCAAAAGGCGCTTTCAAAGCAACACCTCTCGCACGCCGAGGCCGGGAGGAGGAGGGAGGGAGGGAGGCCTCCTTCCGAAACCCTGGAAGACGAGTCAGGTCCAAACACTCCTCAAAAACCGCAACACTGCCTTCAGGTCAGGTGACCAGGCCCGGTAACCGCAACACTGCCTTCAGGTCAGGTGACCAGGCCCGGTACAGCACCGCGAGAGCTGACCTGAAGAGAGGTATAAAGGAGGCCAAAGTGGCCTACAAGAGAAGGCTCGAGAGCCACCTGTCACACAATGACCCACGGAGAGTGTGGCAAGTGTTAACTATAAAGGCAGTACCAACTACAATGTGTCAAATATAAAGGCAGTACCAACAGCACTGTAAATGCTGACGCGGAGGAGCTTCACCATTTCTTTGCCCGGTTTGAGCTTAACAGGCCGGCTGCAGACTCACTGCCTCCACCCGCCTCTAACACCCACACACTCACACTACAGGAACAGGATGTCAGGCGTGTGTTGACGCAAGTAAATCCAAGTAAGGCTGCTGGACCTGATGGAGTACCGAGTAAAGTACTCCAGGCATGTGCTGACCAACTAGATGGGGTCTTCACAAAGATTTTTAACATCTCCCTGTCACAAGCTATCATACCACCCAGCTTAAAGTCAGCCGCTATCATCCCTATTCCCAAAAAGGCAGTCCTCGAGGACTTGAATGACTATAGACCGATTGCACTTACAACCGTGATTATGAAGTGCTTCAAGAAACTAGTCCTGCATCACATCAGAACCAGCCTACCTCCTTCTTTCGACCCACATCAGTTTGCCTACAGAGATAACAGATCCACTGAGGACGCCATCACCATAACACCTCACTGACCCACTTGGAACACCGGGAAAGCTATGTGAGGATGCTATTCATTGATTATCGCTCAGCATACAATACTTTGTGAGATACCCTTTATGCTCACATTAAATACTCAAAGACTAAATCCTGGAAGCAAGAGATTTCTTTATTTTACGAGTCTGCAGACCGGGTGCCTCTCCAACTTGAGACACACTGAAGCCAGGGAGATCATCCCCCTTTATACACAAAATCTTACATTCAATTTCTCCTCGGACCTCTCTCCAATCAGAGACGGAGGTGCTCAATCTGTAGGTACACCCACCGTTCATCCCCTCGTACCTCCCACATCATACATTGCATGTTCATGGTAATGAGCAATTTCTTGACCAGGGGTGTGTTGTAATATTCATTTTTTTCTATTAAGCATGCTCGAATTGCTCATGACCTGGCCCACTTTCGCTCACCTCCTAGTGAACCCTCTCAGTTTTCCTATATCGCACTAAAGCTAAGCTATAGTGACTAGGGGTCCCATCCATCACTCCTTTCCACTGATAGGGAATCTCTCTTACATCACCCCCTTCTCTAGCGAGACAAAAGCTATCTCTTCTTACTCAAGGCCTCAAGGATGGGTATCTGGCAATTTTCAGACACTGCTGTCAGAATCTCCTCTCCAGCCCCTCTCTGTTTGAATTCTCTTTAAAACTCCTTTCTTTAATAGGGTTTAATCACTTTATCCTCTCACAATCCTCCCTTTTTCTTTTGCTACGCATACACTGATTAAACCCTCATTTAAGTTCCTTCAATTCGAACTGACGTAACATCGTCCTAACCTTCTCCTCCTGTAAATCATAAACTTCCCCTGGCGCATTATCATTATTTTCTGTATTTCCCCCTTTCTCTCCCATAGGCATGACTACAGCCTGCATCTGACTTATACTTCTGGTAATAAGTTCCCTAAAACAAGGGATACAACAGGGGATGAAGATCAGTCCAGCCACTGCACATAGAAACACAAGTCCCACCGTTCTCCACCATGTTCCTCCGAGGATAGAATCCCACCATTGGGTTCCCATATCGAATTCCATTTTTTGTATTGGAACACGCGCCAACTTCCGGATCCCTTCTGATATGTCCATCACTGCCTGTCCATTATCATCGATGTTCAAACAGCAATTAGAGAGGTTGAATTTCCCGCATACCCCTCCTTCTTCTGCCAGGAGGTAATCCAGGGCTAACCTGTTCTGGTATATCGCTGCTCTCAATCTGCGTCTGCTGCTTTGCCAGCAT
Organism: Okamejei kenojei; assembly: GCA_035221665.1. NCBI lineage: Eukaryota > Metazoa > Chordata > Chondrichthyes > Rajiformes > Rajidae > Okamejei > Okamejei kenojei. Next base: position 190,368 of record JAVHYY010000215.1, on the reverse strand, counting down.
CTCCAGCGCCCCGCAAGTTTGGTTGGTAATTACCTCCAGTACTGCCTGTAGCCTTATGATCCGGTTTAACATATATACTGGTGTTCGGTAGACCCAGGATCCATCTTGTGCCCAAGTGGCTGGTCCGTAGTATGAGATGTTCTTGCTGGTGGCCACTCATCATCTTCGATTCTCCAATGTCTATTTTCCTCCTTTTTCCGACCATATGTCATCAAATACAGGTGTTCCTAACGACTGGCCTTCTTTGGGGGTTTTAACAGGAAGAATCCAGGTTGTACCAGTCCAATAAAACAAGTCCCACTCCAATTCATCGGTAACACCGAGTATGCCTTGTTATCCGCATATCCATAACAATCCTTCAGGGGCCGGTCCACTAGGAGGCAACCTTGTTCCATATATGTTCGCAATACTGGGATCCCCTGATAAGGGTTATTCCCGGTGCAGTTTCCATAGTCCGGCTGATTCCACTCCATCAATCTCCATCCGGATAGCGCAGTTTTTCCCATATATTTCTTAGTTAGATACCATTTTAGGCTCCTCTGGCCACCACACTCGGGAACTGATTTGGCCACTGGGTGACGATGCGCTGGCAGGGGCTGCCTGCCTACTAGGACGGCATCCTTTGCCCGGGGCCTAGCGATACACTCAGTCCCGACCGGAGCATCTGTCAGGACCCATACCTGGGGATCTCGGTCATGACCATTGTCAGGTTCCAACCCCATCAGGTCCCATATTTCAACAATGGATCCTCTCCACGGCCAACGTGAATTCATCAGCGGTCCTCCGCAGACCCAACAGTTTAGTCACATTCAGGGTCCCAGCTATCCGGGTGGCCAAGTCCACAAACAGGTTTTTCCTACTTCAGGGATTTCGATCTGCTTCTTGATTTCTTCGTACAGTGTCTGGTGCACTTGAGGCTGAATATGTGGGGGAGGGGGAGGCTTCGTGACTACTACCTTAGTAATCTCTTTCACTACTTCTCCTTCGTCTTATCTATTGCCCCTTTTTATGATCTGAGAAGGGAAAAACTAAACTGTACACAAACCCCATCTCTCTCCCCTTGGGCAGGTAACGGCCCCAAACTTCCCATATATACCCCCTTATTGCCTGCCATCAAATACTCCTTTCCCCCCTCTTTACAAATGATTCTATTCTTTCGGTCATGGCATGCTTTATTCACATTGGGAATGATAGGTACAAAATGATCTGGTTATTACCCCTCTGTATTGAATTAGGATGATAACATTTATCACAATTATTAATACCTTTTACAACAATTAACATACAAAGCTAAACAATACCACGACTGCTCCTTTCATACTGTCAGTTATACATTCAATGCTTTTCTTTTTTAAAATTACTGTTAGGGGTTTACTTCCCGGCTTCACCGTCCACTGTTCCTCCTCCTCAGGAACGGGTGGATCGACGGGTCCTTTAACCGGATCGCGTGGGTCCACCCTTTCTCTTTTGTTTCGTATTGCTGTCTCGGTTTTCAGTAATACTAGGTACGGGCCGGTCCACCTGGGCTGGAGTTTCTCCTCCTTCCAATTTTTAACCAGTACCCAGTCGCCGGCCTTTACAGCATGTATTGGAAAGTCAAGTGGCGGGCTTTGAGCCAATAATCCTTTCGCTTTTAATTCTGTAAGGGAACGGGACATTGCCAGTAAATAGTTCCTCAAGAATACATCACTGCCCTCTATGGTGGGTATTCCTTCTATCTTTCCCAAATAAGGTAACCCAAACAACATTTCATAGGGGGACGCTGCTAACTTTGCATGGGGTCTCCGTTGCTTTTCTCAAAGCCTTTTTGTTTCCCTACTGCTCCAAACATGTGCCAGACTCCATGTACATATGCTGCTCTTATAAAGCCTTAATTTCTGGCCCAATTGAGCTAAGCAAGATTGCAGGCAAGCTTCCAATTTGATCCTGCGCTATAGCTTTACTTCTTTAGATATTGACTCGTCCAAAAAATATTCTACCTGCTGCTGACAAAACAAAAAACTTCTTCCTTGATTACATCATGACCTCCTGTGCCATCTTTTCCAAGATAATTACAATGTCTCTTTCTCACGTTGCTCCTCACTTGTGGAACAATACCAACAAATCATTCACATACTATATCAACACCTTCCAAATCTGCCTACAACATCTGATTAAAAACACGGCGCTAGTATTTAAAACGCTGCCGCATCCTAGCCTATTGGTGTATTTAATACCTCTTCTTAATGTTCTTACCATAGCTATGTTCACCATTATCTTAATATTTTATTAAGAATCATTATTATTATTATTATTTATTATTATATTAGTATTATTATTTCCTGATTTTCGTACCTGTTCACATCCCCAACACACCTTATCCATTACCTATCTCCTTAATACCTTGTCTGGGCTCGGATCCAGATTTATTTTTTTTCACTCCCGATAGGGCATTTGAGAAAATCCACTCTCCCAAATACATTTATTATTGGCATTGGAATCTGTGGCCCCTGTTTGGCTCTGTCATAGGACTCCACTGTGTGTCGGTGCATCACTTATTCCAGACTTCAACCAGGTCTGTTGTTACTGACAACATTGTCTTTCCTTTTTCACGCTCTTTCTTTCTTTTAAAGCAGTCTCATCAATTCATCCCTCTGCTTTCACTTTAATCCTTTCTGATTGCCTTCTTTCTCATTCTAAACTAATGTCTTACTTCTCAGATAGTTTATCCTCCTTTGCAAATTTATTCACCTTCCTTTTAAAAATCTTCCACTGACTTCTCGATCCTCATATTTTACCACCACTCTTCTACCTCGGGTAATGTCATCACTTTCCCTTCTACCCCTGAGATTCTAACCTGTTTTTTTTTTTACCCAATCTCATTCCTTCTGGTACCTTAGTTATACTCGATCTTTCTGCTCCCGAATCTACCATAAATATCATATCCTCTCCCTGGGTCCTAATTTCAAGTTTACCAGAGGTTTCCGTGTGTATCCCATACACCCCAGGGTAGCGGAACCCTGACTCCCCTATTCTTCCTCCATGAGTGCGTACGACTGCACCTCCCGTCGTAGCTTAGGACATTCCCTTTTGATTATGACCCGGCTCTTTACAATAATAAAACACCGGGGTGGCCCCGTTAATACCATCCTTCTGATCCTTGTTCCTTGTTTTCCGGGGATCCCCCAAACTTCGGTCCCCTCCGTTCACCTCTTCCTCGTCCTCTAATACTACCGCTTCCCTTCCCCGGTCTCCATGAGCACCCGGCTTTCTATCATCACCTTCAATTCCCCCCCTCTGTGCTACTTGCTGTACTGCTTGCAACATCATTTTTGGCCTTTCCCTTCTGTTCTCCTCATCCGTCTTACATATACCTTTTGAGCTCTGTTAACAACTGATTCAATGGTATTTTTCATTCCAATCTTCCAATTTTTCCAATTTCTTTCGAATATCTGGGCCATGATTTTGTTACAAATATTAACTTCAACAACTGCTGACTGCAGTCTGTATCAGGGTCTATCCTCGAATACTGTGGACATTTTTCCTTAACCTTTGTAAAAACACTGTCGGGGAAGTTCGTCCTTGTTCTGCTGATTTTCAAAAAGCCCGTTCGAAATTCAGTCCCCTGGGAACGGCTTCTCTAATTCCCTTGATTATTATCTCCCTGAGATCTCTCATACTTTTTCTTCCTTCCCCTGTTTGGTTATTCCAAGTCGGCGCATCAGCCTGCAACCCCTTCTCCTGCCTGTCTGACCATCTGTCTTTCTTCTGAAGTAAACAAACTTCCCAGTATCGACATCATTGTCTGCCAACTCCGTTTTGTTTTTCTGGGCCCCATTAATTTATTACCCTTCTCCAACCAGAATGTTTATCTAAACAAACCATAAAAGCTGCTTGTTGTTCAGCAATTAACTTATTTCTAATTTTGTTCAAACATTCCCCCTACAAATACATACGACTAACAATTTGCCAAATTAACTTTACTGAAAAGAAATCTATAGAAGCCAAGCAACTACATTTTCCAACTTCCCCTTTTTTAAGTTGCGATGATTCAAAGCATTACCTTACAATAACCTCCCCATTGCTTACAATTCCTTAAAGGAAACACACACAGACACCCTTCACAAACATGGCCCACAGCAAACAAACCTATCACATATACAAACTTCCTCATTCATACACAAAACCGGTTTTTACATTAGTTCCATTCTTACTTCAATGAGATTGTTTGAAACAACTTAATATTTTTCATAAAAAACGTTTTTGGCCTAGGAACTGATCTATTTGTTCAGCCAAGTCCCAAGGGGTCGTCCATTAAACTTTTCATCTCCCTTTTAAAGTTTCTCACCTCCATTATGGTGATGAGGCACATTTACATAATCCCCATCCCCCCCGACATTTCCCCCTAACCGGGACCTCCCTGAGAGGCTTCATTCGACTGATGCCCTAATTCCCTGTGCCTCTGCCCTCGTTTGAGATTGGCGTTCCTCCGATGACTGCCTGGGGCACTCTGTCTGATCCTCGTCCTCACTTTTTATTCTCTCTTCCATTATCTGAACTGGCTCTCTTCTTCTTTGTACCTTCCGTGGTAATTCTCTATGCTCCGTCTCCTTCTGAGACAGAAGCGGACAGGTTTACTGCTGGCTTAGTGCGCCTGCCTGACTCTGGGCTTAGTGGGACCTCCTGGGCAGAGATGCAGCCGGCGCTGATGGGGGGTATATTTGGGGGGCTGGGATTCATATGGCGGGGGCAGTCTCCGTAGGTGATCATCACCAATTGGTGGCCAGTCAGGTTCATCCTGCTCTTTTTCCGTCTTTACGGAAACATCCCATTATTGGGTTTCCAGCACTGGGCATATTCCTTTTTTATTTGATTCAGCGTTTGTCTCTCATTCACAAAAACATTCAACGCCTGTCTCACCCAGTCCTCATTTGAAACCAAAACCGCGGCCACCACACTGCGCTCCCTCGAATAGGCTCCTTTGGCCCACTCAAATTAACAAAACTTTATCATAGTTTCTCTACTCTTACCCGGGTGTTCCCTTCACCCCATCCATACAAACATTCGCCCCAACGGACTATCGGGCGGAATGTTAGGCTCCATGACCAGTATGATGCCTCATCCCGGTTCCCGGACCATTACTTCTCCCGTTCCGGTTTCACCATTACCTTGTCGGATATTCCGTCCGACCAAATCCCGATCGCCCAGGCAAATACTTAATAGTCGTTTTTCTTACCTGGGTCCTGTGCACAAGAATCACTCGACCGTCCCGTACGTATTTACCTTACACCCCCTCTTGCTTCCGGTAAGTCTTTTCCAGTGGATATCACTCGCTCAAACTGCTGATGGCAAGCAAAGGGAGATCAGAGATGCTGAAATCAGCAGGGTTGCACCTTCCCTCCTTCCTTGCCTCCACAAGCAGCCGGAAGTGGCGATCGCGGACGAGCCCCCAATTTGTGAGATACCCTTTATGCTCACAATAAATAACTCAAAGACTAAATCCTGGAAGCAGAGATTTCTTTATTTTACGAGTCTACAGACCGGGTGCCTCTCCAAACTTGAGACACACTGAAGCCAGGGAGATCATCCCCCTTTTAACACAAATCTTACATTCAATTTTCTCCTCCGGACCTCTCTCCAATCAGAGTCGGAGGTGCACAATCTGTAGGTACAACCCACCGTTCATCCCCTCATACCTCCCACATATCATACATTGCTTGTTACCATGGTAATGAGCAATTTCTTGACCAGGGGTGTGTTGTAATATTCATTTTTTTTCTATTAAGCATGCTTCATTGCTCATGACCTGGCCACTTTCGCTCACCTCCTAGTGAACCCTCTCAGTTTTCCTATATCAGCACTAAAGCTAAGCTATAGTGACTAGGGTCCCATCCATCACTCCTTTCCACTGATAGGGATCTCTCTACCATCATCACCCCCTTCTCTTAGCGAGACAAAGCTATCTCTTCTTTTTACTCAAGGCCTCAGGATGGGTCTGGCAATTTTCAGACACTGCTGTCAGAATCTCCTCTCCAGCCCCTCTCTGTTTGAATTCTCTTTAAAACTCCTTCTTTTTAATTAGGGTTTAATCACTTTATCCTCACACTATCATTCTGGACATTTTAATCCGCAAATTGCTTGACCTAGGCCTCTCCTCCCCCATCTGCACATAGATCAAAAACATTCTCACAAACCGCCCACATCTCCATCACACTGGTACACCACAAAGCTGTGTGCTGTGTCCACTCCTCTGCTCCTGATACACCTATGACTGTACAACTGCCCACCTGTCTAACACCATTATTAAATTTGTTGACGACACTACTGTCGTCGGGCTGATCTCAGGGGGGGGGGGGGGGGGGGGGAACGAGTCAGCGAACAGGGACAAGATACAGTGACTGTCAGAGTGGTGTCCAGTAAATAACCTGACACTGAACACAACCAAGACAAAGGAGCTAATACTGGACTTCAGGGTGAAACGGCGGGACGCAGACCCGACCCTGCTCTGCATAAATGGGGCATGTGTGGAAAGGGTGCAGACTTTCAAATTCCTAAGACCCCTCAAATCCGAGGACCTCTCCTGGTCGGCCAACACCACTGCAACCGTCAAGAGAGCACGACAGAGACTCCACTTCCTGAGAGTGCTCAGGAGGCACAACACCAAGAAGAAGCTGCTGGTGGCCTTCTACCAGGCAACCATTGAGAGTCTACTGACCTATTGCATGTCAGTGTGGTATGCAGGCTGCTCTGCTGCAAATAAGAAAGCGCTCCAGACAGTGGTAAAAACAGCAGAGAATCACCGGCTTCCCACTACCCTCTCTGGAGGATATTGCCACCTCATGCTACCTCAGCAGAGCCACTAAAATCATCAAGGACTCCACACACCCCGGTCACCACCTTTTTGAACTGTTGCCCTCTGGCAGGCGTTACAGGTCAGCCAAAACACGCACCTCCATGCTCAGAGACAGTTTCTTCCCCAAAGCAATCTTCACACTCAACATGAAAAACACCGAGTATTATTCATGCTGCATTCTTCCATGTTGCTACCCACCCTGCACTTTACTATCACCATGTACAGCATTGAATACTTATTTATCATTGTTTTTAAATTGTGTCCTGTGTTTAAATGTTTGTATATCATGCACCAATGGAGTGGCAATAACAATTTTGTTGATGCAGTGCTTACAACGACAAATAAAGGCATTTCATTGAAGTCTGGGCCTTTCCTGAGGTAGGCCTACAACGCAGGCTGGGGTTTTGCTGCAGCTAGGCCCCAAAGCGAGACTGGGCCTTTCCTGAGACTAAGCCGGGATTGACGCCTGGGTCTTTTCTTGCAGCCAGGCATGGGCTGAGGGGTGTAACCCTGGTGACGGTCCCTTTCTCTCTCTCCCCCTGCAGGCCGCCAAAGAACAGGACATTGAGGGGCTGGACAAGACCTGAGGGCCCTCGAGGGGCCTGAGCGGCGAGGCAAGGCTGGAGGGGGAGTGAGGGCCTTTCTTGTGGCCTGAGGGGGTAGTGAGGGGCTGGAAACCCTTTCCAGGAGTCTGAGGAAGGAAGGAGCCGGAGGATGGTAGGGGAGGGGCCACGATGGAGGGGAGTTAGAGGTGAGTGAGGAGGAAGGGAGGCCCTGAGGTGCTCTCACTCTCTCCCCTACTCCCCCAATCACTCCTCTCCTCTCCCTTCCTCACTCCCCCTACCTTCTCACTCCCATCTCCTCTCCACTCTTTCTCTCCCTCACTCTTCTCTCCTCTCCCTCCTTCCTTCGTTTAGTTTACTTTAATTTAGTGTAGGTTAGATTAGTTTACCAGTGGTTTAGTTTAGCTCCCCCCTCCCTCCTGTCCCCTTCTCCCTCCCTCCCTCCTCTACCACTACATTCCTCCCTCCCTCCCTCCCATTTGTCTCTAAACTCAATGGAACTCTATTCACAGCTTCCTCTGCATTCACCACATTTACTTAAACATTATTGTCTAATTCTATAAAGTCAGTAAAATTAAATGTGTGTCGAGTGTTAGATGATGTTTAACGATGTGGAATATCTGATTGAAAGGGAGCTTGGGGTACAAGGGCAGGACATGCACACGCATGCACACACGCATGCACACACACACGTGCACACACATGCACATAGACATACATATGCGCACAAATGCGCACACACACGTAAACGCACACACACACGTGTGCACACACACCAGGCATGTGCCGTGAGTAGTTGGTCAGGGTAGGCAGTCAGTATCTTTGGTTAGTCGGCTTTTTTTCTTTTTTTCAAATCTTGAAAACCGCGCAGCGCAGATTGTTCTCTCCTCAATGAGCTGTCAGTTGGCTTTTAAAATAAACTTGCACTGCACATGCGCCGTGCGCTGCACACGCGCCATGCGGCTTGAAGCACGCGAGTAGCACAGCGTGTTACATGTACTGTGGATGAAAGGCACGAGAGAATTATGTCTCCCTAACAGATCGATCTCTTAGGTAAGCATAATTCTCCTGTGCCTTTACTATTTATATTTAATAATTACCACTTTATAATTTTAGTCAGGGTAGGCACTGCCTATCGTACCTACCCTGATGGCACGTGCCTGACACACACGTACACCGTGCACACACACTCACATGCACATGCACACATGTACACCAGGGGTTGGGGGAGGGAGGAGGGAGATGGGGAGGGGAGTGGGAAGATAGGGGCGAGGGGGGAGAATGGGAAGAGTGGGGAGGGAGGAGAAGAGAGGGGGAAGAGTGGGGAGGGGGAGAGAGGGAGGGGTAGGGCTCTCCCTCTATTCCCCATTCCCTATCTTCCCCATTCCCTATCTTCCCAATCTCCCTATCTTCCCAACTCCTCTCCTATCTTCCCAACTCCTCTCCCCCACTCCTCTCCCTCTATTCCCCTCTTCCCCCTATTCACCTCCCCAGGATCTCGAGGGTCCTCGAGCGCGGCCTCTACTTGCCCCTGGAGTCGCCGCGGGTAGAGAGGGAGGGGGGTGGGGTAGAGAGGAAGGGGGAGGAGGTAAAGGCAGCACGTACCACGAAGAAAAGGCGTCACGATTCCCCGTGTCATTGTGACCAACGGAGGAATCGCAGGTCTCCACAGACGGCCTGTCCAAGAGCAAGGGCTACTTTCCCGCCGCGCGACGGTAACGGCCGCCGAACCGAAGCTCGAACGGACTTCTTTTTTAACCGTTGGGCTGTGGGCGGGGCTGGGTCTGCAAGAGTCAGGCGCGATGTTGAGCAATGACTGGGCCACTTTCCCATCGCTTCCAGCTGTGAGGTTAGGAGCGGTTATCAGCGGCGGGAACGGTTATCAGCGGGGATGAACGGTTGGTTGGGGGGGGCGGAGTGGTCGGGGAGAAGGAGGAGGAGGGGGGAGAGGAGGAAGCGAGCGGGAGGGCGAGCGGCTGGGCCACAGAATTGTAATAGTTACATGTTTAATACCTGGGTTTTGGGGCGTGTTGTGGGGGGCGCAACGGCCGCCATGTTGATCACGTGATCACGTGCTTCAACATAGAGGGCGGGCTGGGACTCGAGCAAAGGAATTGTGACGTCAGCAGCAGGATGGTTTTACAAAATTGTGATGATATTTACTAAAAAAGTGGGGAAATAATTAACCAAATTTTCAGCATTTCAAATGGCTGGATTCACAGGGAAAAACTCTACCTGAATATTTAAAAATTTCTCCATTACCGCGTCGGGTTTAGGAGGAGATACCAAAACAGCTAAAAGGCAATATTCGTGAAATAGAATGCGGACGCACGACCATCTGAACGAAGAGAGTTTTAAATATATAGAGATAAGATAAGATATATCTATTGGAGTTCTGTGCTTATGAGGTTGTGCTGTTTAAAAGTAAGATGGGGGATCTCGTGAAGACCCCGGCAGCATGCATGCGAGACATTCTTCAAAGCAGCGGTGTGAAATCACAGATAGTAGAGTTGATTGAAGATAGTGAGAAAAGAGAACTAGCATACCTTGACCTTATAATAGAGGGTTGGGAGCGGAGGGCACGAAATCCCTCATTGTAACTCCTCATAAAATAAGGATCAAACTTCGAACTGGTAAGTTCTCATTTAATCTTACTATTTTACTTCGGAGTAACGTCAGTGACTTTGTGAAGATTTCAAATCTCTGTGATTGCATGCCCTGGAAACGAGTCCATGCTCATACACTGCCATAATGAACAAGTATGTTAACGTATTTCAGACTTGAAACTGTGCTGAAAAACAATAATGTATTTATTAAACAACAAATAATAAACCCCTAACTTTGGGGGAAAAATTATGATACAGAACTTAAAATAGTATCTGCAAAAGTTGCAGGTGTGGTCACAGATTTATTATAAAACCGCTGAAAGGTTGACTCATTGGACCAACCCGCCGTTGCAAGGATGTGGTCCATGGGACCTTCCATCATCCTCGCCGCTGATGTAGACGCAGACCTAGCAGAATGAGATTTAAACATGTCAGTGTCTACCCCTGCTGCACCTAACACCACCCTGAGCCACCTTGAAATGGTCTGTATGGTTACCCTGTGGTGAGGGCGTTTAAAACTGATTAAAAGGCCCATTTCCGTACCCCTGAGATTTTTAGTGACCTCTAGGTAATGACGAAGGTGGGTTGCTATGCAAAGGCGTCTGTCTAATGGATAGGCCAGGAACTCCAATTTGAGGCCAGATGACCCAAGCCTGTTTTGTTTGAGTAACTCATTTATATAAAAAGTTACCTTATTTGGAGTCGATACCATGGTATCCAATTTTAATTTATGCAGGGTCTCGACCCGCTGTGCAGTAACAAGTGCCATAAGCATCACTGCCTTATAGGTGAGCTTGGTCAATGAGAGGGACATGACTGGTGCCCAATCCTTGAGCAGGGTCAGGACAAGTCCAATATCCCAGGTCTGAGAATATCGAGGCCTTGGAGGGTTCGAGTAAAAATACCCCTCATGAGTTTAGACACCAGAGGGTGGGATCCTACTCCAAGGTGTTCTAGCCCAAGTCTGAGATAGGGTGATAAAGCACTCCTGGCACAGTTTTAAAATATATATATATATTATTTTTTTTATTTATTAGAAGTAAGTACATTATGTTTTAATGGTACCTTTTTACAGGTTCCCAGAATTATTAAAACATTATTTGTACAACTTCCTTTTTGTTTTAAAAACATTTTTTTTAAGAAAGAAATGAGAAAGAAAGAAGTAGTGAAGAGTGAAGCATAGACTAGTGAGTGTAGAGTGAAGAAAGAAATGTGAGAAAGTAGAGCAGAAAGGAGATTCTCCCACGCAACCAGTCGATGTTTTTTTTGATATTCTTAATCAATTTTCAGTCAAACCCAGAATTTTTAATTTTATGATGATATTACACCGCATGATTCCACAAGGTCAATAAATGGAGACCAACTCGTTAAGAATTGGTCTTTTTTTTCTATTAGGAGGAGTTTCATTTCTTCCAAATGTGCAATTTCCAACATATTACCAATCCACATTATGAGTGTTGGCATAGTAGCCTTTTTCCAAAATTTAAGTATGAGTTTTTTCGCTATTATTAAACCATAATTAAAAAATGAGATTTGGGATATATTTAATTTATTTACATCTCCAAAGATAATCATTTCCATGCTAGGTTCCATTTTTATCTTAAATAAACTAGTGAATATATCAAATATATCACACCAAAAACTTTGAAGTTTTATGCAAGAAACGAAAGAGTGTGTAAGATTGGCATTTTGAGAAAGACATTTATCACAAAATGATGAGATATTTGAATGAAATTTATTCAACCTAACTTTTGAATAATATAGTCTGTGTCATATTTTAAATTGAATTAAATTATGTCTAGAGTTACGCGAACATTTATGTATATATATCAAATACCTCTCCCATGTTTTTCTAGAAATTTTTATCATTAAATTTTTTTCCCAGCCTTCTCTAATTGCCTCTGTTGAAGGCAATTCTCTATTAAGACTACTGTTATATAGATATGATATTAATTTTTGTGAGTCCGCCTTAATATTCATTGCTTCTTCCAGTGGGTCTATCGTTATATTCTGTAATCTTGGTATATATTTTTTTATAAAGTCACATATTTGTAAATATTTAAAGTATTGGTTATTATTCAAATTAAATTTTGATTTAAATTGTTGAAATGATAATAAATTTCCCATTTCATACATGTCACCCAACTTTTTAATTCCAAGTCTTTCCCATTGTGTATATGTTTTATCCATAATAGATGGTTTAAATACCGGGTTATTCACTATTGGTGTTAATGAAGATAAGTTTCTTAATTTTAAGTTTAATTTTATTTGTTTCCGAATTCGAATTATATTGTGTATAATTTGATTCTTCTTATATAATATATTATTCAGTTTTATCGGGGAGATGAGGATCGCTCCTAAATCATAAGGAAAACAATCCTCTTTTTCCATTCTTATCCATTCCATTCTGTTGAGAAGAACAATCCAACCAATAAATAATATTCTTAATATGCACCGCCCAATAATAATATAAAAAATTAGGCAGTGCAAGTCCCCCTACATCTTGAGGTTTACACAAATGATTTATTTTAATTCTATGTGCTTTGTAGTCCCATATAAAATTCGTAATATTAGACTCTAGTTTTTTTTTTAAAATACTTTGGTATATATATTGGTATGGATTGAAATAAATGTAATATTTGTGGTAGCACTATCATTTTTATAGCATTTATTCTGCCAATTAATGATAGTGGGAGCGTTTTCCAAAATATAATCAAAGCGTTCAATTTAGTTAACGGAGGACTAAAATTAGCGTTAAATAATAATAGAATATTGACTGGCCTTGAGGGGGATACGACATATATTGCCTGAAGTAGATTCATATTGCCCGAGTCGAAGACGAGGGCAATATGGATCTAGTGAGGGCAATATATGTCGTATCTCCCGAAAGAGGACAGTCAATATTGTTATTATTACCCATTATCAGACATCTAGAGGAAAATTTGAACATCTCAGCTCGGCGGACTTCCACGTAAAATTTAACCAAAATGGACGCGGCAGTCTTCCTGTCTGCCGTTTGAATATTCTAAATTTCCCACGCAGCGTCACGTTGCCGTCACGTTGCCAAGTTCCCGGATGTGAGACCAGGGGAATATAAGACTATATTCCCCGCTGTTTTAACAGGTAAAGTCCATAGGCGTTCGCAAGAAAGGGGAATATAAGAAAATATTCCCCTGTTACCCCTGCTGGCAGTAAAAACGAAGGGAATACAATGTTGTAAAAGCATACCTCAGATGTGTGATATGGGTAATAATTATTTATATCTTCTGGTAACTTGAATACCTAAATACTTAAATTTTTCTGTTGCAATTTTAAATGGAAATTTTAATAGATGATTCGCTTTCTGAGGATGTAATGACATAATTTCACTTTTATTCCAATTTATTCTATATCCAGAAAAGGAACCAAATTCCTCTATTACATTTAATACGTTCGGTATACTCGTTTCTGAATTTCTAATATATAAAAGTATATCATCCGCGTATAATGAAATGTTATTATTAGAGTCCTTAGAGTTATATCCCTGAATATTCGGATGAGTTCTTATCGTTTCAGCCAGTGGCTCTATCATAAGGGCAAATAGCAGGGGTGATAAAACACATCCCTGCCTATTGCCCCGTGATAGTTGGAATTTTTGAGACAACGTATTATTAGTTAATATTCTTGCTGTTGGTTTATCGTATAATAATTTTACCCATCTAATAAAATTATCTCCCATATTAAATTTTTGGAGTACTATGTATAAATACTGCCACACTACCTGATCAAATGCTTTTTCTGCATCCAAAGATATAACTGATAAGTCTAACTTTTCCCCTTTATGTGAATACATTATATTATAAAGTCGTCTCAAATTGTTAAATGATTGTCTTTCGGGTGTAAACCCCGTTTGGTCCTGGTTTATCAATTTATTAATATATTTGCTTAATATTATTGCTAAGATCTTTGCTAAAATTTTTTGGTCTGTATTTAAAAGAGATACAGCTCTATACGAGCCCGGATCTTCTAGATCTTTATCTTTTTTTGGTATAAGCGTAATTGTAGATTCTGCTAAAGTTTCTGGTAATTTCTTATCGGTAAAAGCATACCTGTATAATTTAAGTAATCGTGGGACCATTATCTCCTGAAATCTTTTATAAAATTCATTATTAAAACCATCAGGCCCTGGAGTCTTCCCATTTTTCAATTATTTTATTGTTTCTCTTCACTTGTAATCTGGGTCCTAATTCCTCTTGTTCTAAGATATCCAATTTTGGCAAGTTACACTTATCTAAAATTTTTATAATTTTATTGTCTTCAATGTTAGTTTTAGATGTATATAAATTTTGATAAAATTGAGCAAACCTTTTGTTAATGTCCTTAGGTAAAGTTAATAGTTCCCCATTTTTTGATTTGATTTTACTAATTGTTTTTTCCTTTTCTTGTTTCTTCAATTGTCGTGCTAGAAGTTTATGTGGTTTATCCCCAAATTCAAATTGTACTTGTTTTGTGATCTGAAATAATCTTATTACTCTTGCCGATAATATTTGATTAAGTTTAAATTTCAGTAATGTTTTCTTATTATGTTTATCTATGGTTGGGTCTTTTGCGTTTCTTAATTCTAATAATTTAATTTTCTTTTCTGATGCCCCTTGTGTCCTGTTTTCTTTTATTTAGAAAACTTTGATACGAAATTATAACTCCACGGATGAATGCCTTTAAAGATTCCCATAATAGAGATGGTGAAATCCCTGGAGTCTCATTTATTTCAAAAAAAAAAAATTCATTTGTTGTTTTAAATACTCGTAACCTTGTGAGTCGTTAGCTATTTGTGTGTTAAATTTCCAAAATTCTTTTGTACCTGGCATTCCCTCAAGTTTTAAAGTAAAAGTCAGCGGGGAGTGATCAGAAATAATACTGTTGTGGTATTTAGGATTAATCGTGTATGGTATTAGTTTTGAATCCACTATAAAATAACAAATTCTTGAATAAGTTTTGTGTAGTGATGAGTAAAACGAATATTCCCTTCCAGTTGGGTTAGTTAGTCTCCATAAATCTATTATATTAGTGTTTTTAATATAAGTGTTTAAGAATTCACTAGACTTGGATTTAGCACTACCCTTCCTAAATTTTGTTGATTTTTCTAAGTATGGATCTATAACACAATTAAAGTCCCCCCCCCCCCCCAGTATTACGTTTTGAAAATTATACTCATCTATTTGATCCAAAATTTTCTTTAAAAATTGGGGATTATCAAAGTTTGGAGCGTAAATATTTATCAGAGTCAGTGGAGTGGAATAAATTTCTCCCGCCACTATCGTGTATCTTCCTTCTTTATCAGATATTGTATTCTTTAATATAAACGGTATAACATTCCGAATAATAATAGCCGTTCCCCTGGCTTTAGCAGTAAATGATCAATGATACATTTGGCCTATCCAGTTTGCCCTAAATCTCATCTGTATTTGTAGTTTCGTATGCGTTTCTTGCAGAAACGCTATATCCACCTTCAAAGATTCTAAATGGGCCATAATCCTGCCCCTTTTAATTGGATCATTCGCACCCCTAATATTCCAACTACAAAACGTGACTCCTCCATTGTCCTGCATTATGAATAGGTTTTAGTAATTTTACTTCATGTGGTGTAATTAGATACCTCAGACTTTTGGGTATGTGGGTATCATTCTGCACTTCTGACGTTATTTTACCTCTCCTCCGTATATTGAACCTCCATAATAAAAAGAGAAAGGTGTGTTGAAAAATAGTGATGTAAAAAGGAAAAATAGTTAATTGAGCCACATAAAAGTAAATGCAACAACAAAAAAAACCCACGTGATTTTAAGGAAATAAAAAGGTAATATGCTAAATATCCTGGCACAGTTGATGGCACTATAACTCAAGCCCTCATCGTAATGAAGGATCGCCAGGAATTCCAGTACATCCGTGATAGTGGCAGAGTTGTACGTAGTGCCAGTCCTGGAACAAAATACCTCCCATTTATTTTACATAGGTGAGGTATTGTCTCCTGGTGGACTCCATGTATGATACCGTGATGATGTTCATGGTCCTGTCCGTCAACCCGAATTCCAGGAGAGGTCTATTCAAAACCTGCAAGCCAATAGGTTCATGTAATCATGGCACGGATAACTCTCCCCTGTCACAGGATGTACCAGTAGATTCGGGCGATTTGGTATCGGAAGACATGGTTCTGTGACCATGTCGAGACCACAGGGAACCATGGCTGCGTAGGCCAATCGGGTACTATCAGAATCCCTGATGCGGAGTCTAATTGAATTTTCCGCAATACCCGACTGATGAGGCAGAAAGGGGGAAGTGCATAGAAAAACAAATCCCCCCCAATGTAGCAAGAAAGCATCCATCGCTACTACCCCAGGGTCTGGTTCCCAAGCGACATATGTTGGTATCTGATGGTTAAGTCTAGATGCAAAGAGGTCGCTATCTGGCGTTCCATACTGAGCTATAATGTTGGTAAATACCTGGTGGTTCAACGTCCATTCGGTGTTGTCATTGAATATGCGTTGACCTGGTGTCCACCACTGTGTTGAGATTACCCAGAAGGTAAGTAGCTGATATCCAAATGTTTCTTTCTATGCACCAGTGCCAGATTGAATTTGCCAATTCATCACAAGATATCCACTTGATACCACCCATATGATTAATATATGCCACCATGGTGGTATTATCTATTTGTAGGCGAACATGCAGATGGTGCATATCTGAACAGTAAGCCCGAAGTCCATGAAACGCTCCCAGCATCTCTGGATAATTAATACCTTGTGTCTGAACTAAGGTAAACTTGTGTATATTCCATCTACCACCACAACTGGAGGTGGTATTGGTAGCTCCCCAGCCTTGAGCGCTGGCGTCAGTTTGCAACACAACCAAATGGTTTGTGATTGTGATTGTGATCGAATATTGTTAATCCACCATCGCAATTCCATTTTTGCTTTGGCCGGTAGCTGCATAGGCCTGTCAAAATGACCAGAGTGAAGTTTGAATGCTGTAATTTTGGCTCTTTGTAAATTTTGGTCATGTAAAGTTCCATATTGTGTGGCTGGAAAAGCAGCCACAAGTTTCCCGATTACACTGGCAGCCTGCCGAATGGATGGTTTACTGACGCAAACAAGGCTGTTACATGCCTCTATTAAGTCTGTCGCTTTGCTTTTTGGCAAGGTGACAGTCATATGAGCAGAGTTGATCGTGAACCCCAGATAATCCATTGTCACAGAAGGCATTAACTTGGATTTGTCTGGATGGATGATAAATCCCAGTTTTTGAAATAGGAGCTTGGTGGCTGTAACAGCCAATTTAGCCAATTCCAAGGTTTTCTCTACAATTAGGATGTCATCGAGATATGCCATGACAATGTGTTTTTGTTTCTGAAGAAAAGCCAATGTTGCTTTCAGTATTTTAGGAAATAGTCTGGGGGCTGTTGTTAGTCCATTAGGCAGCGCTTTATACTGCCATAGCTGCCCCATCCAGACACATTTCAAATATCTGTGGTGACCTTCGTGTCTAGGTACTGAATAGTATGGATCTTTTAGATCAATGCAAGCCATGAAGTACCCTTTGGAAACTAGTTGTTTGGCAGTTACAAACGTCTCCATTTTGAAGTGGGTATATTGCACAAAAGTATTCAGTTGTGTCAAATCAATGATAATGCTGCATCCGCCATCTTTTTAAATTTTAGTGAAGATGTTTGATACAAACTCAAGAGGTTCATGTTTGGTTTTCTCTATCACTCCCTTAGAATATAATCTAAGTAGTTCCGCATGACCTTCCACTTTCTCTTTTTGTGAAAGCACAAATTTCCGGCTAGGTACATGTTGAACTGGTAGCAGGAGTTTGTCAACGAATTCAATTTTGTATCCCTGAATACTAAGCAATATGAAAAGATCAGAAGTTATAGAACTCCATGCATCCCGAAACAAGTGTAACCTACCCCCGATTTGTGAAGTTACACATGCGATGTTCACAAAGCAACCAGACCCACCTACCTCCATGGTTACCGGTGGCGCTGGGTTGGCTTCTTCCGTCCTTGGCTCTTAGGTGGAGGCGCTGTGGTGTGGGGTTGGCGCATCTTCCAGGAAGGCCCGCTCTGGGACATGGCCTAAAAAAGACCTTTGTGTGGGTTGTGCGGTCTTCGGTGTTTCACCAGCTGTCCTGTCGTTATGATAGCGGGCCCTGTTGGCAGTTGCATAGGGGTGCTGCCGCCGGCTGACTGAGGACCTGATGGTGGTCGGCGTCTTGATCATGCCGACCGCTTTTGCCTCTTCATCAAGGTCTTTGACCTGTTTGGGCAGGTTGTCCCCGAACAGCAGAGTAGGCGGCGGTGTGCTGCTGGTGTTACACAGCCCTGCGAATTTTGGGTTAAGTGTAGGCCGGATTGCTCTTTTTCTGAAGCAACTGATTTCAAATTGGACATTGCAGAATAGTGCCAGAGCGTCCTGCTGCTCTTCCGTCATGTCTTTCCCATCTATCGATGTGGCAAACGCAGTAATGCCCGCGGCCAGTAGTTTTAATATGTTCTGCATCTTGACCTCTTGGGCCCTGATGCTGGGACTGATGTTCCCCCAGATGGGATTGTTGACTGCAGGCACATTAAGAGATACACAGTTCTCTGGAGCAAGGTACTTGTCCGTGGTGTCATTGATGACTTGCTCATGCAGATGGTGCGTTGTTAAATAGTTTATGCTCGCCGCCAGCTGCGGTTGTAACCGCTGTCCCTTCTGTGATGGTATTACGAATTTTGATACCATTCCCAGAAGCTCCTCTTCCTGCACCCCTAGCACGTTGGGTTCTTCAGCCAACCCCTCTTCAGTGTCAGCCCAGACCTGACTCCTAATGCTCCCCTGCAAAGAGGGTGATTTGGCAGCCCTGGGAAGGGTACTGCCGTGGGTCTGCGAAGAGATCCATGGTGACCAGACTCCTGCTGGAGTAGGTCACGTTGGAGCAGCTGCTCCACCATCCGTTCCATGCGGGATAATCGACCGCCGTCGCTACCCACGAACGGCAGGTTGTCACGCCCAGACGCAGCCGAGTCAACTGGGTTGCCCGACTTCCGCGTGGCTTTGCAGCCAGTCCGCGGTGTTCCTGCGGGCTGTAGCAGCAGGAAGTCGGGGGCTGCCGTTTGCTCAACGGCCAGCTCAGGCATTGTCGGCTGCTGTTTACTGCCCGCGGTCCGGCAGCCCTCTGCAGTCTGTCGGGAAGCGGCCTGTTTCTTTGCTCGAGTTTTCTCCATCGCTCGAGGTAGTGGGCACGCTGTGGATACAAATAAGAACAGAGTGCCCTAACCACTCTAGGTTAGCGGTGCTAACCTGTGGGCTTCTTTTTTAAACTTGTCGGTAGAGGAACAACGCTTCTTCCAACTCTTGCGCTGTGCAATGCGTTCAACGATATGTCACACATGCGTGCTGGCGGGGTCTTCGCACAATGATGGCTGTAGGGAAGAAGCTGTTCTTGAACTTGAACGTTACAGTTCTCATACTCCTGTACCTTCTTCCCGATGGCAATGGTGAAAAGAGTGTGTGGCCAGGATGGTTTGGGTCTCTGATGATGTTGGCTGCCTTTTTGAGGCACCGACTATGATAAATCCCTTCAATGGTTGGGAGGTCAGAGCCAGTGATGGACTGGACAGTGATCACAACTTTTGCAGTCTTTTCCGCTCCTGGATTTTAAATTTTCCAAATCAGGCCACGATGCAGCCAGTCAGTATGTTCTCTACCGTGCACCTGAAGAAGTTCAAGAGAATCCCCTTTGACATACCAAATCTCCAATATCTAATGAAGTAGAGGGGCTGATGTGCTTTCTTTATAACTGCATCAGTGTGCTGGGTCCAGGATTCACCACTCTCTGTGTGAAAAATGATTTTCTCATCTCGTCCTAAAAGATTTTCCCCTCATCCTTAAACTATGAACCCTTGTCCTGGACTTCCCCAACATCGGGAACAATCTTCCTGCATCTAGCCTGTCCAACCCCTTAAGAATTTTGTAAGTTTCTATAAGTTCCCCCTCAATCTTCTAGCGAGTACAAGCCTAGTCTATCCAGTCTTTCTTCATATGAAATTCCTGACATCCCAGGGATCAGTCTGGTGAACCTTCTCTGTACTTCCTCTATGGCAAGAATGTCTTTCCTCAGATTTGGAGACCTAAGCTGTACGCAATGCTCCAGGTGTGGTCTCACCAAGACCCTGTACAACTGTAGTAGAACCTCCTTGCTCCTATACTCAAATCCTTTTGCTATGAATGCTAACAAACTATTCGCTTTCTTCACTGCCTGCTGCACCTGCATGCCTACTTTCAATGACTGGTGTACCATGACACCCAGGTCTCGCTGCATCTCCCCTTTTCCTAAACGGTCACCATTCAAATAATAGTCTACCTTCCTGTTTTTGCCACCAAAGTGGATAACCTCACATTTATCCACATTATACTGCATCTGCCATGCATTTGCCCACTCACCCAGTCTATCCAAGTCATCCTGCAGCCTCCTAGCGTCCTCCTCACAGCTAACACTGTCCCCCAGCTTCATGTCATCCGCAAACTTGGAGATGTTGCATTCAATTCCCTCGTCCAAATCATTAATATATAATCCCAGCACTGAGCTTTGCGGTACCCCACTTGTCACTGCCTGCCATTCTGAAAAGGACCCGTTTATTCCTACTTTTTGCTTCCTGTTTGCCAGCCAGTTCCCATCCCATCAATACTGAACCCCCAATACTGTGTGCTTTAAGTTTGTATACTAATCTCTTGTGTGGGACCTTGTCGAAAGCCTTCTGAAAGTCCAGGGATAACACATCCACTGGTTCTCCCTTATCTCCCTTATCCTACTAGTTACATCCTCGAAAAATTCTATAAGATTTGTCAGACATGATACATCTTTTGCAAATCCATGCTGACTTTGTCCAATGATTTCACCACTTCCAAATGTGCTGCTATCCCATCTTTAATAATTGACTCTAGCAGTTTTCCCCACTACCGATGTTAGACTAACTGGCCTGTAATTCCCCGTTTTCTCTCTCCCTCCCTTTTTAAAAAGTGGGGTTACATTAGCTACCCTCCAATCCTCAGGAACTACTCCAGAATCTATAGCGTTTTGAAAAATTATCACTAAGGCATCCACTATTTCTGGGGCTACTTTCTTAAATACTCTGGGATGCAGCCTATCAGGCCCTGGAGATTTATCCGCGTTTAATCCATTCAATTTACCAAACACCACTTCCCGGCTAACCAGGATTTCACTCAGTTCCTCCATCTCATTTGACCCGCGATCCCCTGCTATTTCCGGCAGATTATTTATGTCTTCCTTAGTGAAGACAGAACCAAAGTAGTTATTCAATTGGTCTGCCATGGCTTGTTCCCCATGATCAATTCACCCATTTCTGACTGCAAGGGACCTATATTTGTTTTAACTAATCTTTTTCTCTTCACATATCTATAAAAATGTTTGCTGTCAGTTTTTATGTTCCCAGCCAGTTTTCTTTCATAATCTATTTTCCCTTTCCTAATTAAGCCCTTTGTCCTCCTACCTTGGCCAATTCACATCTCATACCCTCAAGTTACCTTTCTTTAAGTTCAGGACCCATGTTCCTGAATTAACAATGTCACTCTCCATCGTAATGAAGAACTCAACCATATTATGGTCACTCTTGCCCAAGGGGCCACACACAACAAGGCTGCTAAATAAGGCTGCTAACTAACTGTTCCTCATTACTCAAATGCCCAGTCTAGAATAGCCTGCTCTCTCGTTGGTTCCTCCACATGTTGGTTTAGAAAACTATCCCCCATACATTCCAAAAAATCCTCTTCCTCAGCACCCCTGCCAATTTGATTCACCCAATCTATATATAGATTAAAGTCACCCATTATAACTGTTTTACCTTTGTTGCACACATTTCTAATTTCCTGTTTGATGCCATCTCCAATTCCACTACTACTGTTAGGTGGCCTGTACACAACACCCACTAGCGTTTTCTGCCCTTTAGTGTTTCGCAGCTCTACGCATATCGATTCCACATCCTCCAAGCTAATGTCCTTCGTTTCTATTGCATTAATCTCCTCTCTAACCAGCAACGCTACCCCACCTCCTTTTCCTTTCTGTCTATCCCTCCTGAATATTGAATATCCCTGGATGTTCCGCTCCCAGCCTTGGTCACCCTGGAGCCATGTCCGTGATCCGAACTATATCATAATCATTAATAGCTATCTGCACATTCAACTCATCCACCTTATTACGAATGCTCCTTGCATTGAGGCACAAAACTTTCAGACTTGTTTTTACAACGCTCTTACCCCTTATACAATTATGTTGAAAAGTGGCCCTTTTTGATTTGTGCCCTGGATTTGTCTGCCTGCCACTTTTACTTTTCACCTTGCTACCTGTTGCTTCTACCCTCTTTTACACCCCTGTCTCTGCTCACACATTTAAGAAACGCACAACCTCTTATTCTCTGTTTATTATTATTTTCTTATTTCCCCCCTACATGTTGGGTCTGAGTGCTTCCCTTCTCTACCTCCTGCCTCACGCACTGTCTACTAGCTTTCTCTATTTGAGTCCCTACCCCCAACCAATCTAGTTTAAAGTCTCCCCAGTAGCCTTTGCAAATCTCCCCGCCAAGATATTGGTTCCCCTAGGGTTCGAGTGCAACCCGTCCATTTTGTACAGGTCACACCTTCCCCAAAAGAGGTCCCAGTGATCCAGAAACTTGAATCCCTGCCCTCTGCACCAGTCCTTCAGCCACGCATTTATCCTCCACCTCGCTCCATTCCTACTCTCACTGTCGTGGGGCACAGGCAGTAATCCTGAGATTGCTACCTTTGTGGTCCTTCTCCTTAACTCTCCTCGTAACTCCCTAAATTCTCCTTTCAGGACCTCTTCTCTTTTTCTCCCTATGTCATTGGTACCTATATGTTCTACCTCGGGCTCTCCCTCCCATTTCAGGATATCTTGGACATGTTCAGACACATCCCAGACCCTGGCACCAGGGAGGCAAACTACCATCTGGGTCTCCGGACTGCGTCCACAGAATCGCCTATCTGAACCCCTAACTATAGAGTCCCCTATTACTACTGCCCTCCACTTATTTTCCTTACCCTTCTGAGCAACAGGGCCGGTCTCTGTACCTGAGGCCCGGCCGCTGTTGCTACCTCCAGGTAGTCTGTCCCCTCCAACAGTACTCAAGCAGGAGTACTTATTGCCAAGGTGTACAGCCACCGGGTTACTCTCTAGTCCCTGCCTCCGCCCCTTGCCCCTCCTAACCGTGACCCACTTGTGGGCCTCCTATGGTCTTGGAGTAGCCACCTCTCTGTAACTCCTCTCTATGATTTCCTCGCACTCCCTGACCAGACAGAGGTCATCGAGCTGCTGCTCCAGGTTACTAATACGTTCCCTTAGGAGCCCCATCTTGATGCACCTGGCGCAGATGTGGATGTATGGAAGGCTATCAGACTCCCTGACCTCCCACATGTGACATCCAGAACAGTAAACTGCCCTGGCCCTCATACTCCCCCCTTACTCTGGATACAATACAAAGTACATTACAATACAATAGAAACTGCTGGAAGAAATCAGCAGGGATCTGACTACCAAACAGCTCCTCCCTCTTGTCCGCTTCCACCAATCAGCGGCTTCCTCAAGCCCACTTGTTTTGAAATGCAAATGGAATGTTGGAACGTTACAGATTTGGGTTCCTCCCATTACCATGTTGGGTTTACGGGGAGATACCAAAACAGCTAAAAGCAATATTCGCGAAATAGAATGCGGACGCATGGACGTCTGAACGAAGAGAGTTTTAAATATATAGAGATAAGATAAGATATATCTTCGTATATTGTAGTTATGTGCTTATGAGGTTGTGGTGTATAGTAGCCTGATGGCTGTAGGGAAGAAGCTGTCCTGAACTTGTTGGACGTTACAGTTTTCAGGCTCCTGTACCTTCTTCCCGATGGCAATGGTGAAATGAGTGTGTGGCTAGGATAGTTTGGGTCACTGATGATGTTGGCTGCCTTTTTGAGGCACAGACTATGATAAATCTCTTCGAAGTTGGGAGGTCAGAGCCAGTGATGGACTGGGCAGTGGTCAAAAATTTCTGCAGTCTTTTCCGCTCGTGGATTTTAAATTTTCTGAATCAGGCCACGATGCAGCCAGTCAGTATGCTCTCTACCGTGCACCTGAAGAAGTTCAAGAGAATCCCCTTTGACATACTAAATCTCTGATATCTTAGGAAGTAGAGGTGCTGATGTGCTTACTTTATAACTGCATCAGTGTGCTGGGTCCAGAAAAGATCGTCGGAAATATGCACGCCTAGGAATTTGAAGATTTTGACCCTCGCTACCATCGTCCTTTTGATATAAACAGGATTGTGGGTCCTCATTCTTCCTCTTCCAGTCCACAATTAGTTCTTTGGTTTTACTGATGTTGAGAGCCAGGTCGTTGTGCTGGCACCATTTGGACAATTCGGTCGATCTCACTTCTATACTCTGTCTCATCACCATCTGTAATTCGTCCAACAACGCGGTGTCATCGGCGAACTTGATGATGGAGTTCGTATTATTTCTGGCTACACAGTAATGAGTATAGAGTGAGTAGCGCCGGGGGATGAGCACGCAGTCTTGAAGTGCTCCCGTACTGATTATTACTGAGGACGAAGTGTTTCTGCCAATTCGAACATACTGTGGTCTGTGGATGAGGAAGTCGAGGATCCAATTGCAGAGGAAAATGCGGACCCAGTTCCATGAACTTGGTAACTAGCTTTATTTAAATCAAAAATATTTATTCAAATATTAAAATAGTATTTACAATACAATAAATCAAAATAGAACCCACCGCCATAATACATATACTAAGTAAACCACCAAACAACTATATTGGAATCCTTGTCCAGGATACTTTCAAACCCCCTCGGTGCTCAACGGTCCTGGAAATACCCCAGGGTGCCCATGGACCGCACGTAGTCCCTTCCTAGTACCACCCAGGCGCAGACGTAACCCTGGAAAAATGGGCAGGGAGCCAGCTCGGGCAGAGCCCTCTTCCGCCTGGCGCCGTGACTCGCGGATGGCCAAAGATCAGGAGGGCAAGGAGCAGCCCGTTTAGATATTGAAACGTGGCTGCAGCCTCACGCACTCCATATACATGTGGTACACACACTCTTCCAGCCGACAAAAGTGGCAGGCGGCTGGTAAGTCTGTGAACCATGAGAGAAACAGGTTGCAGGGAACTACTCGGTGAAATACCCTCCATCTCTGGTCCCCAATGTAGAGGAGGAGAATCCCTGCGTGGAGGGACCCCACCGTGGCCCCCCCTCGCGACCGGCAGGCAACACCAACCGCCACTTGGTGTCCGAATGTTGGACCAGGATGAGGAAGTGTGGAGGAGGAGCCCGCACAGGAGACGCTTCCCTGCGTCTCGGAGGGAGATGAATGGTGTCGAGGAAAGGCGGCTCAAGTTGTGTGGGACAGACTCCCGGGAAGGATTACGGCACCTGGGTCAGATGAATACTTCTGGCTGAGCGGAAGTTTGTTCAGCTACAAGTACTCCACATGTTCGACCCCACCCCCCACACCCGGTGGGGTGGCACAAGGGCTGGCTGCTCTCACGCTCGGGCCCTCGTGAGGGGGGAGGGGGGTGGTGGCGGTCGACGGCAACTATGTTCCAGACTCTCAACAAGTTCCTATAGAAGCCGGGCTCACTATCCAGAAAAAGTGACAAAACACAGTAAATAATAATTTCTATGTGATGATTGTTTAAAATCCATGTGTACGGAAGAGCAAGCAATTCAAATAGTGAAACATCTGACTTCTCTTTGTAATAAGGGATGATTCATGCCATCCAAGTGGATCAGCAACATCCGTGTTGTATTCAAGAGCATGCCACTAGATGACAGAGCCAAGGAGGCGAGGGATTTGGATTTGGACAAAGACAATCTGCAAATAGAAAGGGCACTGGCATTGCACTGGTGTGTCGAAACAGATGTGTTCAAGTTCATAATCTCGATTCAAGAGTGACCAAGAAGGTCGCATTCTATCCGTGATTGGTTCTGTTTATAACCCTTTGGGATTTCTTGCACAGTTTAAACTGCCAGCCAAGTTGATTTTTCAGGATCTTTGTAAGGAAAAACGTGGATGGGATGAGAGTATAACGCAAACTACCCCTCAGCGATGGACAGAATGGTTAGCAGATCTTAACAAGATCTCAGAATTCAAAGTGGACTGGTGCATGAAGCCGACAAACTTTGGTTGAATCATTAGTATAGTTAATACTATCTATACTAATTATAGTGTTAGTCACTTTTTTCACCCCTTACACTTTACTAACATCACTTACTTTATTCACATGTTTTATTATTACTTTTATATTATGTATTTTATTTCATATTATATATTATATGGATTTAAGTATGATTGTTATATAGTTAGTTCAAAGAGACGTGTGTATAAGAATGATACAGAAATTAAATTTCATCGATCTGATGTTTGGGTATAGGATTGGGTTAGATGAGCTGAGACATCTACTATATAATAATTACAGGTGAATTACATTCTAAAAAAGTAATCCTTATGAATATATATGGTCCTAATTTTGATAACCCATTATTCTTCAAGAAAATATTTAACAATATCCCTATATCCACTCAATATAATCTAATAATTGGAGGTGATTTTAATTGTACCTTAGATAATTATTTAGATAGATCAAAAGTTGGAAAATGAAATAAAACAATTAGATATTGAAAATGCAATTTCCCCTTCAAAGGAGCTAAGTAATAAAATTGCATCATTAAAATATAAGCTAAATAAAAATAAATTCAAATCAGATTATTAAACTTTTTCAACAGACTAAACAAGTGCACTTTGAATTTGGGGATAAACCACAAAAATTACTGGCACGCCAGCTTAGAAAATTAGATGAGGAGAAAATGATACATAAAATTAGATCTGAACAAGGAGAAATATTGACTTTACCAAAAGATATCAATGATACATTTTTACAATATTATCAAAATCTTTATTCATCTAAACTAGCAGGACAACCAGATGGAATGGAAACATTCCTACAAGAATGTCATATTAATAGTTTGGATCAGGAAGGTAGAGACTTGTTAAATGCTGATATATCAGTAAAAGATATTGAAGAATCAATTGGATCATTAAATAACGGAAAAGCCGCAGGCCCTGATGGCTTAAGTGTTGAATTTTATAAGAAGATTTATGATCTGATCTCTCCACGTTTACATATAATATAGAAATATGCTAATGAACAAGGAAAGTTACCAGAATGATTAAATGATTCTACAATTACACTTATCCCAAAAGCTGATAAAGATTTGGAAGACCCTGGGTCATACAGAGCAATAGCTCTTTTAAACACTGATCAAAAAATACTAACTAAAATTTTATCTCGGAGGCTAAGTTTAGTGATTAATAACTTAATACATCATGACCAAACAGGTTTCATCCCAAAACGCTACTCATCTTATAATCTGAGACGTCTATTCAATATCATATACTCAAAAAGAGTGAATGATATTGAACTAACTGTCATATCCTTAGATGCTGAAAAAGCATTTGACCAGGTTGCATGGCCATATTTATTTAAAATAATGCAGAAATTTCAACTGGGGGATAGATTTTCCAAATGGGTAAAAATCGTATACACGAATCCAACTGCAAGAATCAAATCAAATGTTATCAGCAAAATTTAATCTCTTTAGGGGTTGTAGACAAGGATGCCCGTTATCACCATTACTATTTGCTCTGGTAATAGAACCATTAGCCTAAATGATTAGATCAGAACCAGAAATATATGGATATAATACCAAAAATACAACGAATCAAATATCTCTATACGCAGATGACATCTTATATAACTTCGGAGTCACGTGAGTGACATCGTGAAGACCCCGCCAGCACGCATGTCCCCAGGAAGCGAGGGGAGAACGTGGAAAGCGATGGTACGTGGAAGAGTGCCTCGCCCCCGACAGCGGCATCACCCCGTGTTGCAGAGGATCCATGGGGGCCGGGCCGGGGAACAGCTGCGCTACAGGAGAGCCCAGCAGCCACAGCACGCCACGTACAGCTGCCGGGGATATCTGCCGTAGGGCTGTCTGGCAGAGCTACTGCTGCGTCGAGCAGCCCTGCAGGAGCAGGAGCTGCTGGCATAACACTGGGTCAGGCTGCAGTCAAGGGCGCCGGTGGCAGCAGTAGACGGTCGGTTAAGCTTAGCTCTGGCAGCTGCCGACCATGCGCCTCCACGCAGAAGATTGGGCGATAGTGGAGGTAAGCCTGCACGGACTTTGGGGAGCCAGGTACCGGGGACCGGCGCTGACTCATCTCCACTGCCTTCCTACCAGGCAGGTGGACCACCGCAGTCCGCTCGAAGGCCGACTAGCGGAAAGTCCGTGCGGTAGTCGTATGGACCTGCAGGAGCATTAACCCATGACAACCTACCTTCGGGCCCTAGTCTGCATCTTATGGAGGTGTGGTCCACTAGTAGAAGCCCCAGAGAAATTGCAGAGCCTGGGGAAGTCGGCTTGTCCGCCGCGAGTAGCGGGGACGGTCATATTGCCAGGTTGGAGCTCTTGGTGGAGCAACTAGTCCAACGGGATATGGACCGGGATGAACGGGAGTCCCAGGCCTCCACAAGCCATGCCAGGAGACCGCCCAGCATATCGTCTTCTCTAGCCAGACGTACCAGAAGTTGCTGGATGCTGACTATGATGACAAACCAGGGATGCCGGAGAGCCAGTCCTAGGTGCGGACCTGCTGGATGTCGTGGGGAAAATTTGCCACAGCTACGCACAATGGGGAGCCGCTGCACCCCAAACTGGCGGGAATGATTGACTATCTGACCACTCACCAGTCCCTGGGTCAGTTAGTCACTGACACCATGGATGCATTCAAACCACCTGACAACTGCATCACTTTAAGTGTGCCCACGGGGAATGCTCACATTTGGGGGAATTGAGTACTACCACCAAGATGCAGGATGTCCGCCTACATCGCATCCTCAAACTTCTATCGACGGGCATTACAGCATTTGCCTGCACCCTTGATGGGGATGATGTGCCCAGCGAGCCGCAGGATGCCCTGGCACCTCTGCAATGCGCAATTCAAAATTAACTGCCTTCGTAAGAGCTCCATCCGGCCGACACTCAACCCGTAATGTGCAGGGTTGTGCCGTCCCTCCACCACTCCACCACCCGATCAGTTGTTTGGGGAAGATCTCTCCAAGCAAGTCACAAAACTAGACGAGGAGGCCAAGACCGTGGGCCTTATGAAACCTCCACCGGCTAAAGTCCACCCATATCAGGCGATGGGGCCACCGCCATGACACCACCGCAAGAGTCCCCCAAAACGTCATACGCCAAGACCCGCCGTTAACCATGGAGGTAAGGGGGTCTGGTTCTTCTAAGGCAGTAGCACTTCTACCCGCACAAGTCGGGGGTCGGTTGCAAGCATTTTGTGGTGCTTGGGGTGCAATCACCACAGCCACGTTTATTCTACAAAGTGTTCACGGTTATGTCATAGCATTATTGATGGTAAACTTCCCCCCAACACAGCATGAACCTCGGCACATTTTACGCTCTCTCAGACTGAGATAAAGGAGGGAAATCTTACGGCTAGCAGCAAAAGGGGTGATTGGCAAAATGACACACGAACCCCTTGAGTTTGTGTCTATCTTTATAAAAACCAAAAAAGATGGGGGGAGTCGGATCCAGGGTGTTTTATGGCTTGCATCAATTTAAAAGATGCATACTATACAGTCCCCATCACAGAATCTCACAGGAAGTTCCTGAACTTTGTCTGGAACGGACAGTTGTGGCAATACAAAGCCTTACCCAATGGGTTACCCACAGCCCCAGACTATTTACCAAATTAGTAAAAACCATACTGGCACTCATCCAATAACACAATTCTATCGTCATGGCATATTTAGACGATATCCTTAGCGTGGGACAGACCCTCCAATTGGCTACGCTGGCTGTTCCAGCGACCAAATCTTTATTCGAGACGTTAGGGTTTGTAACCCATGCAGACAAATCCACCCTGAAACTCTCTGAAGTTATGGATTACCTGGGTTCACCATTGACACAAACTTACTGATGATCAATATCCCGACCAACAAAGCTTTAGACATAAAAGAAGCATGCTACAGCCTTGCTTGCGCCAGGATACCGACTATCCGACAAACGGCAAAAGAAATTGGGAACCTGGTAGCTACGTCCTCAGCTGCGTAATTCGGACCGTTACATTACAAAATTTACAAAGAGTAAAGATAGCAGCATTAAAAGCAAATGCTGGGCATTTTGATAGACCAATACGGTTGCCAAATCCGGCTAGAGCTGAGCTACAATGGTGGATTGACATTATTAGTGAGTGTTACAGATCCATCATTGCTAGCAACCCATCCGTCGTGCTACAGACTGACGCAAGCGCACAAGGTTGGGGTACAACTGACACCATGTCCAGTTGTGGTGGCAGATGGGACCCTCACGAGTCTCCCCTCCTCCTGACACCAGGGATAATTTATCTGGAGATGTTAGGGGTTTTCCAGGGACTGTGGGCTTACTGTCCTAATTCACGGCACTTATATGTCCGCCTCCAAACAGATAACACAACGGTGGTGGCTTATATCATTCATATGGGTGGTATCAGGCCGTTATCTTGGGACAAATTGGCCAATACAATCTGGCACTGGTGCATTGAGAAAATATTTATATCACAGCGACCTATTTACCAGGGAAGTTCAATACGGTGACGGACACCAGGTCATGAGTGTTCAATGATAACATCGAGTAGATGTTGAATTCCCCAAATTTGCTGAAATTATAGCTCACTTTGGCACGCCAGATATTGACCTCTTTGCGTCCAGGTTGAACCATCAGATACCATATAACCATATAACCATATAACGATTACAGCACGGAAACAGGCCCTCTCGGCCCTTCCAGTCCGTGCCGACCATTTGTTTTCCCCTAGTCCCATCTACCTGCACTCAGACCATACCCCTCCATTCCCTTCACGTCCATATACCTATCCATTTTACTTTTAAGTTATGCTCCAACTTTTAAGTTGTACACCAACTTGTGTGTCTTGGGAACCAGACCCTGGGGGAGTAGCTATGGATGTTTTTTCTCTCCATTGGGGGGAAATGGTTTTACTACATATTTCCCCCATTCTGCCTCATGTCGGGTATTGCAGAAAATTCAACTGGATTCTGCAACTGGCATTGATCATACCCGACTGGCCTACTCAGCCATGGTATCCGATGGCCCTCCAAATCTTGCAACGTCCATGGATTCAGTTTGGTAAAAATCCCACACTGATTACTAACCCCATTACAGGGGACAGTCACCCGTGCCTTGGTCACCTAAACATGTTGGCCTGCAGGTTCTATCGGGGCCGCTCGTCAGGGCCGGCATATGACCAAGAGCCAAGGACCTCATCTCAGCGTCATGCCGAGCATCAACCAGGAGGCAGTACCTCATTCAGGTCAGGAAGTGTGAGGCATTCTGCTCCCGTACCAACACGACCTACAACTCGGCTACGATCCCTGATGTCCTGGAATTCCTAGCGGGCCTTCATTACGATGCGGGCCTTAGCTCCAGTGCCATCAACAGCGCCAGGAGTGCATTATCCTCATACCTAGACATCGGTACAGGCTCTATCCGCCTGGTGTTTAAATTAATGAGGGGCGTGTTTAACACCAACCCTCCACGACCCAGATACAACATCACCAGGGAAGTAGGGATCGTTCTGACCCTACTGAGGAGCTGGTCTCCTATGACAGAGTTACCACTCAAAAAGCTCACCCTCAAAGTGGTGATGCTGATGGCACTGCCTACAGCTCAACGAGTCCAGGCACTACAAAAGCTGCGGCTGGATAGCATGGTCTCCACCCCTGCAAAGGTAATTTTTTTTGTCCAGGACCTATTGAAGCAGCACAGACATGGGGATTGTGGGCTGCAGGTGGAGTTTTGGGCGTACCCCACTGATGCCACCCTCTGCATAGTCACCCATCTCCGCCTCTACATTCGCACTACAGGAACCATCCGGAAGATGGAGCAGGGGCTCCTCATCAGCCACACTCTCCACATCACCAGGTGACTGTGCAGACTATCGCAAGGTGGCTCAGGGTGGTGTTGGGTACAGCAGGAACAGGTACTAACATTTTTAAATCTCACTCTACCAGGGCTGCATCCACATCAGCGGCGAGGGCCATGGTGGTGCCCATGGACCACATCCTCTCCACCGCGGGCTGGGCCAGTGAAGCAACCTTCCAGCGGTTCTACAATAAGCCACTGGTTGCCACCACAACATTCGCGGAAGCCGTGCTGGGAGCCGCTCAGTTAATGACTTGTCCCCGAATTAGGGGTCTTTTGCTTTGTTATTATTTGTGTTAATGACTGTGCATTATTTTTCAGCCTGTTCAGTCTGGAATGCATTAACTACCTTCCTCCATCAGAATTGCGGGAGTGTGATAGCATGGACGATGTCCAGGGCGTGAAATCACAGAGCTTTGAAATCTTCACAAAGTCACTCACGTGACTCCGAAGTAAAATAGTAAGATTAAACAAGAACTTACCAAGTTCGAAGTTTGATCTTTATTTTATGAGGAGTCGCGGTGAGGAATTTTGTGCCCACCGCTCCCACCCTCTATGATAAGGTCAACTGGTATGTTCTACGTTCTTAATCTTACTATTTCCAGTCATGGTGCTGTCTGTGATTCCACACCGCTGCTTTGAGAATGTTGTGCATGCGTGCTGGCGGGGTCTTCACGAAATCCCTCACCGCAACTCCTCATAAAATAAAGATCAACCTTCGAACTTGGTAAGTTCTCGTTTAATCTTACTAATTTATATCGCAAAACCGGAGATTAGTATTCCTAATCTACTTAATGTTATAACTAAGTTTGGCACATTTTCTGGGTATAGAATTAACTGGAATAAAAGTGACATTATGCCTATAACTGGAATCAAATTAAATATACTAGAACAATTTCCACTTAAAATAGTCACGGACAAATTTAAATATCTAGGAATTAATGTATCTAAATCCTATAACTGTCTATTTAAATATAATTACCCTCAATTGTTAAATAAACTAAAAAAATATATATTATATTGGAAAACACTACCTATTTCAATGATCGGTAGAATAAATGCTATAAAAATGTTTTTTTTTTTGCCACAATTGTTATATTTATTTCAAGCCATCCCTTTATATCTCCCTAAAATGGTTTAAAAACAAATAGATACTTTGGTTAATAGTTTTATTTGGGACTATAAAAATCATCGAATAAGTAAAAAACATCTATGTAAATCTAAAATAAATGGCACTACCAAATTTCTTATATTATTTCTGGGCAGTTGAGATTAAAAATATGAATTTTTGGTTGGTAAATTTAGATTATGAACCAAACTGGCTGAAGATGGAAAAGGAAGACTGTTTGCCTTTTGATGTAGGTTCGATTCTTTTTGCACCAAGGGAAGTACAAAAAAAAACGTATGGTGATAACCCTATAATTCATAGCAATAGATGTATTTAGAAACAAATAGTTAAGACCCTGCATATGGATAATTTGTCACTTTGTTTGCCAATTATGAATAATCCTTTGTTTAAGCCCTCTGTATTGGACAAGTGGTTTAGACACTGGAATGATGTAGGAATTAAAAGGATAGAACACCTTTACAAGAAAGGAAAATTTATTTCATTTCAAGAGTTACAGGATATCTATGGATTGCAGTCAAATAACATATTTAGGTATTTACAAATTAGAAACTATATTAAGTCAAATACGCAAGACTATAAAAATAGAAAACCAGGATTATTAGATGAATTGTTTAATAAACACCCAAATACAGAAAAATTAATAGCGTATATATACAATACTATCTTAGATAGGGAAATCCCAACTTCGGAAATATATCGACAAACATGGGAAAATGAAATAGGTTTATCTATAACGAAGGAAACTTGGGAAGAAAGTGTACAATTTATACATCGTTGCTCATTAAATGCTAGACATATATTGATAACAATTTAAGATATTACACAGATTACATTATTCAAAAACGAAATTAAATAGAATTTATCCTAACATTTCTTCTATTTGTGATAAATATCAGAACTTGAAAGCTAACTTAATGCATAGTTTTGTAACATGTATAAAACTCAACTATTATTGGAGAGAAATCTTTAGAGTTATCTCTGAAGTTCTTAAAATTAAACTGGATCCAGATCCAAAATTAATAATATTAGGCGTTCCAGATTCAAATCTAATATTAACAATAAACCAAAAAAAATTCTTGGATTACTGTTTGATAATAGGGAAAAAATAATATTGAAATTTTGGAAGGGAACATTATCCCCCACAATTAAAATGTGGACAGTGGAAATGTTGGAGACATTGCATTTGGAAAGAATCAGATTTGTCCTAATGGACAAATACGAACTCTTTGAACATATATGGTCCCCATATACAGAGTATTTGAAGGGGTAGCTGTTCTTGGCATCACAACTCAATGGGCACCCGGCAGGATTAGATGAAAATAATTCTCTTTTTTTTGGATTTGTATGCATGTCTCTATTGATATCGTTATTTGAAACTGTGTTATTCACTATTAAGATGAATAATATATACTATAATCTTTTTTTTTCCTTTTTTTCTTTTTTTTCTCTTCTCCTTCTCTCTCTATATAATAAAAATTATTATTTAATCACCATTCTTATTGATTAAAATCTATTATTTTCCTTTTCTACTTTCTAAAAAATAGAAGTTTATAAGTATTATTTGTAACATCCGTATACCTATTGAAATAAGTTGATTGTGTATTTGAAAAGTTGTTATACCGTTGTTATGATGGATTCTAATACAAATATTATTTAAAAAACTTTGGTTGAATAAGATATACACAGCTGCATCACTTTTTAGACGCAGGTGAATGTGGCTACGGTACTGTTTCATATCTAAGACTGGGAATTATAACAATGAAGAGCATGTAGAATTCTTAATGGGAAAGGCCAGATTGGCACCATTGAAGCAAATAAGGATTCCCAGAATGGAACTTACTGCCGCATTCTTAGCTGTTAAAGTTGACATAATGCTGCAAAAGGAACTGCAGCTTCAGCTGTATGTATCTATCTTCTGGACTGATAGTACTGCATTGCTTAAATACTTTAACAATGAGAACAAGCGTTTTCTAATATTTATAACGAACAAAATCATTTATGCAAGGAGAGCTACTAATGGATCACAGTGGAAATATGCTAATGCAAAGGAAGATCCTGCGGATGAAACCCCTAGAGGACCAAACAGCTGACTGCTTCTTAAGCAATAAGAGACGGATCAAAGGACCAGCGTTTCTCTGTAAGCCAGACAGAGAATGGCCATAGCTTGAACTGGGAATTGATATCTCTGCTAATGATCCGGAAATCAAGCAAAACATCAAAGTGAATGTTTTTGTTAAAGATTCGTCGAACCCAACGAACGATTAATTTCCAATTTCTCATCATGGAATACGTTGATGACTGCAATGGCTTGGTTCCTTAAAGCCAAAACAAGGTTATTGCCTTCCGCAAAGACCGCTCCCTCAGCGACTCCCTTGTCAGTTCTTCCCTCCCCTCCCGCTCTACTGCTTCCCCGGGCACTTTCCCTTGCAACCGCAAGAAATGCAACACTTGTCCCTTCACCTCCCCCCTCCACTCCTTTCAGGGGCCCAAGCAGACCTTCCAGGTCCGACAGAGGTTCACCTGCACCTCCTCCAACCTCATCTACTGCATCCGCTGCTCCAGATGCCAGATGATCTATATCGGTGAGACCAAGCGGAGGCTTGGCGATCATTTCGCTGAACACCTCCGCTCGGTCCGCAAAAAACCAACCCGACCTCCCGGTCGCTCAGCACTTCAACTCCCCCTCCCATTCCGTATCCGACCTCTCGGTCCTGGGCCTCCTCCATGGCCAGAGTGAGCAACACCGCAAGTTGGAGGAACAGCACCTCATATTCCGCTTGGGGAGTTTGCATCCTTTGGGCTTGAACATCGAATTTTCTCAATTCTGTTAACCCCTGCTGTCTCCTCCCCCTCCCACCTCTCCCTCAGCCCTCGGGCCCTGGCATTCCCTCTATCTCTATCTCCCTCCCCCACCCTAGTCGCACTAGCTTCTCATTTTCACACCACAAACAGCTTACAATGGCTCGTTCCCTTTATCATCGATACTTTTTTGCATATCTTTCATTCATTGTTCTTTATCTCTCACATCACCGTCTATATCTCTCGTTTCCCTGATCCCTGACCAGTCTGAAGAAGGGTCTCGACCCGAAACGTCGCCTATCTCCTTCGCTCCTTAGATGCTGCTGCACCCGCTGAGTTTCTCCAGCATTTTGTTTAACCCTCGATTCTCCAGCATCTGCAGTTTCTTCGTTAACACAAGGTTATTGCTGTTTGCTCAAAAAGGGAAAAAGATTGCTGAAGGTATATTTGAAAAGGATCCTGGTAAACTAAAGGAAAAGGTTGAAAAGAAGATGCAAGTCTTTTAGGCATTGTACCACGTACAGGGATTACATCTGGACGATCTTCTCAGAGCAGAAAACGCAATTATCTCTTTCAGTCAAAGACAAAGATACAAAGAAGAGATATGGACGTTAGAACCTGGAGTACATGGTGTCAAAAGAGACAAAAGAGTACAAGATTGATCCGGTAATGGAAGAAGGACTGACAGTAGGTGGTCGCCTGAATAGACCAGCAATGCTTGAGGAAGCTAAGCATCCTATTATTCTCTCGAATGACTTTCATATTTCAACATTATTGTTATGCGATATGGATGAAAAATCAGACATGGAGGAAGAACTTATATGATGTCAAAGCTTCGTAAAAAATATTACATTATCAAAGCTAACTGTACTGCAAGAAAGATAATACAAATTGTGTTGAATGTAGACAGCAGTGTGGAAAGGTTGGAGAACAGAAAATGTCGGGCTTACCTCTGGAGAGGATTCAACCAGATAACGCTCCATTTACAGACGTAGGAATAGATTATTTCGATCCCATTGAGGTTAAAAGAGGACAAAGTATGATGAAAAGGTATGGTGCAATCGTCACTTGCATGGCAAGCAGAGGGGTGCATCTTGAGGTTGCATCTACACTTGATACAGACTCCTGTATTCATGCATATAACCATATAACAATTACAGCACGGAAACAGGCCCTCTCGGCCCTTCCAGTCCGTGCCAATCATTTGTTTTCCCCTAGTCCCATCTGCCTGCACTCATACCATACCCCTCCATTCCCTTCCTGTCCATATACCTATCCACTTTAGATTTAAATGTTAAAATCGATCCTGCCTCCACCACTTCTGCTGGAAGCTCATTCCACACAGCCACCACCCTCTGAGTAAAGAAGTTCCCCCTCACGTTACCCCTAAACTTCCGTCCCTTAATTCGCATGTCATGCCCTCTTGTTTGAATCTTCCCTACCCTCAATGGGAAAAGCTTATCCACGTCAACTCTGTCTATCCCTTTCATCATTTTAAAGACCTCAATCAAGTCCCCCCTTAACCTTCTGCGCTCCAAAGAATAAAGACCTAACTTGTTCAACCTTTCTCTGTAACATAGTTGCTGGAACCCAGGCAACATTCTAGTAAATCTCCTCTGTACTCTCTCTATTTTGTTGACATCCTTCCTATAGATTACGAAGATTTATCTGTCGACGAGGTCAAGTTTCATCATTAAGATCAGATAATGGTACGAATTTTATTGGAGCGGAAAGAGAATTGAGAGAAGCACTTCAAAGCTTAAATCACCATGAGCTGAGGATGAACTGAGCCATAAGCCGAGTCATCAGCTGAGCCGAGAGCTATGAGTCATGGACATGATTACGGGCTTAGAGCAAGTTTATGATTTGATTTGAACAGCTATGAAGATGGAAAAGTGATGGACTATATCATTGTTTTGTATTACTTCAATAAAAATCAATTAATCAAGATTCAAGGGCAGGGAGACTTATTATTACTATCTCCGGAACTCATTGAGTGCGTGAACTATATCTCCACTTCATCCTACGAGAAGTTATGGCTATTAAGGTTGGATCATGTGAACGTCACCGAAACTACCATTAAAGGTACATAGCAGATTTACGAGAATGTTGCCAGAACTAGATGGTCTGAACTATCTGGGAGGTTCAATAGGCTTGAACTCAACTTGGAGTGCAGGAGGAGGAGAGGCAATCTTATAGAGGTATGTAAAATCATGAGAGGAATAGATTTGGTAAATGCACAGTCTCTTGCCCAAAGTAGGGGAATAGAAAACAAGTAAACATCGGTTTATGACGAAGTGGAAAAGATTTAATAGGAATCTGAGGGGTAACATTCTCATACAAATGGTGGTGGGTGTATGGAACAAGATGCCAGAGAAGTTAGTTGAGGCTGGGACTATCCCAACGTTTAAGACACAGTTAGAAACATGATGGGTAGGACAGGGATATGGACCAAACACAGACAGGTGGGGCTCGTGTGGCTGGGACATGTTGGCCTGTATGGGTAAGTTGGGCCGAAGGCCCTGTTTCCACATTGTATCACTCTATGACGCTATGGAGGAACAGCACCTCATATTTCGATTGGGCAGCTTACAACCCAGAGGTATGAATATTCATTTATCTATCTAAAAGTAACCATTGCAACTCTCTCTCTCTCTCTCTGCGTCGTGCCCCACACCACGTCGTTGTTGAGTCTCATTGTGAGTGTCTCGCCTTCACGTAAGCCAGAGCTAACAATGGCCTGTCTACTTTAACCTCGTTACTTTTTTGCCTCTGTTTCATTCATTTGTTTTGTTGTCTCTCTATGCTATTATAGAATGTGTTCGTATGATACATAATCCCATAGGTTGCGCTATCGACGTTGCGTAATTTTCCATGACACAACTGATTGATGTCACCACACCCCGCTCAGTAATGTTCATTTACTTCCGGATCTTCGGCCGGTGGGTAAACGCAGATGGAACTGCCCACTCCCTGTTAACATATAACCATATAACCGTATAACAATTACAGCACGGAAACAGGCCCTCTCGGCCCTTCCAGTCCGTGCCGACCATTTGTTTTCCCCTAGTCCCATCTACCTGCACTCAGACCATACCCCTCCATTCCCTTCACGTCCATATACCTATCCACTTTACTCTTAAATGTTAAAATCGATCCTGCCTCCACCACTTCTGCTGGAAGCTCATTCCACACAGCCACCACCCTCTGAGTAAAGAAGTTCCCCCTCACGTTACCCCGAAACCTCTGTCCCTTAATTCTCATGTCATGCCCTCTTGTTTGAGTCTTCCCTACCCTCAATGGGAAAAACGTATCCACGTCAACTCTGTCTATCCCTTTCATCATTTTAAAGACCTCAATCAAGTCCCCCCTTAACCTTCTGCGCTCCAAAGAATAAAGACCTAACTTGTTCAACCTTTCTCTGTAACATAGTCGCTGGAACCCTGGCAACATTCTAGTAAATCTCCTCTGCACTCTCTCCATTTTGTTGACATCCTTCCTATAACTAGGCGACCAAAATTGTACACCATACTCCAGAATTGGTCTTACCAATGCCTTGTACAATTTTAACATTACTTCCCTACTCCTATATTCAATGCTCTGATTTATAAAGGCCAGCACACCAAAGGCTTTCTTTACCACCCTATCTACATGCGATTCCACCTTCAGGGAACTATGCACAGTTATTCCTAGATCCCTCTGTTCCACAGCATTCCTCAATTCCCTACCATTTACCATGTACGTCCTATTTTGTTTTGTCCTGCCAAGATGTAGCACTTCACACTTATCAGCATTAAACTCCATCTGCCATCTTTCAGCCCACTTTTGCAAATGGCCCAAATCTCTCTGTAGACTTTGAAAATCTACTTCATTATCCACAACACCACCTATCTTAGTATCATCTGCATACTTACTTATCCAATTTTCCTCCCCATCATCCAGATCATTGATGTACATGACAAACAACAGTGGACCCAACACAGATCCCTGAGGCACCCCACTGGTCACCGGCTTCCAACCTGACAAAAAGCCATCCACCATTACTCTCTGACATCTCCCATTCAGCCACTGTTGAATCCATCTTGCTACTCCGCCATTAACACCCAAAGATTGAACCTTCTTAACCAACCTTCCATGGGGAACCTTGTCAAAGGCCTTACTGAAATCCATATAGACAACATCCACTGCTTTACCCTCATCAATTTCCCTAGTTACCGCTTCAAAAAATTCAAGAAGGTTTGTCAAACATGACCTTCCAGGCACAAATCCATGTTGACTGTCCCTGATCAGACCCTGTTTATCCAGATGCTTATATATATTATCTCTAAGTATCCTTTCCATTAATTTGCCCACCACTGACGTCAAACTAATAGGTCTATAATTGCTAGCTTTATTCTTTGAACCCTTTTTAAACAATGGAACAACATGCGCAGTACGCCAATCCTCCGGCACTATTCCCGTTTCTAATGACATTTGAAACAAGTGTCCAATTTCCCTTGAAAACCATGGCTCTTTCCAATTTTTACTATTTCCTTTCAACCTAACAGGGACATAAAGATTCTCTACTCTTACAATTTCCCCTTTAAATGTCCTCCATTTCTCTTCTACATCCTTCCCATAAAACAGAGTGTCCCAATTCAGTCCTTTTAAATCCTTACGCATTCCCTCAAAGTTAGCCTTTCTCCAATCAAAAATCTCCACCCTAGGTCCAGTTCTGACTCTCTCCATAATTATATTGAAACTAATGGTATTGTGATCACTGGTCCCGAAGTGCTCACCAACGCATACCTCCGTCACTTGACCTGCCTCATTTCCTAACAGGAGGTCCAGCACTGCCCCTTCTCTGGTCGATACCTCTATGTACTGCTGCAAAAAAACTATCCTGCACACATTTTACAAACTCCAAACCATCCAGCCCATTTACAGAATGTGTTTCCCAGTCTATTTTTGGAAAATTGAAATCTCCCACAATCGCTACCCTGTGCTTACTACTAATATCTGCTATCTCTTTACATATTTGCTCTTCTAATTCACGCTCCCCATTTGGCGGTCTATAATACACCCCTAAAAGTGTTGCTTCACCGTTCCCACTTCTCAGTTCCACCCAAATAGCCTCCCTAGACGAGCCCTCTAATCTATCCTGCCAAAGCACTGCTGTAATATCTTCTCTGACAAGCAATGCAACACCTCCCCCTCTGGTCCCTCCAATTCTATCACACCTGAAGCAACGAAATCCTGGAATATTTAGTTTCCAATCACAGACCTCCTGCAACCATGTTTCACCGATTGCCACAACATCATATTTCCAGGTGTCAATCCAGGCTCTAAGTTCGTCCACCTTACTTACAATGCTCCTAGCATTAAAATATACACATTTTAGAAACCCACCATCCCTTAATCTCTGTCTATTATCTTTTTCATCTACTCGCCTACATGTTGGATCCGAGTGCTTCCCTTCTCTGCCTCTTGCCCCACACCCTGACCCCTAGCCCCCTCTACCCGAGTCCCTCCCCCCAGCCTTTCTAGTTTAAAGTCTCCCCAGTAGCCTTTGCAAATCTCCCTGCCAGGATATTGGTCCCCCTCGGGCTCAAGTGCAACCCGCCCTTTGTGTACAGATCATGCCTTCCCCAAAAGAGGTCCCAGTGATCAAGAAACTTGAATCCCTGACCACTGCACCAGTCCCTCAGCCACGCATTTATCCTCCATCTCATTTCATTCCTACTATCACTGTCACGCGGCACAGGCAGTAATC
The DNA here is from genome assembly GCA_035221665.1 of Okamejei kenojei. NCBI lineage: Eukaryota > Metazoa > Chordata > Chondrichthyes > Rajiformes > Rajidae > Okamejei > Okamejei kenojei. The sequence goes on along the minus strand of JAVHYY010000215.1, from coordinate 148,588 downwards.
CTGAAATTGTTTCCCTTTTGGTCCTTCTCCTTAACTTTCCCCCCAACTCCCTAAATTCTCCCTTCAGGACCTTGTCACTTTTTCTGCCTATGTCATTGGTACCTATGTGTACCACAACATCAGTCTCCTCTCCCTCCCTTATCAGAATCTTTTGGACACGTTCTGACACATGCGAGACCCTGGCACTAGGCAGGCAAACTACCATCCGGGTCTCCCGACTGCGTCCACAGAATCGCCTATCCGACCCCCTAACTATAGAGTCCCCTATTACAATTGCCCTCCTCTTTTTGTTACCCTTCTGAGCATTAGGGCCGGTCTCTGTGCCGGAGGCCCGGCCGCTGTTGCTGCCCCCAGCTGGGCTGTCCCCTCCAATCGTACTCAAACCCGAGTACCTATTTTCCAGGTGTACGGTCACAGGGGTACTCTCTAGCCCCTGCCTCTGCCTCTTGCCCTTCCTAACTGTGACCCACTTGTCTGCCTCCTGTGGTTTGGGAGTGACTACCTCCCTGTAGCTCCTCTCTATAAGCTCCTCACTTTCCCTGACCAGACGGAGGTCATCGAGCTGCTGCTCCAGGTTCCTAACACAATCCTTTAGGAGCCCCATCTAGACACACCTGGCGCAGACGTGGATGTCTGGAGGGCTATCAGATTCCCTGACCTCCCACATCTGACATCCAGAACAGTACACTGCCCTGGCCTTCATACTCCCCCCTTACACAGGACACAATATAAAGTACACAACAAACTGCTGGGATCTGACTGCCAATCAGCTGCTTACCCTGGTCCACTTCCCACCAATCAGCGGCTTCCTCAAAAAAACCCACTTCTCCAAATGGAATGTTATGGATTTCGGTAAAAACAAACCCGGCGCTGGATTTTAAAGTTTACCGGTCGGGTGTCGCTCCTCCCCCTCCTCCTCTTCCAACGGCTCCTGTGGGCCTCTGAAAAAACAAGCCCCGCGCTTGATTTTAAAGCTTACCGGTCGGGTGTCGCTCCTCCCCCTCCTCCTCTTCCAACGGCTCCTGTGGGCCTTTGATAAAACAATTGGGAATAACAACACAGACTAGTGGCCCAACTGATGGGAGAAGTTTAGATCCTCCCACACTTTTTATTAGCAAAACTATGCATGGGCATGAATTAGTACATTTCATATACTCCAGTCTTTTCATCATCGCAACATTTCAGCGGCCAAGCGCACACTCCGGGAACTGTTCTCTCTTTCCCCCAGCAGCTCAATATCCGACATGTTCCTCCAATATATTCACATCTTTGCCCTTGCGAGGTAAACGCTGCGGAGGGAAATATATCAATCTCAGTTTCCGTGCACGTAAGCGGACAGTGAGCAACGGGAAGATTTTCTACCCTCTGGAGATACCATGCGTTCACATTCTTGTCCACATTAATATGGAACCTGAATTATATTGTTCTATCGAACCCTTGTTGAGGGGCCGTGCTCCAGGCCCAATTTCGAACGGTTGCGAGACGCATAATTCTATTGGTGTTGTGAAGCTATTTTGTTCACGTCTTTTGGTAAATTGATAGGAGCACATATCTAATCCGTAGATTACATTTTGTCTCAAAGATTTACGCTTTGGTAGGAGTCTTGGTGTCTCCGAGTGAAGCGAGTGGTTTCCAGCTGGTGAGAGTGAATAGCGGCGAAGGCCTATCGGATGTCAGACTACAATGCCCTACAAATGTGGAAATCCCGCAATTGGAAGCACGATCTTACTGACGCCTTGCTTCAATGCGCGCATCCATTGAGTTGGCAACTTTCACGAAAAGGCGGGTGTGGGAAAGAACTGTTCGCATGGCAAAGCGCAGTTTGACATTCACCCCTGCGAGCCTCGTCCCATACCTTTTGGATCTAGGACTGTACAGCCGCGAGTTAGTGGGGAGATCGATAATACTGATACTCGCTGACAGAGGGACGTGTTGGCGATTAAATATAGGACCCGTTCTACCCTTCTGACCTGCACCATTCATTATCATCGACCCATAATTATTCCCAAATCCTAAAATTATCTTAATGCTTGAAACTACTTGTTTCTGTCTGTACAATATATTCAAAGGGAATTCAGATTCATCGAGCCACTCTGCACGGAAGCAGGCCCTTTGACCCAACTCTTCGTGCTGATGAAAATGTCCCGTCTTTGCTTGTTCCGCTAGCCCGCGTTTAGCTGATACCCCCATGCACATCTACTGTCCTTTTAGTCATAGGATCTTACAGCGTGGAAACAGGCCCTTCTGCCCAACTTGCCCACACCGCACTACTCTCGTCGGCACTTGTCTCACCTATCTGAGTTTGGCCCATTTACCTCTAAACCTGTCCTACCCATACACAATACACTCGTGATTTTCTACACCTCTATAAGGTCACCTCATCCTCCTGTGCTCCAAGGAATAGAGCCCTAGATTGCTCAATCGCTCCCCATATCTCAGGCCCTTGAGACCCGATATCATCCTCACAAATCATCCTTGTACCGATTCCAGATTGACAACACAATTCCTATAAAGTTGTGCCCAAAACCAAACACAATACTCTACATGTAGACTCACCCACGTTTTATACAACTGTCAGATGACCTCCCAACTTCAATACTCAATGCTCTGACTGTTGTGGCCAATGTGGCAAAAGCCTTCATGACCACCCTATCTATCTGTGATGCTATTACCAACGAACTATGTTCCAGTCAACGGACTATGTACTATGTTCTCTCAATATATTTTTTAAATGATGTTGTTGTACTTCAATTACTTCCTCTGATACTCGTTCCACATGCACTCTTCCTCTGTGTGAAAAAGATGCCCCTCATGATCCTGTGTGTAAGAAGGAACTGCAGAAAATCGAAGGTAGGCAAAAATGCTGGTGAAATTTAGCGGGTGAGGCAGCATCTATGGAGCGAAGGAAATAGGCGACGTTTCGGGTCGAGACCCTTCTTCAGACTGATGTGGGGGTGGCGGGCGGGAAGAGGTGGGGACAGTGGGCTGTGGGAGAGCTGGTAAGGGGAGTGGAAAGGAGAAAGCAGGGAGTGCCTAAAATTGGACAAGTCAATGTTCATACCGCGGGGGCTCAGCACTTCAACTCCCCCTCCCAAACGTAGCCACGGCGGAACACTTCCGCTCGGACGGTATGTCCCGATTGACAACCATTTCAACTCTCCTTCTCATTCCATTATTCACCGTTCTGTCGTGTTCCTCCCATTTGTCACATGCAATTTGGAGGGACAGCTTACAACCCAGTGGTATGAACGTTGAATTCTCTAATTGTAAGGTCGGTTGTGGGCGCTGCAAATGTCAGCAGCGTGTTCGGTATTTCGCCTTTTTATGTTTTTTTTCGGTGTGTCCATGTGTTTGTTGTGGTGTCTTAAGTGGGGGGTGGTGGGGGTGGGGGTGGAGGTGGGGGGGGGGGGGCGTGTGTCAATCACTTCCTGGACCGAGAGGCGACATTTTCCCTCGCGGACTAACAGATTGGATGGAGCGGCCTTCCCCGGACTCGGGCCCAGAGCTTCAGCAACGGGCACAGCGTGGAGTTTTCCATCGCGGAGCGGGTCGAACCCTTACCGGGAATTGGCTGATTCGGGCACTCCAAGCCGCGGAAAGTGTTCGACCGTCCCGACGTCGGAGGTTCGATCATCCCGACGAGAGGGGCTGTACATCCAGCATTCCGTAGTGGCGACTGCGCTGGATTCATGATCCCGTCCACGGATGGACGGGGGAGGAGGACTGATTGAACTTTGTTGCCTTCCTCCACAGTGAAGAATGCTGTGGTGGATGTTTATGTGGAATTCTATTGTGTATTGTGTGTTCTTTTTTCAATTCCATTGCTGCATGGCAAATTCATTTCACTGCATCTTAGTTAGTGCATGTGACGAATACATTTGAACTTTGAATTAGCTTTTACCTACATTCCTCTCCCCGCCCCTCCCTCTCTCCCATCCCCCCCCCCCCCCCCCCCCCCCCCCCCCTTCCGCCCCCCTAGTCGTTTAACCAGTTCCTGAGCTCGCAATACCGTATCCCTCTTGAGGTCACACCTTCTAGCTAACAACGGGCCCATCATGGCACCGCCGGGCATAAAGTCATCAGCCGTTGGCCCTGATTTGTCCTGGATGTTTCCCCGTTCTTCACTCCTGATCCGCCTACGTTCATACTGAAGAAGGGTCTTCACCCGAAAAGTCACCTATCCTTTGTTTTCTCCGGAAATGCTGCCTGACTCGCTAAGTTGCACCAGCACCTTGCGCCTATCAAATATATACGTACCTCTGCGTGTTAAATATTTACCAGCGCTCTCTTCGGCAATGGTAGACCCAACAAATATCAGGATTTCAAGTATGAAGAACATAACTTTCAGCATTTCCCCTTGCTTTCCTCGGGCAGAATGATTTCATCCTGTGCAGATGCGTTATATTCGCTTGAAAACCCTCCACTGTTAATAATCACCAGTGTTGGCGTCGTCCGCGTCTTGGACTATTTAACTAAATGTTCTACTAAATGAAATCTCAAATCGACTTGCAAAATAGTTTCGGATTAATGTAGGGAGGCACCAATCTGACTGATGATTAAGCTTGTCAAGTCTGAAAGGAACGTTGTGTTATTACTGACGTATAACATGATCAAACAGGAACGAATCACCGTCCCTGAATATAGACTGGCTCCTTCTAGAAAGTATCAATTGAAATTTGAGTCTGGAAAAATCAATAGATATAAAACGTCGAGTTGTGTGGAGAGATCTGATACGGTTTGGATTCCAGGTTGGATCTTTGGGTCGATCAAGGTCGTTTGGGTCGCTGCATTTTAATAGATTTCATGGCGAGTCAGTGCATGATTTCCGTATTTCTATACCGTACAACGCCTATGCCCATGGACATAGCTGTAAATGTTGATGATAACAGCACGAAGATAGAGGTGGTCTGACGGAATCTGGCCCATCAGATATATCCACTTTAATCCCGCTAAATCTACGGTTCCCTCCTCCTCTCCAATAACGTAAATGGGATCCGTCTTGTATGTCCATGAATGATCCCTATAAAACGTTCTTGCGCTTAGCCATAAAATTAATCGCAGAGCTGCAGAACTAGGACACCGTCCCTTCGGTCCGTCATTTGGAGACTGATGAAACCCTTAGGAGACTAGGGAAATCAGCAAGAGACTGAGAAAATTCGGCATATCTACAATGATTCTTATAAACATATGTACATATGTACTTGAGAAAGCATACTGTGGTGTTCCATAAGAGCCTGGTTTGGAAACACCTTTTCCCAACACGGTAATTGATTGCAAGGCAGTGTTTGTGTAGCCCAGTCCATCACACAGACTAGATTCCCCACATAAAATGTAGGCTGCCTCGCAAAGGTTACAAACGTAATCGAAGATTTATCCCACACAGGTAACCACTTCTACGTGCCCCCATTGGGCAAATGGTATAGAAGCTTCAAAGGGCTTTCCAACAGACTCGGGAAACTCATTATAAAAATGTTTTTAAGAAGGTTGACTCCATAGTCACCAACTTTAGCTGGGATTATAAGAGCTATAGAATAAATAAAAAACATTTATGTAAATCAAAAATAGAGGTCTAGCACTGCCAAATTTTATGTTTTATTACTGGGCAGTTAATATTAAAAATATGAACTTTTGGTTGGAAGAAACAGATAAACAACCAAATTGGTTATAAATGGAAAAAGATTGTTCACCTTTTGAAATTAGCTCGATTTTATTTGCCAATACTAAATTAGGTAAGAAAATCCTATAGAGAAAACCCTATAATAGAAAGTGGGATACCTATCTGGAAACTACTAAAGAAAACATTAAAATTGGAATGTATACCACTAGCTCTCTCCATTGTAAACAATGTTACATTTAAACCCTCAATGATCGACAAAGGTTTTTTACAATGGAAAAACTATGGAATTAATAAGATGGGCGATCTCTACAGGGAAAACTCCTTTCTTTCATTTCAAGAATTACAACAAATTTATGGATTACATTCAAAAGATTACTTTAGATATTTACAAATCAGAGACTATGTAAAATCAAATACACAAGAATTTAGAAATAGAAAGACAGAAATTTTAGATGAATGTCTAAATAAACACCTGAACACAGAAAAATTGATATCATATATTTATAACATTTTATTGGAAAACGATGTACCAATGACAAAAATATATAGACAATTATGGGAAAACGAATTAGGTCAAATAAAAGACCAGAAGTATAGGATGAAAGTTTACAACATATACACCACCGTTCGTTAAATGCTAGACACTCTTTGATACAATTTAATGTATTACATAGATTGCATTATTCAAAATCCAAATTACATAGAATTTTTTTCAAATGTATCTGCCATATGTGATAAATGTCAGCTCTTAGAAGCTAATTTAACGCACTCATTCACAAACTGTATAAAAATGACTAACTTTTGGACAGAAATATTTTAAGATAATTTTGAATGTTGTTAATACGAATTTGGTTCCTGACTCAAAATTAATAATATTAGGAATATTAGAAACAGATCAGTTAATAACAACGAATCAAAGATTTTTTATCGATTACAGTTTAATAATTGGGAAAAAATTAATATTGAAATTTTGGAAAGGTCCTACATCCCCCACAATCAAAATGTGGATTACAGGAATGTCGGAGACACTTCACCTGGAAAGATTAAGACTTGTCCTACTGGACAAGTTGGATCATTTCAGAGGGATATGGTCTCCATTTATTGAATATTTAAAGGGTCAAAATGGCTCGGTGTGAGAGCCTGACTGAAGCCTGAATGAAGTAATAGATGAAGAATCACATAAAATAAACCATAGATATATCTCCAATTATGTATAACCTGCTTTACACTTCATTCATCTTTTTGATTTTCTATTTTTACTTTATTTTTCTCTATTATTTCCTACCTCCATTATAAATAAAAAAATGCATAGAAGTACAAATAAGATATAATAATAGAATATTGACTGGCCTTGAGGGGGATACGACATATATTGCCTGAAGTAGATTCATATTGCCCGAGTCGAAGACGAGGGCAATATGGATCTAGTGAGGGCAATATATGTCGTATCTCCCGAAAGAGGACAGTCAATATTGTTATTATTACCCATTATCAGACATCTAGAGGAAAATTTTAACATCTCAGCTCGGCGGACTTCCACGTAAAATTTAACCAAAATGGACGCGGCAGTCTTCCTGTCTGCCGTTTGAATATTCTAAATTTCCCACGCAGCGTCACGTTGCCGTCACGTTGCCAAGTTCCCGGATGTGAGACCAGGGGAATATAAGACTATATTCCCCGCTGTTTTAACAGGTAAAGTCCATAGGCGTTCGCAAGAAAGGGGAATACAAGAAAATATTCCCCTGTTACCCCTGCTGGCAGTAAAAACGAAGGGAATACAATTTCGTAAAAGCATACCTCAGATGTGTGATATGGGTAATAATTGTTAATATTAATAATATTAAGAATGTATGTGGCATGTATATTCTTCTTTTAATATGTTCTTGTAATAAAAATATTTAACATAAAAAAAGAAAGCATACTCTGGTGTACCATAAGAGCCTGGTTTGGAAACACCTTTTCCAAACATGGTAATAGATTGCAAGGCGGTGTTTGTGTAGCCCAGTCCATCACACAGACTAGATTTCCCACCATTGACTCCACCTAAAATGTAGGCTGCCTCGCAAAGCTTACAAAAGTAATCGAAGATTTATCCCACACAGGTAACCACTTCTACGTGCCCCAATTGGGCAAACGGTATAGAAGCTTCAAAGGGCTTTCCAACAGACTCAGGAAACTCATTATTGGGGAGAATTGGAAAATTCAGTATTGAGGTATAATCGAGAATAACATTTTCGTGGCTGAGGTAATTGGCAACTTACCTCAAAAAGCGGCGCTGAGGTAGAAAGTCGGGATAAAGTAAGATTGATAAGTTACTTTGAAAGCCTGTAATAAGTAAAATGTTTAAACCCGGTGATATATTCTAATGTTGTACAATATAGACGGTTCTCTGCTTTAAATTTGAAGAAGTGACGGCTTTCAGCATTCCTATGCATTGAATGTGGAGGGTAACGGCTTTCAGTATTTATTGAGCATCCGGTTTACAGATATTCCCATGACAAACCCTGACTTCACTGCATGTCGATGGGAGTGCATCAATTACATCACTAGTTGAAAGACTTGCAGAATTATAGATCAGGATGGCAATAATGTGGAAGCGGCGGCCTTTGGAACACCATTATCTGCCCAACAGACGGAACTGTTTGCCCTGATAAGAGCCTGCATCTTAGGGAAGGACTTGAGAATAGACGTTTACACTGACTCTAGATCTGCTTTCAGAGTGGTCCATGACTTTGGTCTGTTGTGGAAAAAAAAGGGATTTTTGACTTCAGCAGCAACACAACTATCCCATCAGAAATGAGTATCAGACCTGTTACAATCGCTAATGTTGCCAAAACAAATTTCCGTTATAAGATGTACGGCCCATACTACAGGCCAAACCCCAGTAGATGTCGGAAATCGCCGCGCCAACCAAATAGCTAAGGAAGTGTCCCAGGGGCGTAGGGTGGTGGCATATAACATAATGAGGCAGACTAAAAGCATAAACAAAGGCAAGTATCCATCAGAAAAACGAATACCAACCATCCAAGATGTCATTAGATTAGAGGAGGATGCTCCTGACCGAGAAATAGAAATGTGGAAACAGCTCGGTTGTATAGTTGATTGAATATTGGGATTATCAGTTACCCCGGCAGGACAAACATGTATGTCAGATGAACTCGTCATGTGGGTTATTGAATGTATACACTTTGCAACTCACTGCCGTGCCCGAGCAACTGGTGATACATGGTGGCATCTAAAGTTGTAGACTCTGGCTCAGGGGATTAGTAGTCGTTGTCTGTCCTGTCAGGAACATAACCCCGGGAACGCTATAACCTGCGAACAAGGGAGAACCCCTTTACCCACGGGTTACTTTGAGACCCTCCAGATGGACGACATTGAGTTGGAAAAATGTTTGTTTTATAAATATGGATTTGTTTTATAAATATGTTATTGTTGATTTATTTAATAAATGGATGGAAGCATACCGCACCGTGGACAACAAAGCCTCTATGGTTGTTAAAGTACTTGTGAAATAAATTATACCCAGGTATGGGATCGCAACTCGGCTGAGTTAGGATAGTGGCCCTCATTTTGTGGGAAATGTGACCAAATAATTTTGCGCCCAGATGGGCATCCAACAGCAATTACATTGTGCCTATCGGCCATAGGCTGATGGACTCGTTGAACGAGCCAATCAGACATTGAAAAATAAACTTGCCAAGTTACAGGCTGAAACAGGGACCAATTGGCTTAAACTCCTCCCCGTGGCGCTAGTCCAGATGCGCACCACCCCAGCAGGGAAGGCACGGTTGAGTCCAGCAGAGATTGTACATGGCCGCCGACTCAGAACCCCGTGGAACCAGAAAACTACAAAGGCTGTTCACTTTCATCACACAACAATGGAAATGACTAACTATATTTTATCGGCAACCAGGGCATTGAGAGATCTACGTTCCAGGGTACGAGCGGCATATGTTGATCTCCCACCTCTAACCACCCCGTCTACGTTTGGACCTGGTACTTATGTAATGATCAAGAATTCGACGAGGAAGGAACTAGGATCTCTGTTGGAAAGACCCCACCAACCAAGGTCCTTCTAACAACCCCTACCACTGCTAAGGTGGAGGGAAGGGACGCGTGGGTCCACCTTCACCACTGTGGGATTGTCAGTGTGATGCCTAAGACTTAAAACCCTTAGCTCTTCATTGTTTCAAGAAATCTCTTCCCAGGATAAATCACGATGGGCATACTGTTGTTATTCGTCTGTCTTGGGACATTGACAGCCATTGGAGCTGCGAAAAAACAGAATATGCCGACATGACGATCCCGAGATAATTCATCATCTATATGAAGAAGATACACTGCAATGTGCTGTCAACAGCAAGGAAAGATTCGGAGAATTGAGACACTCGACTGACAGGATGCCTCGTTGTTGAGAATGGAGAATCATATTCATGGACGATTGCCATGTTACCATGTTCCTTGTAAATTTGACTATGCATGTCAAAAGGAGGGAGCAAAAGTCCCTCTGCCGTATAAATCCCTTGAGCACGAGGGTATGCAGATACCTCCAAACCCACTGTGCCATGTTCTCATCGTCAAGTCATGCTAACCCCCCCCCCCCTTATGACACCAGTACAGGCATTATTCAGTATATGAGCAAAATGGAACCCACTATTGTACCTTACATGTGGGCATTCTGTGGGGAATCTAAATCCGTAGCTTGGGTATGAGGTTGTAAGGGTGCAAGGATGTAAGAGAGAGGTGCAAGGGTGTAACCGTATAGGTTGCAAGTTGAACATAGGTTAAATTTGACATGTCGTAAAGATGTTGGGTAGACTGATGGGACTGAAGGCTGATAAATCTCCAGGGCCTGATGGTGTGCATACCAGTACGCATTGGTGATCATTTTGCAATGTTCTACAGATTGAGGATCAGTTCCTATGGATTGGAGGGTATCTTCTGTTCTCCCACATGTTAAGAAAGGCGGGTGAGAGAAAATGGTATTATAGACCAGTTAGCCTGACATCGGTGGTAGCGAAGATGCTGGAGTCAATTATAAAATATGAAATAGCAGCACATTTGGATTGTAGTAGCAGATAGAGATAGAGATAGAGATAGAGATTGGAATAGAGATGGAGATGGAGATGGTTAAAAACAAAATGTTTTTTGGAGGTCTTCTTTTATGTGGTGGGTGGGGGGAGGAGAAGGGGGAAGCTTTATTTCCTAGTCCCTTCTTCGCGGCCTGGAGCGGCGTTTCCTGTGGGGACTGGCCGGAACCCCAGCTTCGGCGGCAGCACAGCGCTGGGACACCATCACGGAGCGGACGATGCCCTACCCGGTTCGGCGTGCGGTAAGCTCCGGAGTGCTGTGACCGCTGACTCCAACATCCGAGGAGCTGTGGCTGCGGGCGCCCAGCCGCGGGCCGCGCTGGTTTTAAAACCCTGCAGAGCCTGGTATCCAAGATCGCCAGAGTCGGAGCTCCAATTAGCGCGGCCTGAGGACTTTGGGTGCCGCGGTCACCGGGGAGGGAGCGGCCACTCCAGACAATCCAAGCTGCTGAGGAATGTTCACCGGATGCCGGAGTTCCATCTTCCCGGCAAGAGGGCCTGAAAATATCGGACTGGCTGAGGCCACAAATAGGCCCCGACCTCGGATTATCACAGAGGAAGAGAACTAAACTTTCTAGTGCCTTTCCCCACAGTGGAACATTTTGATTCTGCTGTGGGGGGACGTTCATGTTGAATTCTATAATGTGTTGTGTCATTTTTCCTTTTTTAAATTTTTCTATGGATGTATGGAAACTTAATTATTTCTTCTATGTAATGCACTTTGGTTTCAACGCGTTGATTTAAACGTGTTATATAAATAAAATTTACTTACTTACTTACTTACTATGGAGATGGAGATGGAGAGAGATAGAGATAGAGATAGAGATAGAGATAGGCACGTGGCGATATGGCTAGATAGAGATATATAGAAATAGAGATAGATAGAGATAGCAATAGAGATAGTGTTAGAGATGGAGCTAGAAAGACTTAGAGATAGAGATAGAGATAGATATATCTATATAATTAAATGCGTCATCTTGACCACTTCCTGTTTGCGCTGTGCTTTGATTTTAGAAAAAAACGCGACCACACATAGCTCTGATTTTTGGCCGTCCCCCTCCGGTGATCAGGCCCCGAAGATTTTTCCCATCGATGAAAACTAAAAGAGTTATTAGTGTATAAAAAAAATCTTGAGAGCCTGCCGCCTGTCACTCACCGCCATTGTAACGGCACTTCCGGGGGGGGGGGGGGGGTGTGGGGAGCGGGGCTATAAAAGCCCAGATACTGGACGTGGCTCAGTCTCTCTGCAAGATTGCGAGGGAGAGGCCACGACTCCCATTCTGCTGTGGATCAACTCAACTCAACTCAACTCAACTCAACTGTGAGTGTGCAATGTACTTGAATAAATGATTTGTTAGCTCTTGATGAAAATATATGTGAGTGTGTGTAGTGTATGTGAGTGTGAATGTGGTGTGTGTCTGTGTGCGAGTAGTGTGTGTGCGTGGGTGGGGAGAGTCAGTGTGGTTTGTGTGTGAGTGTGTCTCTGAATGTGTGTGAGTGTATGTGATTGTGTGTGAGTGAGTGTGTGGTATGTGTCTATGTCTGTGCCTGTGTGTGTGTGTGTGTGTGTGTGTGTGTGTGAGAGAGAGAGAGAGTGTGTGTGTGTAAGAGAGTGTGTGTGTGAGAGAGTGTGTGTGTGTGTGTGCCTGCGTGTATCTGTGTGAGTGTGAGTGCGTGTGTGGTGTGTGTCTGTGTATTTGTGTGTGTGTGTGTGTGTGTGTGTGTGTCTGTGTCTGTGTCTGTGTCTGTGTCTGTGTCTGTGTCTGTGTCTGTGTCTGTGTCTGTGTCTGTGTCTGTGTCTGTGTCTGTGTCTGTGTGTGAGTGTGTGTCTGTGTGTGTCTGTGTGAGTGTGACTGTGGTTTGCGATGTGGTGTGTAATTCTGGTGTGTGTGTGTCCGTGTGTGTGTGTGTGTGTCTGTGAGTGCGTGAGTGCGTAAGTATGTGAGTGTGTGAGTGTTTGTTTCTGTGTGTGTGTGTGTGTGTGTGTGCGTGTCTGTGTGTGAGGGAGAGTCGGTGTGGTTTGTGTGTGTGTGTGTCTGAATGCGTGTGAGTGTATGTGATTGTGTGTGAGTGTGTGTGTGTGGTGTGTGTCAATGTCTGTGCCTGTGTGTGTGTGAGTGTGTCTGTGTATGTCTGTGTGTGTGTATGTGAGTGTCTGTGTGTGTGTCTGTCTGTGTATGTCTGTCTATGTGTGTCAGTGCATGGGTGTGTGTATGGGTGTGTGTATGAGTGTGTGTGTGTGTGCTGCGTGTGTCTGTGTGAGTGTGTGTGTGCCTGTGTGTGTCTGTGTGAGTGTGTGTGTGTGCCTGTGTGTGTCTGTGTGAGTGTGTGTGTGTGCGTCTGTGTGAGTGTGTGTGCAGTGTGTGTGTGCAGTGTGTGTGAGTGCGTGTGTGGTGTGTGTCTGTGCCTGTGTGTGTGTTTGTGTGTGAATGTGTGTGTGTGTGTGTGTCAGTATTAGTCTGTGTGTGGCTGTGTGTGTCTCTTCTTCTTCTTGCGTTTGAGGCAACAGAAGTCCGCAGCAGGGTGATGCCATCCGGTTCGACATCTGTAGGTGCCCGCCCTAAAAAGGGCGCATGCTTCGGGTTGGCGCCAAGCTACGGCGCTGCTGCTGTCTCCGTTTGTTGTCGTTCGCCTGACTGAAGTCAGTTGACAGGGCTCACCACGGGGAGGTCGACAACATGAGCCCCTGTGTGTGTCTGTGTGTGTGAGTGTGGTTTGTGAAGTGGTGTGTAATTCTGGTGTGTGTGTGTGTGTGTGTCTGTGTGTGAGTGTGTGAGTGTTTGTTTCTGTGTCTGTGTGTGTGTATGTGAGTGTCTGTGTGTGTATGTCTATGTGTGTGTCTGTCTATGTGTGTGTGTGTGTCTATGTGTGTGTGTGTCTATGTGTGTGTCTGTATGTGTGTGTGTGTGTGTGTGTGTGTGTGTGTGTGTGTGTGTGTGTGTGTGTGTGGTTTGTGAAGTGGTGTGTAATTCTGTTGTGTGTGTGTGTGTGTCTGTGTGTGAGTGTGTGAGTGTTTGTTTCCGTGTGTGTGTGTGTGTATGCGAGTGTGTGTGTGTGTGGGTGGTGGGTGGGTGGGTGGGTGTTGTGTGTGTGTGTGTTTATCTCTGTGTTGTATGTGTGTGTCTGAGTGTGTGTCTGTGTGAGTGTGTGTCTGTGTGAGTGTGTGTCTATGCGACTGTGTCTGTGTGAGTGTGTCTGTATATGTGAGTGTGTGTGTGTGTGAGGTGGAGAAGTGTGTAAGAGTCTGTGTGTGTGAATGTGTGAGGTAGGGGGGTGTGTGTATGAGGTGGAGGGTGTGTGTAATATATTGTACAAATAATATAGTATCTTGCAATTCAGAGCTTATCGCTATGACAGCCATCACGCTATAGCCTGATGGCTGCCAGGAAGAAGCTGTTCCTGAATGTGTGTGTGTGTGTGTGTGTGTGTGTGTGTGTGTGTGTGTGTGTGTGTGTGTGTGTGTGTGTGTGTGTGTGTGTGTGTGTGTGTGTGTGTGTGTGTGTGTGTGTGTGTGTGTGTGTGTGTGTGTGTGTGTGTGAACTGTGACTGTGACTGTGAGTGGTGAGTGTGTGTGAGTGTGAGTGAGTGTGTGAGTGTGAGTGTGTGTGTGTGTGTGTGTGTGTGTGTGTGTGTATTTTGTTTGAAATGCTGTGAAATTGGTTTTGCTGGCCTGCACTCTGAAGTGCTGTGTGATTGGATTTGGTGCCAGCACTCTGCTTGGAGAGCTGTGAGGTTGGACTTGCTGCCTGCACCCTGCTTGGAGTGCTGTGAGGTTGGACTTGCTGCCTGAACCCTGCTGGAAGTGCAGTGAGGTTGGACTTGCTGCCTGCGCTGTGCTTGTTGTTCTTGAAATTGGTATCACACACAGCTTGAGTCGGCACGATCCACTGGCCTTTGTCAGACAGAGGATTGAGCATTGAATTTAGTGATGTCATGTTACAGTTCCACAGGGTGTTAGTGAGGCCATATTTGGAGTATTGTGTTCAGTTGTGGTCATCCTTCTGTGCGAAGGATGATGTTAAGCTAGAAAGATTGCAGAAAAACAATGATGGGCTTGTTTTTTGATTTTTGTGTCTATCTTCAGTTTAAACCAGCATCGGCAGTTTGTTCCTCCTTTCCCAGCAGTCTCTAACACGTTCTCCGGCAAAATCCGCCAGCCTCTCCACCCCCTCCACCCACACAGACCACTCTTTCCCTTCCCCCCTTCCGCAGCCAACCAACCAACCCCTTTTACTGGCATTGTCCCCTCCCCTTGTCTTGGCATGGTGCCCTCTACTCCCTCGACCCGGGGCACTCCCACCCCCTCCTTGCACCCGCTTGGACCCCAACAACCCTCGCCTCGTGGTGGACGCTCCCACCCCTCGCGCTAGCACACTACCCTGGCCCGACATGCTGCACTACCTCAGCCCTGCGATATGCGCTCCCCATCCACTGGCGTGGTCACCAGCCCCGTTTGGGGTTCCAGTATCATCCCCCCTCCTCCGCCGCCGTTTCCCCGTCCTTCCCCATGGTCCTCTCTTCGTGTGCGGACGCGGCGCCGACGGAAGAGAGGCCGAAGCAAAGAAGTCGAAGCCAAAGATACGAATGGAAACGAAGCCGAAACGGAACCCAACCTCCACACCAGGGTGATTCACCCCCACGGCAGGGACAGGCGTTTTATTTATTACCGTCTCGGTGCTTGCAGAACGCACCCAAGCTCCCACGCACAAAACAGGCAGCGTCTCTGGAGAGAAGAAATGGGTGACGTTTCGGGTCGAGACCTTTCAGACGCAATCTGAAGAATGGTCTCGGCACGAAACGTCAGCCATTCCTTCTCCTCTCTGATCTTACTCCAACGTGGTCCTGTCACCCTCCCCTTGCCATGACGAAGTTCTGTCCCTGTCCAGCCCCTCGCCCCGGCATGGTCCTCTACTCCCTTGCCCCGGCAAGGCCCTGTCCACCTCCTCACAGGGGCATGGCACTGTTCCCCCCACCGCCCCGGCACGGTCCTCTATCCCCTCGCCCCAGCACGGTCCAGTCCCCTTTCACCCCGGCACCGTCGCGTGTCCCCCTTGCCCCGTCACGGTCCTCTACTCCCCCGACCTCGCACGGTCCTGCCCCCACCCCCACGCCTCTGCCCTGTCCTCAACCCCCCGCCCCCCGACCTGGCAGGGTACTGTCCACCCCCTCTACCCGGCACTGCATATATCAGTGAGGCATATATCAGTGAGCTGAGAGTTTAATCCATGTTTACATTCGACCCTGAAGCTTGTGGTTAAGGTCCCATTTGCCGCTCCACTCCGTGAACAATTATAATCCCATGCCAATAACCATTCCGTGCACGTAAATATTCTTGATTAGTATGTGTGTCAGCGGTTATGGGGAGAAGGCAGGAGAATGGGTTTAGGAGGGAGAGTTAGATTAGCAATGATTGAATGGCAGAGTAGACTTTATGGGCCGAATGGCCTAATTTTACTCCAATTACTTGACCTAATGATCTGCCTTCGACCATCCTTACACCACCGACCATCTTTTGCTTTGCCCAATTCCTATGTTTCCATCACGTGGGACAGACTATCAACTAAATCTGCAAAATGCCCATAATTATCTTGACTACACATCCTCCCACTCATTCTCTTGCAAAGCTGCCATCTCCTGCTCTCAATTTCTCTGCTACACCGCATCTCCTCCCAAGGTCAGGCTTTCCACTCTTTGACATTCAAGTTGTCCTCTTTCGTCAGTAAACGTGGCTCTCCCAGGCTGTTGGGGATGGATTCATGTGTCCCGCACTTCAGCTCTTCCGAGATTGACAAAGGAGAGAGTTCGACCGGACCTCACATTTTACCCACTAGTCAGATTCAGATTCAGATTCAATCTTTATTGTCATTGTGCAGTGTACAGTACAGAGACAACGAAATGCAGTTAGCATCTCACCCAGAAGAGCGAACATAGTATAATGGAACAGCAATATATATATATATGTGCATACAGTGGCAGTAGTGCAATTTTTCTGGGGATAGGAGGGTCCGGGGGTGGGGGGGGGGGGGGGGGGGGGTGTGACTACCAGTCACCAAGGTGCAGAGTTAAGTCGCCACATCCAACACATCCTTCTCCGATAATGCCATCTACTTCAACGTGATCCCACCAATAGCCAACTCCACCCAACCCCATCCCTTCCCATAGAAACCATTACCTCGGCCATTCCTTGGTTCGCTCATCGGTTACATCCAAACTCTCACCTCCCCAGGTACTTTCCTCTGCAACCTCTACATCTCTTCCTTTCAGCCGCCATTCAGGGGCACCAGCAGTCCTTCCAGGTAAGGCAGTGGTTCATATCTACTTCTGATTATATCTACTGCATTCACTGCTCATGGTGCGACTTCTATTACATCGGCGAGGTCAGGCGTCAAATACGATTGTTTTGGGAAGAACGCACTTGGTTACAACAAAAATTATATTTGCTCTGTGATAATGGGGCATAACCCTTCATGTTTGCAATCCTCCTGTACACAAACTGTGTTATCCACAACAATATAAAACTGCCGGTTATACTAAAAGGTGAAACGATAGATTTTCTATCTCGGTGTCCTTGCTATTCTCTCCATTGCTGCAGCCGAGGAGACCCCTGCGGACTCTACTGGCCTCTGAAATACGCACGGCCGTCAGAGCATAGAGCAGGAACATGAGTACAATTGAGATGCACGGAGTTAAAATGCGGTCGGTTACGTCAAATGCCCCCCAAGAGACTGATGTTAAGAATTCCCGCGTGATGGCATAACACCATGGGGCACCATTGATAAACTTTCCTGCTTTTGGAAATAAAGTACCAAGGGATTAGAACCAAACAGCCGAGCACACTCACTGCCTCGATAACCACGGCCGCCGTTCTCTCGGAGCAATTTCACCTTCTCACAACAAATGGCCACAAACGATAAAAGGTGAAGACAACTGTCATCCAGACGGAAACATGCGTAGATGTCGATATTAAGACGATGATGAGATTGCACACGGGAGTAATGTGCAGGAAAGTAACTCTCACCAACCCGCTTTAGTAACGGATTAGACATAAGGATCAGGAGATCGGCCGCGCCCATTTCCACCAGGTAGCGAGTGGTACATTTGGAGAGTCACACTTCCCTCGGGACAGGATCACAATCGCCACCAAGTTAACGGTAAAAGAGAGAAGCTGAAACAGAAAATGTACTGTATCCATATTGATACAGGAGACAGATTAAAGGCGCGGTTTATTGTTGTTGCTTACTGTTGATGCAACAAACAAATTACGTCAGCGCCTCCGTTTCTGAACCAAATATGTGTTTGCCTGAACACAAACATCTCCATGTGCGGGAAAAATCCATGCTCAGACCTCTCTCGGGAGTAAGACTGAAAAGTGCAATCACACATGACAATTCCAACAGCAATAGATAACCTCAAATCCCATCCAATCAAATATATGTACAAAGCGAAATCAGGAGGCGGCACGACGACAGCGAAGCATCACTCCCGGACGAGCTCAATGCGTTCTATGCACGGTTCGATAGGGAGAACACCGATGTGCCTGACTGAGCCCCCATTCGCCCTGACAGTGTTTCAGTTATTGTCACAGAGGCTCAGAGGTCAGAAGATGTTTCGGGGGGATGAACCCTTGGAAAGCGCCTGGACCTGCTGGTATACCCGGTGGAGTTCTCAAGACCTGTGCAGACCAACTGGCGGGAGTTTTTACAGACATTTTCAAATACTCACTTCTGAGGTCTGAGGTTCCCACCTGCTTTAAGAGGGCATCAATAATACCGTTGCCCAAGAAGAGTTAGGTGACGTGCCTCAATGATTATCGACCAGTGGCACTAACGTCTGTAGTGATTAAGTACTTTGAGAGGTTGGTTATGGTACACATCAACTCCTATCTCGACAAGAACCTTGACAAACTACAGTTCGCATACCGCCACAACAGGTCAACGGTAGATGCGATTTCTCTGGCTCTCCCCTCCTCACTGGACCACTTGGACAATAAAAACACTTACCTCAGGCTGTTGTTTATAGATTACTGCATGGCGTTTAATACCATCACCCCTTCCAAGCTGTTACCGAACTCACGGAACTGGGCCTCTGCGCATGCCTCTGCAATTTGATCCTCGACTTCCTCATCCACAGACCACAGACCAGTTCGAATTGGAGGAACCACTTCATCCTCAGTAACAATTAGTATGGGAGCACCACAAGGCAGCTTGCTCAGCTTTACTCATTGTATACCCATGACTGCGTAGCCGGTCATAGTGCGACCTCCATCAACATGTTCGCCGATGACACCACTATGGTTGGACGAATCACAGATGGGGACGGGTAAGAGTATAGAAGTGAGTTCGACTGGCTGACCAAATGGTGCCAGCACAACAACCTGCCTCTCAACATCAGTAAGACCAAGGAACTGATTGTGGACTTTAGTAAGGGAAGAATGAGGACCCACAATTCTGTTTATATCCACGGGACAATGGTGAAGAGGGTCAATAACTTCACATTCCTGGGTGTGCATAAAGCAGAAGATCTTTCCTGGACCCAGCACACCGATGCAATGTTAAAGAAGGCACATCAGTGACTCTAATTCCAAAGAAGATTATGGAGCTCCGACATGTCAAAGAGGATTCTCCTAAACTTCTACAGGTGCATGGTAGAGAGCATTCTGACTGGTTGCATCGTGGCCTGGTTCGGCAACGTGAGCGTCCAGGAGCGGAAAAGGATACAGAAAGTTGTGACCACTGCCCAGTCCATCACCGGCTTTGACCTCCCCACCTTCGAAGGGATCTATCGTAGTCGCTGCCTCAAAAAGGCAGCCAAAATCATCAAGGGCCCACACCATCCTGGCCACACACTTATCTCACCACTGCCATCAGGAAGAATGTGCAGGAGCCTCAAGACTGTAACTTCCAGGTTCAGGAACAGCCACTTCCCCACAGCCATCAGGCTATTAAACACAACGAATAAGCTATGAGCTCTGAACTGCAAAAGACTTTATTATTATTTGTTATTTTCACTATATTTATTATTTATTGAACTGTTTCCTTTTTCCCAGTTATATACAATGTTTGCATATTCACATATTCTGTGGTGCTGCAACAAGTAAGAATTTCATTGTCCCGTCCGGGACATATTACAATAAAACACTTTTGACTTGACTTGACTTGACTCTTGACTCTTTAAATCAATCCGATCTGACCTAAAGGATGATGGCATTTCCGTAGTTGAGAAGGAATCCAGCAAACAGCCGAAAATGAGGAACATTAACAACTGTTCAATGATTACTGCCTCGAAACAGTGAGTGATATCAGTGGATGACGCTGTCATTCCATATGCCAATGACATTCCTTTACGTTATCACGCTATTTTACCGCAGTTATTTGACCTTTCATTCTACACCGTTTCGTGTTCCTGAAAACATTCGAACGCTCGCCCACCTTACTTCACTCGTCCACCTCAAATTTTAGAGTTTATCCCCGCCTTCAACCTCAATAAATCCAAATGATTCAAAAGTTCAAGTCACATTTATTGTCACTTGCACCAATTGGTACAGTGAGATTTGAGTTACCATACAGCCATGCGAAGAAAACGAACATGATAGAATTAAACATGACCATCCCCACACAGCGGAATCAACGCTTCCCACTTCCCAAGGCAATGACATTCAGTCATCTTCCTCTTTTTTCACCCATGGTCGGGGCCGTTGAGCCCTCTGCAGTCGTCGCTATGGCGCCCCGATGTTCAGGCACTCTCGCTGGGATGATCGGAACTCCGATGTCGGAACGGAAAAACACACTCAGCTTCTTGGAGTTTCCGAATCGGCCACTTCTTACCGGAGACCGCGGCTCCCGAAGTCCACAGGCCGAGCTGGGCGGAGATTCAATGCTGGCGACCCTCGGCAATGGATCCCAGGACTCCGCGATGTTAAAACCAGCGCCCGCGGATAGAAGCTCCGCAAACCACAGCTCCACGGTGTTAATCAGAAGGCCCAACACTCCGGACCTCCAACACAGGCGATCCCCGGTAAGGCATCGTCCAGGTCCGCGATGGAATTCAGTGCTGCGTCGCCGGTGAAGCTCTGGCCGGTCTCCGGCAGGAAAGGCCGCGCCAATCCAGATGGTAGGCCGCTAGGAGGGGTCGAAGATGCGCCTCGGAGAAAAGACGCATCCTCGAACAGGAAGTGATTGGGAAATGGTTTCCCCTCTTACCCCAACCCACCCCCACATAGAAAGACTAGAAACCTCCAAAAACATACTATTGTCACACTAAAAAGAACAAAAAGGGTGAAATGACAGACGAACTGCCGGCGAGGCTGTCGCGGGCGGCGCCACCCATTCAAAACCACCTTCCTTGCCCAGATCTCCATAATTCCTGCCAGTCTTTTAGTTTCCTTTTCACTCACATACATATTCCTCCGATCTACCTTTGAAACAATCTTTTTTCATCTATAAGTTCTGCTTATCCTTCAGAATCAGAACTATCCGCCTCTGAGCGCTCAAGGTACTTTCTGAAAACAGTAATAGACGACTTACGTAAACTCACACTTACGTAAACAAATGAGTACGTATCCGTTTCTTCAACGACCTGTGTTATAGCAACGAGAGGATGGCGAGGGCTTCCCTTCTGCTTCATTGATATGACAGCGTCGCCCGGGTTTGCGGCTCTTTCAATTTCAGCCACTATCAGTGCGACGCTGGGAAGGAGACCGAGATAAGAAAAGTGGCGATTCATTGGCAGAGATGATAATTGTTTGGTAATATACTGTATATGGTATAGGTAAACCGGGAACAGGTGAGCTAGGAATGCTGCTGGTGGCGATCACCGTGTAACTCACTGGTACATCTGCGGGGGTAAACTGGCATTGGACACGCTGTCCACTCTTCTTCTCCTGACAGACTTCCTTTTGAACCAGCATCCGCAGTTCTTTCCAGAGCTGCCGGGGTGAGTTAAGCAAAGGTGTAGGATATACCCGCTCACTGGGTGACTGCAGTGGAGATTTGTTGATTGTGAGATTGAGGGTGATATGGTGGCGCAGCGGTACAGTTGCTGCCTTGAAGGCCCGAAGACTGGGTCTGAAGGGACTCGACCCGAAACGCCACCCCTTCCTTCTCACCAGATATGCTGCCTGTTCCGCTGAGTTACTCTAGATTTTGGTGTCCATCTTCGGTTAAAACAGATTACAGATTATCTGGTGGTTTGAGCGTGGGAGCTTGTGTACGTTATGCAGGCAACCAGAAGGTATTACTGTGTTTAAACAATAAATACAACGTGCTTCTTGTTGTCGGGGGTGTGGGGGGGGGGGGGGGGGGGGGGGGGGAGGAGATCAAGTTGCTCGGTGTCATGCACACATGTCATCGGCCCGCCATGGAATTTGTGACCCCCCCCATGTTTTAAAAGCGATTTACTGTGGCTGCCAATGCCCCGAGCCGTCTGTCCCTGCGGCCGCTGTGAGGGGTGCACCACTCGGTGTGGGTGTCGGGGTGTGAATCACCCCGTGTGTGGGTCGGGGTCCGGGGGTCGGGGGTGTGAATCACCCTGATGCAGGGTTCGGGTCCGATGGTGGTGCATCCCGGTCAGTGACTCTGGGTGGGCGGAGGGACCGGCCTGTCCCAAACATTTTTTCCACCCGGGACCCGTGTGTGCGCGCGCACTGCTGGCACACAGCCCATCACAGTGCAGCCGCACGGGGGAGACGAGGCGGAGGGCGGCCGCGGCCGTGGGAGAGTGCGGACTGTCCCGAGGGATGCGCTCCTTCGGCCGCTTACAACTTGGTGCTCGGGTTCAGTGTGCCCAGTCCCCTAGGCTTGTGTGGGACAATGACCCCCACGCTCCCGTCACCCCTAGCAAATTGTGTGATGGACACGGGTGTCTGGACCAATCACTGACAAGTCCCGCACCCCCGGCGACGTCATGTCCGTTATTCGACTTTTCGGCAGAGCGGCCTTTCGGTGTGTTGGCTTGTAGGCGACATAGGCTTTCGGTGAGTTCACGTTTCGGCATAGCGGCCTATCGATGTGTTTGTTTATAGGCGTCCCACCCTTTTGGTTAGTTCACTTTAAGGAGTCCCGCCCCTTCGGGTAGGTGGCTTTTCGTCCTCGTACGCTTTCGTTTCGTTTCCATTCGGTTATTTGGCTTACACTTATTTGCTTCAGCTTCTCGTTCTTCGACGCCACGTCCGGGTACCAATATTACCAGCAGGAGGTTCAAGATCTCAACCATGTCCACGTGCACCATTGATGCTGTTTGGGCTTTCTACTCCACCTAGCTTCCTAATGTTAATAACGAGCTCATTTGTCGACCTTACATTGAGCGAGATGAAATTGTCCTGGCACCATGTTGGCATTCATAGCAAAAGGATTTGAGTATAGGAGCAGGGAGGATCTACTGCAGTTGTACAGGGTCTTGGTGAGGCCACACCTGGAGTATTGCGTACAGTTTTGGACTAATCTGAGGAAATATATTGTTGCCATAGAGGGAGTACAGAGAAGGTTCACCAGACTGATTCCTGGGATGGCAGGACTTCCATATGAAGAAAGACTGGATAGACTCGGCTTGTACTCGCTGGAATTTAGAAGATTGAGGGGGGATCTTATAGAGACTTACAAAATTCTTAAGGGGTTGGACAGGCTAGATGCAGGAAGATTGTTCCCGATGTTGGGGAACTCCAGAACAAGGGGTCACAGTTTAAGGATAAGGGGGAAGTCTTTTAGGACCGAGATGAGAAAATCATTTTTCACACAGAGAGTGGTGAATTTGTGGAATTCTCTGCCACAAAATGTAGTTGAGGCCAGTTCATTGGCTATATTCAAGAGGGAGTTAGATGTGGCCCTTGTGGCCAGAGGGTATGGAGAGAAGGCAGGTACAGGATACTGAGTTGGATGGTCAGCCATGATCATATTGAATGGCGGTGTAGACTCGAAGGGCCGAATGGCCTACTTCTGCAACTATTTTCTGTGATTCTATGATTCTATGTCACTACTTTCGCTGTCTCCCCCCTGTATTACGTTTCGTCGTTTTTGGTGACTCGGTCCACCTCAGAGGTGTCATCTGCAAACGTGTAGATGGAGCAGAGCTGTATCTGTCCGTAGAGTCGCGAGTGGATAGGCAGTAAAGTAGAAAACTGCGAACGCATCCTATGGTCTATTGGTGTGGATAATCTTCGTGGAGGACATATTGTCTGAAGAAGGGTCTCTATCCGATGTGTCACCCATTCCTTCTCTTCACAGATGCTGCCTGACCTGCTGGGTTACTCGAACATGTTGTGTTTATCTTCGGCTTAAACAGCGGGTGTCTTCGCATGTAAATGCATTACATAATCTATTTGTTTAGAAGCCTGTAATTAATATGTTCTAATTGCCCCGCTGGAGATTTCCAAACATATAAATGTGGGTCACATTGGAATTACCACGGACTCAAATTCATCAGTGGAAGAAGAGCCATCAGTTTCCATGGGAAATGCATGGTCCAGCAATTGGTCTGGTGTACGCCATCTACTATCCTTTCCTTGCAGCCATTGGTGTTCCACGTAAGATGTTCATTTGTTGGTAGTGCCGGCTATTTCCTAAAGTGATTTTCTGCTGTTTGTGATCAATGTATTGATAGAGGGTCGGGTATTAATATAATCAATTAACGCGGGTTCAGTGCACAAAACTGGCGCCGAGATAACATATTTTTAAAAGACCCGGCACGATGGACAAAGTAGCCCCAAAATCCTTAAATCTGAGTCAAGGTCCTTCGTGATTGGTTAGACTATCTTTCCATTACACCTGTGATTGAGGGCAAATATTTGCAGCTGAGCTCACATGTTTTCATGTAAAATATTTAAGAGCGATCTCGTTTGTTTATTGGGGGCATGTCTGGACACCGTTTAATCCGACAATAAATGCTGTCTGAGGTTTTGTTTAACATTGTCACCTAAATATGTCAAAAAATAATCACATTGAGTCCAATATTTGAAACGTCTTATCTTATTCGTTTATTAATGAATATTACATCATAAAATGCCTTCAGCCGTACACTATAAGCTGGTGAAGTAGTATAGTACACTTTTACCGTTGCTTTCCTTTAAAATTAACAAGAGATCACTGATCTAAACCCAATTCGGATGAGAATCATTTATTAGAGTTACTTCTCTGTGCTGCGAAGGAAATGTGACACATCTACAGTGTAGACAATATATGTCTGTATTCAATACGATTTCAGGTATTCAATTACATAATATAAGTTACGCATTTTTACCAAGCCTTCCGATGGCACGAGAGTGCTTTCATTGCCTTGTTGGGAAATGAACCACAGTTTGCAGCATATTCATCCATGAATGCGAACAAAAGTGCGGTATGTACGCTATATTAGACCCTGTGCTGAAATTAAGAATATGGGCTGAATTCGGATGTATTTTCGTTAACGATTATTGTGCTTGGAATGCACCAGAAATACGATATTGAATTGTATGTGGCGCAGGAGGTTGAGAGGGGGGTGGGAATTGGACCAAGCGCAGACCAGTGTAGCTGGGACATTGTTGGCCGGTGTGGGCAAGTTGGGCCGAATGGCCTGTTTCCACACGGTATCACTCTGTGCCTCTATCTCATATTAAGTTAATTTCTCCGATGATGACAGGTGTGTGATGGAACATGGAGGAAAACCAATTCTGATTTATGCCGTTGCATGAGATTTAACATTACATTATGCCGCATTATTTACCAATAGAGTACTATATCTTGTTAACCATATCGTCGAACTACTTTGCATAACGGGAGAGCGCTCCAAACTTTACATATGATTAGAAACTGTTCGGCGCATTGTGTGGTTTAGGTTGAATTTAATTTAATTCGAATAAATAAAGAGCATCACAGGATTTAATAACGAAAACATTTCTTTTGTTAATGGCCAAATTGTCTTTCCGCCGAACTGACTATTTTAAGCAACCAATTGGTTGACACGATGGAATCATCAAAACCTGACACTCACTCCTGTGCCTTGTGGCAACAGGTAAAACCATAGAGAAGGACTCGCTGTCAATGATGCAGTACTAAATGCAGCTGTTTGACATTCGGACAGTGTAAGCACTAGCGACAGTCAACAGTTCACAGTGAAACCGAAACGTGTTCTTGACTGGTCCAATGTTTGTGACTCGAAATGTATAATAAATTAACAATTGTTGTAATACGCAAAAATAACAAGATGTATTCATAAAGAATGGCTTCTCGATTCCGGCAGGTATTGTGAGTGTTCTGGGCTTTCACCCACACGTCGTCTCTTTTCTCTTATTTCTGAACAGCGAACTTGGCCGCAATCGTGATCCTGTTGCGTGGAAGATGCGGGCTCTCCAAATGCATCACATACTACCTGGTCGGCATGGCAGTGACAGATCTCCTTCTGATCATTAGCGCCGTGATATTGAACCGAATAGCAGGGATCTTTTTCATTGATAGTTTTCTGTCCACTACCCCCGCTTGCAGTGTCGGCACGGTGCTAATCTACGCCAGCAGAGATTGCTCTGTTTGGCTGACAGTCGCTTTCACCTTTGATCGTTTTGTCGCCATTTGCTGCCTGGAGCGGAAAACAAGGTATTGCACTGAGAAAACAGCGGCTGTGGTTATAGCTGCTGTCTGTGTCCTGACATGTTTAAAAAACATTCCATTTTACTTTACATACCAACCGTTATACATTCTCGGCAGTGTGTCCTGGTTCTGTGAAATTAAAGTAAGCTACTACACGTCACCTGCATGGAAAGCCTATGACTGGTTGGATCGCATTATAACACCGTGCGCCCCTTTCTGTCTGATTCTGCTGCTCAACGTGCTGACGGTCAGGCACGTTTTGGCCGCCAGCAGAGCCCGCAGGAGCCTTCGCGGTAACAAGAACGACCCCAATCACAGAGACCCCGAAATGGCAAACCGCAGGAAGTCCATTATTTTATTGTTCGCCATATCCGCCAGTTTCCTACTACTGTGGATTACGTACGTGGGACATTTCCTATACGTTCGAATTGTCGGCGATTCCTATTTCACTGGATTTGATTTCGATGACCCGCGATTCGTTCTCCAAGAAAGTACAAACATGCTTCAGCTCCTCAGCTCCTGCACCAATACCTTTATTTACGTAGTGACTCAGACCAACTTTAGGAAGGAACTGATGAATGCGGCGAAATATCCCCTAACATTAATTTTGAACTGTTTTATGAGATACACATAAACGCGTTCGGGGTTAGATGTGACTTCCGGTCCACCCGGTGCAGATTTCATCGGAGAGACCAAGCACAGACTCGTCGATCGTTTCGCTGAACACCTCCGCACAGTCCGCCGAAACCTACTTGATCTCCCGGTTGCTCAACACCTTTACTACCCCTCCCATTCTCACGCTGACCTTTCTGTCCTGGGCCTCATTTGTCAGAGTGAGGCTCAGCGCAAATTGGAGGAGCAGCATCTCATTATTTGTTTTGGTAGCTTAGACCCCAGCGGTGAAAATGTTTCCCAGTCACTTTCTGGCGAGGATGCGATTATTCTCCGATTCGCGTCCTCACCCCCCCCCCCCCCCCCCCCCCCCCCCCCCTCACCCCCCCCCCCCCCCCCCCCCCC
The DNA here is from genome assembly GCA_035221665.1 of Okamejei kenojei. Classification (NCBI taxonomy): domain Eukaryota; kingdom Metazoa; phylum Chordata; class Chondrichthyes; order Rajiformes; family Rajidae; genus Okamejei; species Okamejei kenojei. The sequence continues at coordinate 121,310 of JAVHYY010000215.1, read as the reverse complement.
CCCCCCCCCCCTCCACCCCCACCGCGGCTTACCAGCTGGATTGGCGTGGCTTTTCCAGAGCTTTAGCAGCGGCGCAGCACTGGATTCATCGCGGGGCGGGCGATGCCTTCCCTTGGATCGCTGTTGGAAGCTCCGGGGGGTTGGGCCTGCTGCTTCAACATCGTGGAGCTGTGGTTTGCGGAGCTCCCAATTGCGGGCTGCGCCGACCTCAACATCAAGGAGTCCTGGGATCCCTTTGCCGAGGGACGCCAGTGTGAATCTCCGCCCAGCTCGGCCTGTGGACATCGGGAGCAGCGGTATCCGGTAGGACGTGGCAGATTCGGAGGTCCAAGCCGCTGAGGATGTTTTCCGTTCCGACGTCGGAGTTCCATCCTCCCGGCGAGAGGGCCTGAACATCGGGCGGCCCGTAACGGCGATTGCGGGGGGCTCGGGAGGCCCCGAACACGGGTGAAAATCAATGAACATCAAAGAGGAGGATGACTGAACTTTTGTGCCTTCCCTCACAGTGGGAAACTTTGATTCCACTGTGTGGGGATGTTTGTGTTAAAGTCTATCGTGTGTTTTATTCGTATGACTGTATGGTGACCCCAAATTACACTCTACCAATTGGTACATATAACCATATAACCATATAACCATATACGAATTACAGCAGGGAAACAGGCCATCTCGGCCCTTCTAGTCCGTGACGAACACTTACTCTCACCTAGTCCCATCTACCTGCACTCAGACCATAACCCTCCATTCCTTTCCCGTCCATATATCTATCCAATTTATTTTTAATTGATAAAATCGAACCTGCCTCCACCACTTCCACTGGAAGCTCATTCCACACAGCTGCCACTCTCTGAGTAAAGAGGTTCCCCCTCATGTTACCCCTAATCTTTTGTCCCTTAATTCTCAAATCATGTCCTCTTGTTTGAATCATCCCTACTCTCAATGGACAATGCTTATCCAGGTCAACTCTGTCTATCCCTCTCATCATTTTAAAGACCTCTATCAAGTCCCCCCTGTGACATGTGACACGTGACAATAAATGTCTCCTGGATCTCTTGAATCTCTTGAACATCAATTTATCTAACTTCAAGTAGCCATTGCGTTCACTCTCTCTCCATCCTCTCCCCTTCCCAGTTCTCCGACCAGTCTTACTGTCTCCGACTACATTTTATTTCTGTACCATCTGCTCCCTTGACATCAGACTGAAGAAGGGTCTCGACCCGAAACGTCACATGTTCCTTCTCTCCAGAGATTTTGTCGGTCCTGCTGAGGTACTCCGGCATTTTGTGACTACCTTAGATTTAATTCTTGCCTGATCAGCTCTTGGGGCCGTGTATTTGCTTAGTGCCCCATGTCATGTCGCAAGCCAAGTTTCCGAAACATTTGACCAACCTGAAAAAGGTTCTTTAAAAGCATTGATTCATTTATTTTATACCATTACTCTCTTGACTTCGCGGAAAGGCTCAAGTGTGGCAACTCTTGCAAAAACGAAACAGATATAGGCCCCTCGGGCTGCTCATTTTTAATTGTCATCCTCCTTATGCTGGGTTGAGTAATGAAGTCTTAAAGTTATATACCACGGAAACAGGCCTTTCAGCACAAATCGCCTGCGCTGACCAAGATGCCCGGACTAAACCAGTCCCATTTGGCCACGTTTGCACACATCCCTCCCAACCTTTCCTATTAAAGTACTTGCCTAATAATGATCTCAAGTACCTGCCTCAGCTACCTCCTCTGGTAACTCATTACATGTACCCAACACCATCAAAGAGAAAAACATTGCCCAACACATTCCTTTTAAGTTACCCTCCTCTCACCTTAACCTCATGTCCTCTCGTTCTTGATTCCCTTACCCTGAGCAAATAATTCTGTGATTTCACCCCATCTGTCCATTGCGATGAAGGAATAATACAGACAAAAACAGCATGGCGAAGATGAAAATATTTCTCCACGCAAAATTCAGCGAAACGTCAACACATCACATGAACGATATTTTAACTTAAGAAAGCGTTTCCCTGCGAGCGGAATTTAAATTGTCACAATGAATCATTATCGAACTGTGTTGTACACGATACATGTGAAGCAAAGCAATTTAACGGGTCGGTTTCAGAAGAATTATTTAGACAAATTTACAACTGTTAACATTTTGTTAGCGTACTAAAATATAGGTACATACAAGCAGTGGATTATTTTCTGTTGCCGAGATCTATCTAAATATAACATATGGTTAGCTCTACCTACAAAACTAATATAGCAGTGGGGTGGGAACCAATTAAGGGAATCATAGGGCCGTAAAATGAGGACAGAAGCAAAATGTAAAACGGGGAAAGGTAAATGTGGAAGACAGAGAGATGAATAGCACAAAAGAAGGCGCACATAACATCATAATTCTAAAAGGGTTAACAATGTTAAAACAAACCGAAAGCTTTGTGCCCTAATGCGAGGAGCATTCGTAATAATTGAATACGCAGTTAACCATATAACCATATAACAATTACAGCACGGAAACAGGCCCTCTCGGCCCTTTCAGTCCGTGCCGACCGTTATGAATATTAAGGAGAGACATTAGCTTGGTGTGCAGCATCTGATGGGTAGAATTGCGAAATAGCCAAGGACAGAAAATGCTTGTTGGAGACCAACAAACAGCACTAATGAAGTTGCGGATAGCATTAAACAGGAAATTATGGATGCATACAGGAAAGATACAGCAGTTATCATGGGTGACTTTAATCTACATATAGATTGGGCTAACCAAATTGGTAACGACGCCTCGAACAGGGATTGTTTGAAGTACCCTACAAAGAGGCAGGCATGTTCTGGGCGTACCGTGGACCCATCCCCGAATTCCACCTCTGCTACATTGACCACTGCATTGGAGCTACCTCCTTCACACATGCAGAACTCGCTGACTTTATCCATTTTGCCACTAATTTCTATCCGGCACTCAAATTCACATGGACCATTTGCGACATCGCCGTACCCTTTCTAGATCTCAGCTCAATCGCAGGCAACAGACTACTGACGACATCTACTACAACCCCATTGACGTCCATGGCTATCTGGACTACACTTCTTCCCACCCTGCTTCCTGTAAGGACTCTATCCCCTACTCCCAATTCCTCCGTCTACGCCACATCTGCTCCCAGGATGAGGGGTTGCAAACCAGTGCATCGGAGATGTTCCCATTATTTAGGGATCGGGGGTTCCCCTCTTCTATTATAGATGCGGCTCTCACCAGGATCTCTTCTATATCCGCAGCTCCGCTCTTACTCCCCACCCCCTACTCGTAACAAGACCAAAGTCCCCCTTGTCCTCATCTTCCACCACATCAGCAGTCAAATACGACATATAATCCTCCGACATTTTCGCCAACTCCAACGGGATCCACCACTAGCCACATCTTCCTATCTCCTCTCCTTTCTGCTTTCCGCAGAGACCGTTCCCCTGTAACTCTCTGGTCAGTTCGTCCCTTCCCACCCAAACCTCCCTTGCAACTGCAGGAATTGCTACACTTGTCGCTTTACCTGCCCCCTCGATTTCACACAACGACTCAATCAGTCTTTCCAGGTGAGGCTGAGGTTCACCTGCACCTCCTCCAACCTAATCAACTGCATCCGCTATTCCAGGTGTCAACTTCTCTGCACAGCCTTGGCGATCACTTTGCCCAACACCTCGGCTCAGATCGCACTAACCAACCTGATCGCCCGGTGGCTCAGCACTTCAACTACCCCTCCCATTCCGAATCTGACCTTTCTGTCCTGTGCCTCCTCCATTGCCATTGTAGTTCCTTCTTACGCATGTATTCAAGAGTTGGATATATCTCTTAAGGTTAACGGAATTAAGACATATTGGGAGGAAGCAGTGACGCGGCGCTGATTCTGGATGACCAGATATGATCATAGTGGTGCTGGCTCATAGGCCTAATGGCCTACACTTGCACCTATTTTCCATGTTTCTCTGTTTCTATGTTTCTTAAATGTTGGGATAGCCACTGCCTCAAATACCTCCTCCGTTTGCTCGTTCCATACACCAACCATCCTCTGTTCACTTGGTTGCAAGTGAAAGTGCACGTGAATGGTTTGGTGGGAATATATGAATGAATCAAGGAGATGCCGATGGAGAGCTCTCTTCGGAAGGTGGAACAAGGTAGAGATTGGAAGGTGTGACTTGTGGGACAGTTGTGCCGTACTGCATTCACTGTTTTGTGAAACTGGTAGATCATTATACGAAGGCTTCCAAACCGAAACATTATGTATCCTATTTCGCCAGAGATGCTGCCTGATTCGTTGAGTTAATCCGGCATTTTGTGTCCATTTAAAAGAAGAGGTTGGTCCCGGTCCAGCTCCAACAGTTTTAGATATGGGAAAAAAGTATGCAAGGTGACATGTGGAAGAACAGTTTTCGTACTCGGGAATTCATTTCCTGAGCTGTGGATTGAAAAAAAATGCCACGGATCTTCCCAGACTGAAATTAACCGCACCCCCCCCCCCCCCCCCTTTCTTCACTGCTGAATATGATCGCGGCTCATAAATAACATATACATTTGTTGATCCCATTTTTAGGAGTCTAACAAAGGTACGTACCACAACAGTATTTTGTTTGCGTATGCGTGTAGGTACACACACACAAACTTTGTGTGGCCTGGATCATGGAAACATGGAAACATAGAAAATAGGTGCAGGAGGAGGCCATTCGGCCCTTAGAGCCAGCACCGCCATTCAATATGATCATGGCTGATCGTCTGCTATTAATAACCCGCGTCTGCCTTCTCCCCATACCCCTTGACTCCACTAGCCCCTAGAGCTCTATCCAACTCTCTCTTAAATCCATCCAGTGATTTGACCTCCAATGCCCTCTGTGGCAGGGAAGTCCATAAATTCACAACTCTCTGGGTAAAAATGTTTTTCTCTCAGCTCAGTCTTAAATTACCTCCCCTTTATTCTTAGACTGTGGCCCCTGGTTCTGGACTCACCCAACATTGGGAACATTTTTCCTGCATCCAGCTTGTCCAGTCATTTTACAATTTTATATGTATCTATAAGATGCCTCCTCATCCTTATAAACTCCAGTGAATACAAGCCTAGTCTTTTCAATCTTTCCTCATATGACAGCCCCGCAATGCCAGGCATCAATCTCGTGAACCTATGCTGCACTGCCTCTATCACAAGGATGTCCTTCCTCAAATTAGGAGACCTAAACTGTACACAATATTCCAGATCTGGTCTCACCAGAGCCCCGTACAACTGCAGAAGAACCTCTTTACTCCTGTACTGCAATCCCCCGTTATGAAGGCCAACATTCTATTAGCTTTCTTCACTGCCTGCTGTACCTGCACGCCAACGTTCAGTGCCTGGTGTACAAGGACACCCAGGTCTCGCTGTACCTCCCCCTTACCCAACCTAACCCCATTGAGATGATAATCTGCCCCCTTGTTTTTGCCGCCAAAGTGGATAACCTCACATGTATCTATATTATACTGCATCTGCCACGTATCTGCCCACTCACTCAACCTGTCCAGGTCATCCTGCAACCTCCTAACATCCTCTTCGCAGTTCCCAATGCCACCCAGCTTTGTGTCATCCGCAAACTGGCTAGTGTTGCTCCTAATTCCCTCTTCCAAATCATTTATATATATATATATATATATATATATATATATATGGTAAACAGTTGCGGCCCCAACACCGAGCCTTGCGGCACTACACTCACCACTGCCTGCCATCCTGAAAAGGACCCGTTCACTCCTATTCTTTGCTTCCGGTCTGCCAACCAAATTTCTATCCATGTCAACACCCTACACCCAATACCGTGTGCTCTAATTTTAGTCACCAGTCTCCCGTGCGGGACCTTATCAAAGGCTTTCTGAAAGTCTAGATACACTACATCCACTGGCACCCCTTCATCCATTTTACTTGTCACACCCTCAAAAAATTTCAGAAGAGTAGTCAAGCATGAGTTCCCTTTAATAAATCCATGTTCTCTTGGACTAATCTTTTACTGCTATCCAAATGCTGCATTATTACCTCTTTGGTAATTGACTCCAGTATCTTTCCCACCACCGAAGTCAGGCTAACTGGTCTGTAATTCCCCGTTTTCTCTCTCGCTCATTTCTTGAAAAGTGGGATAACATTAGCTATCCTCCAATCCACAGGAACTGATCCTGAATCAATTGAACATTGGAAAATGATCACCAATCCGTCCACTGTTTCTAGAGCCACCTCCCTGAGGACCCTGGGATGCAGATCATCAGGCCCAGGAGATTTATCATCCTTCAGTCCCATTAGCCTACCCAATACTATTTCTCGCCTAATGAAAATTTATTTCAACTCCTATTCTTTGCTTCCGGTCTGCCACCCAAATTTCTATCCATTTAGATACTCTGTCCTCCAGTACATCTGGGAGATTGTTTATGTTCTCTTTAGTGGAGACGGATCCGAAATACCTATTGAACTCTTCTGCCATTTCCTTGTTGCCCATAATTATTTCACCCGTTTCAAGGGACCCACATTTGACTTTGCTACTCTTTTTCCCTTAACATATCTAAATAAGTTTTTACTGTCCTTTATATTCCTGGCCAGCTTCCCCCCGTACTTCATCTTTTCAGCACGTATTGCCCGTTTTGTTTCCTTCTGTTGTCCTATGAAGGTTTCCCAATCCTCCGGCTTCCGGCTACTTTTTGCTGTGTTATACATCTTTTCTTTTAGTTTTATTCTATCCCTAACATCTCTTGTCAGCCACGGTTGCCTCCTACTCCCCTTAGAATCTTTCTTCCTTTTGGAATGAAATGATCCTGCGTCTTCCGGATTATGTCCAGAAATTGCTGCCATTGCTGTTTCACCGTCATTCCTGCTAGGATCCCTTTCCAGTCTACTTTGGTCAGCTTCCCTCTCATGCCTTCATAGTCCCGTTTGTTCAACTGCATCACTGCCACTTCCGATTTAACGTTCTCCTTCTCAAATTGCTGAATAAAACTAATCATATTATGATCACTACCTCCAAGCGGTTCCTTTACCTCGAGTTCTCTTATCGTATCTTGTTCATTGGACAACACTAAATCCAGAATTGCCTTTTCTCTGGCCGGCTCCATTACAAGCTGCTCTAAGAATCCATCTCGGAGGCATTCTACAAAATCTCTTTCTTGGGGACCTGAACCAACCTGATTTTCCCTGTCTACCTGCATATATGCCAGTTTTAACTCATGTTGCAACTTAAACCCTACATCCGGGCTACTATTTGGCGGTCTGTAAATAACACCAATTAATGTCTTCTTGCCTTTACAATTCCTCAACTCAATCCACAGTGACTCTACCTCGTCAGTTCCCATGTCTTCCCTCTCAAGGGACTGAATTCCATCTCTCACCAGCAGAGCTACCCCCCCCCCCCTCCTCTGCCCACCTGCCTGTCCTTTCTATAGGATGTATAACCCTGAATATTAAGTTCCCAGGCCCGTTCCTCCTGCAGCCACATCCCAGTAATCCCCACAATGTCATATCTACCAACCTCTGAGACCCAAGCTCATCTACTTTACTTCTTATACTTTGCGCATTCATATACAATACTTTTAATTCCTTACCTTTCACCTCTCACCTTTCACATCAATCCCTATTACAATTGGCCATACTCTCCTATCCCTTTGTGAGCTTCCTTTCCCGTTAATTCTGGGGCCATTAACCATCTCTTTACTCTCTTTCCCTTTAACTGCATCCTCGACTATCCCATTTGACACTCCACTCCCCTTATTCAGTTTAAAACCACCGTGTAGCAGTGGCAAAGCTACCTGCCATAATGCTGGTCCCCTACCTGTTCAGATGCAATCCGTCCCTTGTGTACAGTTCCCCCTAACTCCAAAACAGATCCCAGTGATCTAAGAATCTAAATCCCTGCCCCCTGCACCAGTTCCTCAGCCACACATTCAGGTCCCATATCTCCCTGTTCCTGCTCTCGCCAGCACGAGGAACTGGAAGCAAAGCGGAGATAACCACCCTGGAGGTCCTGCTTTTCAACATTTCATGCTGCAGAATATTCATCCCCTTCTTTCCGACATCGTTTGTGCCGATATGCACTACCACTTCCGGCTGTTCACCTTCGCCCTTGAGGATTTTCTGCATTCTGTCCGTGACTTCCTGGACCCTGGCACCAGGAAGGCAGCACACCATCCTCGAATCCCGTCTGCTGCCGCAGAAACCCCTGTCCGTACCTCTCACAATGGAGTCGCCAACTACAATGGCGTTGCGTGACGTTGGCCTCTTTGGTTTTGGCTCAACAGCCCTTTTTGCTTCTCAAGCCTGTCCGCCGCTCAGTGTGATAACGTCTTCTGTCCCGACAGCTTCTAAGTGGGTGAGCCTGTTCACAAAAGGTACATCGCCCGGGGACCTTTGCATTCCAAGTTTCCCTCCCTTTCTCGCTGTCACTCACTTTTTCCCTTCTAGTTCCTTAGGTGTAACTTTTCCCTTCCTGTACCTTAGGTGTAACTGGAATCATGTTCGATCGAGGCTCATGCTTGTCAACTGCCGTGTGTTAGCGTTCGTGCGTGGCCAAACTGAGAGAAGGCCTTACATTTACCCATTTTCACTATAATTTCATAATGGCGCTTTAGTTTAGATCACATAGAACACATTTGTCAGATAGAACAAATTTGCTCGTGACAAAGTGGCAGCGTTCAGGAGGATGATTCACCTTCACCAGAGAAGAGTCCCGGTCGGTGACACGACTATCTTCCCTGAGATGACGGCTCTCCTGGATGCTACGCCAGATGTTAAATGCCACTTCCACAAGGAGAGCTCAACCCACCTTCTGACAATCAGTGAAGCCATCGAACGTTACTTTTCAGGACTGGACGACCGCTCTCGTGATGAGAGGAACGTCCGACCCTTTTCCGTTGGAGCCGGAGCCATCAGCGATACTGACGTGGCTGCGAAGGTTGATTTTTACCGATTTCGTGCAGATGCGCAGCTCAAGGGTGACTTCATGGAACAAAAGCTCGCCACGTTTTGACCGTAAGTGAAGGACAGTACTGTTCTTTCTAAGAAGGCCCTGACCCTATTAGTCCAGCCCCCCTCAACCTATCGCTGTGAGGCTGGATTCCCAACCATGGTAACTCTGAAAACGAAGGCACGGAATAGGCTTGTAATCTACGCTGATAAGAGATGCTGCCTGTCGAGCATTCATCCTCGTTTTGATTTCAGCCCTCATATTGCAATTTCAGCCCTCACATTGACAGAGTATTGGCAGAATTTTTTTTAATAAATCGGGCTCTTTTTTTTCAATTTTTGTTTCGGTGGTCACGGTGCTGACCAAAAATGTCTGATGGGGCCGTGGCGCCAATAAGGTTAAGAACCACTGCTCAACACACTTGCTGATGAAGACTGTTTCGGGAGTGGCATAATCCTGCAAGTCAGCCGCAGAATTAAGCAGTCGCCTCGGACCCGTTTCATCAGTTTTATCTGTCCAGCGCATCCGTCTCCTCTGACCAGCACAGCACGGCTTTCTGTATCAGATGCTTCCGTGTTAGTATCTGCTTCTAGATAAGGAGAGGACGCAGGCCAGGTATTCAGATTTACCAAAGTGCAGCTTGGAAACGGAGTAGTAGCCGCCTTTGATGGTTATGCAGCAGTGGTCGGGGGGTGTTAGATATTTGTTTGGGCAGGACACATGCTGAAAGTAGCACGGTAATCAGGTCGACCTAATTGAAGTATCTGGCTGGTATGAATAAGGCCACGGGGCACTTGTTCAAGCCTATGTTCTCAAGTTCAACGTGGCATCAGAATGGTTTGAGATGTTGGCTGCTGTAGAATCGCCGAAGTGAATTCCCGCGGCAGATTGAGGGAGGACACGTGAACGGAAGGTATTGCTAGTTTCGGGAGCTGGTGTTTGCCAGGACCGCCAGCCCCAGCAACATGCGGAGTTAATTGGAACAGCAGAACCGTTCGCCCTTTACGTTGGCGGATGACGCGGTTCATCCTTTGTAGCGATATACAATCAGGGTCAATGGCGCGGTCAGGTGCGGCATGGGGAGCTGTGATTCGGTACCTGAGATATCTAACGTACGTGATCCTGGCTTTTTGCTCTTCGAAATATAGACAGAAAATGCTGGAGGAACTCAGCGGGTCACGTAGCATCTTTGGAGAAAATGGACAGGTGACGTTTCGCATCGGGTCCCTTCTTCAGACACGTCTCGGGACTCATCTCCAGTTCGTTGAATATGGTTTCAGTAGCTAGGATGTTTCCCACCAATATGCTGGGGTGCGGAGACGATACCATCCTCAGTTGATGATAACGCCCTTCCACCACAAATTTCTCTCTTCTATGAGTGAACCAGTTCTGAATCCATACGATCAAGACACCGTAAATCTCGTAATCGTAACGATTTACCGTGGGGAGGCATTATCAAATGGTTTACAAAAATCCATGTAGATAATATCCAGAATATTATAATCTGCCAGAACCTCGTCGATCATATTCGTCACCTCCTCAAACACACAGTCAATTTCGCAAGGCGTGATCTGCAACCTACAAAGCCATGCTGATTGGCCACAATTAGCCCATTGCCTGCTCAATGGGAGGAAATAATTTCCCGAACAATCCTCACCATTACTTTAGGGATACTGATCTATATTTCACTGGATCATCTATCCTTCCCTTCTTAAACCAAGGAACAACTGTAGCTACTCTCCAGTTTTCTGGGACCCCTTACTATGATCCTGGGGGGGGTGAATTAAGTTGGGTTGACAAATTTCAGTGTTATTAACAAGAAGCTTGGTAGATGCTGCAAAGATCTTCGTCGGCTTCACTTGTGTTTGTTGTCTTCTTCTAGCGTATGGCGGGCATAGCCTAAAGTTGTAGGACAACTTGTTCTATTTGATCTTATTTGGTTGTGCACACCAGGTTGATTGCATTCGTCGAAACAGGGCGGACCACGTGAAGGTTGCAATCTCCCATCCATTTTTTTGTAATAACCTGCGATAGATCACATCAGGCTCTGAGAATGTATCCAACCTGATACATATCAAGAGTATCACCTCTTAGCGGGTGGCGGGGGGGGGGGGGGGTTGACCAATTTGGAGATAAAGGGGAATTGAGTGCAGGAAAGGTTAAAAAAAGACTCCCGAATTAATGGGAAGGAAGTTCGAGAAAGGATAAGAGGTGAATACCGATGTTAAAGTGCTGTACATGAATATGCGAAGTATAAAAAATGAAGTGGATGCGCTTGAGGTTCAGTGATTGTCAAGTTTGATGTGGTGGGAATTACAGAGGCATGGCTGCAAGAGGACCAGGGTTGGGAACTGAATAGTCAAGGGTATACGTCCTATCAAAAAGACAGACAGGTGGGCAGAGTGGATAGGGTAGCTCTGTTGGTAAGGAATGACATTCGGTGACCTTGCGAGGGGCGACATAGAATCAGGAGTCAGTACGCATGGAACTGAGGAATTCTAAGGGATAAAAAGACCCAAATGGGAGTTATCTACAGGTCCCCACACAGTACCCTGGAAATAGGGTGCATGTTTAATCGAGAGTTAAAATTGGCATGCACCAAAGGTAATGCTACGGTGGTTATGGGAGATTTCAACATGCAGGTAGACTGGGAAAGTCAGGAGGTACTGGACCCCAAGGAAGGGGGAACGTGGAGTGCCTCCGAGATGGATTTTTAGAGCTGCACGTATTGGAGCCTACCAGGGAGAAGGCAATTCTGTAGTTAGTGCTGTGTACTGAACCGGATTTGATAAGGGAACTCAATGTAAAGGAGTTATCAGGAGGTAGTGACCATAACATTACACATTTAATCTACAATTTGAGAGCGGGAAGCGAAATCGGAGTGTCAGCATTACAGTTGAGGAAATGGGGACTAGGAGAAAAGCTGGCCAACGTTGACTGAAAAGTGACCCCAGCAGGGATGACAGTGGAACAACAATGGCAGGTATTTCTGGGAATAATACAGAAGGTGCAGGATCATCTCATTCCAAAGAGGAAGAAATATTCTAAGGGGAGTAAGACAAGGGAAGTCAAGAACAGTATAAAAACATAGAAGAGTAGAAGTATAATATAGCAAAGAAGAGCGGGAATCCAGCCGATTGGATAACTTTCAAAGAGCAACAGAAGAAAACTAAAAAGGCCATGCAACGAGAAAAGATGAGGTACGAAGGTAAGCTAGCCAAGAATATAAAGGAGGATAGTAAAAGTATATTTGGGTATGTGAAGAGGGAAATAATAGTTAAGACAAATGTGGGTCCCTTGAACACATACACATGGGAATTTATGATGGGAAACAAGGAATAGCAGATGTTAAGCTCACTGGCCTATAGTTCCCACAATTTCCCCCTGCAGCCACGAATAGAGGCTCAACAGTTACCACCCTCCAGTCTTCCGGCATCTCTACTGTATTTAAAGACGACTCGTAAATTTCAACACGGGTTCCTTGGTTTTCCTTTGTGGTTCCCCACAATGTCCTCGGATATATATGATGAAGCCCTGGAAATTTGTTCACCTTCATACACGACAGTACCTTCAGCACCATAAAAACTGGTGACTTTATTATTGTGATAAGTATAGATCTATTTAAAAAAACATCAAATAACTTTCTAATGTACCGACAAAGTCTACCTTCCCAATGACCGTTTTATCGCCGAGTGGCGTATGTTGCTCCACTCCACGATCTTTGGTCTGTGCTGCCGCTGCTGAAGCTAGCTAACGTGGAGGGAGGCTGAGCCTACGTAATTGACATTCGCTCTTCCTCGACTGGGCTCAAAACATGCCTCTTGTGAGGCAGATGTAATCGCTGCCTCCCCTAGAGCTTTTTCAATGCAGTTTTATGTGAGACCAGCGAACACAAATATAATATATTTATACGTGAAATACCTTACCCGGATTACGAAAGGTAAGGACTTGTAATGAAGGGGTTTACACACATTACATTGGTGACATACAGAGAGATAGTAACAGGCACATACTTATTGTCCGCTCTCCATGCAGTTTCTGTTAGGGGTTGCGCAATAGGAGGGGAGGCTCAGATCGCAGTTGCCTCACCTCTCATCGTTCCATGTATTTGCAGCGGAGCTGCGAAGAAAATGCGATTTTTACAAAAACAAAAGATTAGATTCATATAGAAATGACATTTATAACACAGATCAGTGGAACAATCTTTATATTTATTATATTTTATTATTTTTTCTTTACTTTTCTTAACAGCTATTTTCATTGGGAGTATGACAGGTGAGGCTCTACCCCCCCCCCCCCCCCCCCCCCCCGCGCCTCCCCTGACCGCACGTCCCTATCCTTGTGCACCTCAATACGTTGATTCCTCAGCCTCCTGTGCTGCAAATAAAATCATCCCAGACTCCCCAACCTCTCCCTTTTACTCATGCCCGGCCTGGGTTACATCTAGTGACCCAAAGAAGAAGCTCCATTAATGAAACCGAATACCCCGCATCACGTCCGCATTTACTGCCCTCCATCGGATACAGTGTTAATCTGAGCGACTCATGTCTTTGGGGATCTGCATGACCTGGTCACTGTCAGAAACCAGTGACCAGTATTGATTAAGGCAGCATCTGCGGTGAATGAATCAACTTGCCCAAGATATAGCTATGCTGGATTAACAACCATAGTAGATAATACATATGCACACGTGGCCAATCCGGGTTTTCGGATGCCCATCGATGCATCTTAAAACATTTACCCAGGTTCAGTTTTCGCATTTCATTCACAGGGGCCTCCCAGATATCCCGATGGGGCAGGGGGTTCGGATTTTATAGCCACACATTTACGTGCATTTGGTGACGAGGACAGAACATGACTTTACGACTTTACGACTTATATATTAGTACTGAGAGCGCTGCCCTTAATGTCGTGAGTAATTGATTATCTCAGACCCCATTGCATTCTGCAGACCCCGTCTCAGATAAAGTTTCACATCACACAACACTCGGGGCGGCATCACTGCTCAACTCTCTTTACTCACGCCACGATATTAACAGGAGAAATTGCAACATGCATTAAGAAGTACAAATGCACCCTCCTTTGCAGTAATACCCCGGGCTGGACGTTTGGGAATATTGTGGCTTAGGATATTTGATCGCCGATGACCGCATTTATACCAGTTTGAGGAAATCGATAAAAGCGAGCCCAAGTATTGGGAACGATTAAAGTGTTTGCATTGCTGCGGTAGGGGTGTGGAAGGTTCGGAGAAGGTGCCGAAATGAATTCAAGAGAGGCATCGAAAGGTGTTCGACAGTCCAAGTGTTTTTTTTTCCCCAGGGTGGGATTGTTCGGTATTAGAGGAAATATATTTGAGATGGAGAAGGAACAACGTTGGAGAAGGAACAGCGCTGTTCAAGCTGCATGAAGATCGGAACAACAATGGGAAGTGAATGGCGGGACGCAGACAATGTACAGGCAGATGGCATTGGTAAAATGCCGTCGTGGTCGGGCGGTATATATGTTGGGCCGAGGAGCCTTTTCCTGTGCTGGTCTGGTCTGTGTCACTTTATGTTCATCAATGCGCGTACGTCACGCTGTGTGTGGCCTTCACGGCATCCTCACGTCATGGACCATTTCACTGCATCACTCGCGGTGTCTGATCAAACCTGCAGGCGTCGGGATTTCTTCTGGCCATTCAGAGTTTCTAAAATTCTTTGTTTTCATCACAGCGGAAACCCAGGACAACTCGATGATTAAAGTGTTTCTAAAATAACTGACGTTAAGCGATTTGTAGGCGAATTAACCATCGTGAAAGCAGATGAGGAAACACTGAAAGCACATAACACGTCAGTTAGCATCTGTGAACAAGGAAACAATACGTTGCGTTACAGCATTTACAGATTCATTGTTATTATTCCATAATATTATTGTTAATGCAAATAAACATAATAACTAATTATATTATTTTATTCAGGTTAGGGAGATCAAAAACACGAGTGTACGTGTTAAAGGTGAGAGGGCGAAGATTAAATACGAAACCGGAGGTGTGTTTTCCTTTCAGGGGGTGTTGCCTATATGAGACGTGCTGACAGTATAGGTAGTTGAGGCACGCATTATAACAACACTTAAAATACACTTGGACATGTATATAGATAGGAAAAGAGTAACTGGATACGGTGAAATTGCGGGGAAATGCGACTAGCTTTAATGGGGCTTATTGTCCCACGGACAGATTGGGACCAAGCGCCTGTGTGTACATGCTGTGTGATTCATTGGCTGTTTGATTCCAGTAATGGTATCTGTGGTTTTAATAAGTGTATGAGAATGAACTGCAGATGCTTGTTTAAATTGAAGGTAGACACACAATGCTGGAGTAACTCAGCCGGAGAGGCAGCATCTCTGAAGAGAAGAAATGGGTGACATTTCGGGTCGAGAGCCTTCTTCAAACTGATGTCATGGGAGTTGGCGGGACATAGATAGTCGAGTCCGGAGTCAACAGTGTTTTATTGTCATATGTCCCAGATAGAACAATGACATTCTTACTTGCTGCAGCACAACATAATATGTAATCATAATAAATAATATAACAAAAAATTAAAAAAACAATAACAGTGCAATAATAATAATAATAATAATAATAATAATAATAATAATAATAATAATAATAATAATAATAATAATAATAATAATAATAATAGTCGTCTATTGTAGTTCAGAACCGATGAGGTTGTAGTGTTTAATAACCTGTTGGCTATAGGTAAGAAGCTGTTCCTGAACCTGGACGTTACAATTCTCAGGCTCTGTATCTTCTTCCCGATGGCAGTGGGGAGATGAGTGTGTAGCAAGGATGGTGTTGGTCTCTGATGACGTTGGCTGCCTTTTTGAGGCATCGACTCCGTTAAATCCCTTCGATGGTGGGGAGGTCAGAGCCGGTGATGGACTGGGCAGTGTTCAAAACATTTTGCAGCCTTTTCCGCTCCTGGACGTTCAAGTTGCCGAACCATGTCAATATACTCTCTACTGTGCACCTGTGGAAGTTCAAGAGACTCCGATATCTCCAATATCTTCTCAGAAAGTAGAGGCGATGATGTGCTTTCTTTATAATTGTATCGGTGCTGGGTCCAGGAAAGATCATCGGAAGTATGCACGCCCAGGAATTTGAAGTTGTTGACACACTCCAGCATGGTCCCATTGATATAAACAGGATTGTGAGTCATCAACCTTCCTCTTCCAAAGGCTTTTACTGATAATGAGGGCCAGGTTGTTGTGTTGGCACCATTTGGTCAGTCGGTCGATTTCACTTCTATACTCTGACTCACCACCATCTGTAATTCGTCCCACAACGGTGGTGTCATCGGCGAACTTGAAAATTGAGTTCGCACTATGTCCGGCTACACAGTCATGAGTATGGAGTAGAACAGGGGGCAGAGCACGCAGCCTTGACATGCTCCCGTACTGATTATTACTGAGGATGAAGTGTTTCTGCCAATTCGAACAGACTGTGTCTGCAGATGAGGAAGTCGAGGATCCAATTGCAGAGCGATGCGCAGAGAGCCAATTCCGTGTGCTTGGTAACCAGCTTGGAGGGGATGGTGGTATTGAACGCCGATCTATAATCTATAAAGAGCAGCCTGACGTAAGTGTTTTTATTGTCCAAGTGGCCCAGTGCGGAGTGGAGAGCCAGTGGGATCGCATCATCCGTGACCTATTGTGACGGTAGGCGAACTGTATTGGGTCCAGGTTCTTATTTAGGAGTTTTAGGAGCCCTAAACCAACCTCACAAAGCACTTTATCACCACCGACCTTAGTGCCACTGGTCGATAGTCATTGAGGGATGTCACCTTAATCTTCTTTGGCACCGGTAATATTGGTGCTCTCTTACAGCATGTGGGAACCTCAGATCTCGGCACAGAGAGGTTGAAAATGCCCGCAAAAATCCCAGCCAGTGGTCTGCTCGTGTTTTGAGTTTTGACTGGGTATAGAATCAGGTCCATGCACTCTCCGAGGCTTTACCCCACTGAAGAATATTCTGACGTCTGCCTCTGTGACTGTGACTGTGACAGGGCGCATGGGGACTCGAGAAGGCACATTAGTGTTGTCCCTATCAACTGGTGGGAGAACTGGGAAGGGGAGGGAATCGAGAGAGAGGGAAAGAAGGGCTATTTGAAGTTAGAGAAGTCAATGTTCATACCGCTGGGGTGTAAGTTACCCAAGCGAAATATGAGGAAGGGCTGTTCATCCAATTTGCGCTGGGCCAATTTGTGAAGGCCCAGGACAGAGAGGTGAGAATGGGAGGGGGAGTTAAAGTGCTGAGCAACCAGGAGATCAGGAAGGTTAAGGCGGACTGGCTATAATAATATATGCTCCATCCCTGCATGTTCATGCACCTATTTTAAAGTCTCATAAATGTAATTATCGAATCTGTTTGCAGCACCACCACAGGCGTCATGCTTCAGACACGGACCACTCCCCGAGTAGAAAGGTTTCCTCGCACATTTCCTCTAACCTTTCCACTAGAAAGGCTGGGGGGAGGGACTCAGGTAGAGGGGGCTAGGGGACAGGGTGTGGGGCAAGAGGCAGAGAAGGGAAGCACTCGGACCCAAAATCTAGGCGAGAAAGAGGAAAAAGCTAATAGACAGAGAATAAGAGATGGTGGGTTTATAAAATGTGTATATTTTAATGCTAGGAGCATTGTAAGAAAGGTGGATGAACTTAGAGCCTGGATTGACACCTGGAAATATGATGTTATGGCAATCAGTGAAACATGGTTGCAGGACGGCTGTGATTGGAAACTAAATATTCCAGGATTTCGTTGCTTCAGGTGCGATAGAATTGGAGGGACCAGAGGTGGAGGTGTTGCATTGCTTGTCAGAGAGGATATTACAGCAGTGCTTTGGCAGGATAGATTAGAGGCTCGTCTAGGGAGGTTATTTGGGTGGAACTGAGAAGTGGGAACGGTGTAGCAATACTTTTAGGGGTGTATTATAGACCGCCAAATGGGGAGCGAGAATTGGAAGAGCAAATATGTAAGGAGATAACAGATATTAGTAGTAAGCACAAGGTAGTGATTGTGGGAGATTTCAATTTTCCAAAAATAGACTGGGAAAGACATTCTGTAAATGGGCTGGATGGTTTGGAGTTTGTAAAATGTGTGCATGATAGTTTTTTGCAGCAGCACATAGTGGTATCGACCAGAGAAGGGGCAATGCTGGACCTCCTGTTAGGAAATGAGGCAGGTCAGGTGACGGAGGTATGCGTTGGTGAGCACTTCGGGACCAGTGATCACAATACCATTAGTTTCAATATAATTATGGAGAGAGTCAGAACTGGACCTAGGGTGGAGATTTTTGATTGGAGAAAGGCTAACTTTGAGGGAATGCGTAAGGATTTAAAAGGAGTGAATTGGGACACGCTGTGTTATGCGAAGGATGTAGAAGAGAAATGGAGGACATTTAAAGGGGAAATTGTAAGAGTACAGAATCTTTATGTCCCTGTTAGGGTGAAAGGAAATTGTAAAAATTGTAATGAGCCATGGTTTCCAAGGGAAATTGGACACTTGTTTCGAAAAAAGAGAGATATCTACAATAATTATAGGAGATATGGAGTAAATGAGGTGCTAGAGGAGTATAAAGAATGTAAAAATAATCTTAAGAAAGAAATTAGGATGGCTAAAAGAAGATATGAGGTTGCTCTGGCAAGAAAGGTGAAAGTAAATCCAAAGGGTTTCTACAGTTATATTAATAGCAAAAGGATAACGAGGGATAAAATTGGACCATTAGAGAGACAGAATTGACAACTATCTGCAGAGCCAAAAGAAATGGGGGAGATATTGAACAATTTCTTTTCTTCGGTATTCACCAAGGAGAAGGATATTGAACTATGTGAAGTAAGGAAAACAAGTAGAGTAGCTATGCAAACTATGAGATTCAAAGAGGAGGAAGTACTGACACTTTTGAAAAATATAAAAGTGGATAAATCTCCTGACAGGATATTCCCTAGGACATTGAGGGAAGTTAGTGTAGAAATAGCAGGAGCTATGACAGAAATATTTCAAATGTCATTAGAAACGGGAATAGTGCCGGAGGATTGGCGTACTGCGCATGTCGTTCTATTGTTTAAAAAGGGTTCAAAGAATAAACCTAGCAATTATAGACCTGTTAGTTTGACGTCAGTGGTGGGTAAATTAATGGAAAGGATACTTAGAGATAATATATATAAGCATCTGGATAAACAGGGTCTGATCAGGAATAGCCAACATGGATTTGTGCCTGGAAGGTCATGTTTGACAAAACGTCTTGAATTTTTTGAAGCGGTTACTAGGGAAATTGATGAGGGTAAAGCAGTGGATGTTGTCTATATGGATTTCAGTAAGGCCTTTGACAAGGTTCCCCATGGAAGGTTGGTTAAGAAGGTTAAATCTTTGGGTGTTAATGGTGGAGTAGCAAAGATGGATTCAACAGTGGCTGAATGGGAGATGTCAGAGAGTAATGGTGATGGCTGTTTTGTCAGGGTGGAAGCCGGTGACCAGTGGATTGCCTCAAGGATCTGTGTTGGGTCCACTGTTGTTTGTCATGTATATCAATGATCTGGATGATGCGGTGGAAAATTGGATAAGTAAGTATGCAGAGGATACTAAGATAGGTGGTGTTGTGGATAATGAAGTAGATTTTCAAAGTCTACAGAGAGATTTAGGCCATATGGAAAAGTGGGCTGAAAGATGGCAGGTGGAGTTTAATGCTGACAAGTGTGAAGTGCTACATCTTGGCAGGACAATTCAAAATAAGACGTACATGGTAAATGGTAGGGAATTGAGGAATGTTGTGGGAACAGAGAGATCTAGGAATAACTGTGGCATAGTTCCCTGAAGGTGGAATCGCATGTAGATGGGGTGGTAAAGAAAGCCTTTGGTGTGCTGGCCTTTATAAATCAGAGCATTGAATATAGGAGCAGGGAAGTAATGTTAAAATTGTACAAGGCATTGGTGAGACCAATTCTGGAGTATGGTGTACAATTTTGGTCACCTAATTATAGGAAGGATGTCAACAAAATAGAGAGAGTACAGAGAAGATTTACTAGAATGTTGCCTGGGATCCAGCAACTATGTTACAGAGAAAGGTTGAACAAGTTAGGTCTTTATTCTTTGGAGCGCAGAAGGTTAAGGGGGGACTTGATTGAGGTCTTTAAAATGATGAAAGGGATAGACGTGGATAAGCTTTTCCCATTAAGGGTAGGGAAGATTCAATCAAGAGGGCATGACATGCGAATTAAGGGACGGAAGTTTAGGGGTAACGTGAGGGGGAACTTCTTTACTCAGAGGGTGGTGGCTGTGTGGAATGAGCTTCCAGCAGAAGTGGTGGAGGCAGGATCGATTTTAACATTTAAAAGTAAAGTGGATAGGTATATGGACGGGAAGGGAATGGAGGGGTATGGTCTGAGTGCAGGTAGATGGGACTAGGGGAAAACAAATGGTCGGCACGGACTGGAAGGGCCGAGAGGGCCTGTTTCCGTGCTGTAATTGTTTATATGATTATATGGTGAAATGGACATTAAATCCACGAACTCTTGTAGTTGACATTCGCATACTGGCAAAAATAATTCATGCTACCTATCCAGTCTATCCTGGTATCCTGCCAAAGATACTCTGCACTACTTGTGTACGAAGTCCCAGTATCTATCATAGAGAGATTGTAGAGGAAAATCAGCAGCTTTCTCAGGAGGTGGCTGGGACTGGCCAGGTGCCTTAGCAGCATTGCCCTTTACGGAAATAACACCAAGCTCTGGTTGCCCCTGAAGTCCCTGGGGGAGGAGTTTAAGGTGACTCGGGCCAGAGAGGTGATGCTGTACAGGGACTCCAGCGACCCCAAGGTGGCTCAGGAAGGGGTGGAGGTGAAAACTGCGAGGAAGTGGAGAGCTGCTGAAGCCGTGCTGCAAGCGGAGTCTCGGATAAGCCACAGTCCTGGTAGGAGCAGTGACTCGGGGAAGAGCTGGTCTGGGAATCTTCCCAACTCCCCATTTTGACAATGCCAAGGGGAAGGAGAGGCGCAGGCTGGTCCAGGAGGAAATTAGGGCAGTGGTGAAGGAGGAGAGGTTTACCAGAGCAGTAGGATTGAGGCAGCAGGGAGCCTGAACAAGGTGGGAACAGGCCATTGACCGAAAAGTCACATGGACCTGGTTCAGGCAGTGTATAATGTCCTGCCCAGCCCATTCTCCAGATTGCCCGCAATGCTCAGGCAAGGGGACGTTGGAACACATCCTGAGCTGCTGCCCAAACGCTCTTGGGCAGGGCCGGTACACCTGGCGTCACGACCAGGTTCTTAAACCCATTGTAGAAGCCATCAGCATGGGAATTAGCAGCTGCAGACGAGCACGCCCCACCACCCAGATGATCACCTTCGTGAAGGCCGCAGTGCAGCTGTCATGAACCACAGCAGCCAGGAATCCTTCAAGAATCCTGGCAACTACGCAGGACTGGCAGCTGAAGTTCCCACAGTACATTGCCACGACCACTCTGAGGCCAGATATCCTCCTGGTCTCAGTGGCGACCATAAACATAATCATGTTGGAACTGACAATGCCGTGGGAGGACCGTCTGGAAGAGGCCCACGAGAGGAAGATGACCAAGTATCAAGAGCTGGTCATAGACTGCCATAAGCAGGGCTGGAAGGCAAGGTGTATGCCCATCGAGGTTGGCTGCAGATGTTTTGCAGGGCAATCGTTCTACAAAGCCTTGAGTGCACAGGGCACAAACGGAGTGGCGAGGAGAAGAGCCATCAAGATTACCACAGAGGCAGCGGAGAATGCCTTGAGATGTCGCTGGATCAGGAGAGAAGGTCCATGGGGAGGAGCGAATGCCACCAGAACACACGTTGTGATGAGATCAACCACGGCTGGGTCGCCTGGGTGAGGGTGTCTAATGTTGATAAACCCGAAACACCCAATGACCCCAGGTTACACCACCGATGATGTGTTCAGGAGCATCTATAGATGTATTTTTATCAACGTCTGTATGAATTTAGAATCTTCTCAGAAGTCCTAACTAGGATTGGATTCCACATAATAAAATCAAACTCCAAGCTCCCAGACTGCAAAAAAATCGGGTCACGGTCATGATAGTCCTCAGCTGCACCCCTCCACATAGCCCCCACATCTTCCCTGTAATAGGGCGACCACAACCGCATGCAATGTTCAACCTTCCGATTGAGCAACGTCTTGGAAACTTGCAGCATAACTTAATAGAAACGTAGAAATTCCTTCCATCTGGCATATAAGTTACATGGAAACATACAAAATAGGTGCAGGAGGAGGCCATTCTGCCCTTCGAGCCAGCACCGCCATTCATTGTGATCATGGCTGATCGTCCCCCATCAATAACCCGTATCTGCCTTCTCCCCATATCCCTTGACTCCACTCGCACCTAGAGCTCTATTTAACTCTCTCTTAAATCCATCCAGTGACTTGGCCTCCACTGCCCTCTGTGGCAGGGAAGTCCATAAATTCACAACTCTCTGGGTGAAAACGTTTTTTCTCACAGTCTTAAATGACCTCCCCTTTATTCTAAGACTGCGGCCCCTGGTTCTGGACTCGCCCAATATTGGGAACATTTTTCCTGCATCAAGCTTGTCTAGTCCTTTTATAATGTTATATGTTTCTATAAGATCCCCCCTCATCCTCCTAAACTCCAGTGAATACAAGCCTAGTCTGGTCTTCATCTTTCCTCATATGACAGTCCCACCATCCCAGCGATCAATCTTGTGAACCTACGCTGCACTGCCTCAATCACAAGGATGTCCTTCCCCAAATTAGGAGACCAAAACTCTACACAATACTCCAGATGTGGTCTCACCAGAGCCGTTTACAACTGCAGAATAATCTCTTTACCCCTATACTGAAATCCTCTTGTTATGAAGGCCAATATCCCATTAGCGTTCTTCACTGCCTGCTGTACCTGCAAGCCAACTTTCAGTGACCGGTGTACATGGACGCCCAAGTCTCGCTGTACCTCCCCTTACCTAACCTAACCCCATTGAGATAATTATCTGCCCCCTTGTTTTTGCCGCCAAAGTGGATAATCTCACATTTATCTATATTATACTGCATCTGCCGCGCATCTGCCCACTCACTCAACCAGTCCAAGTCACCCTACAACCTCCTAACATCCTCTTCACAGTTCACACTGCCACCCAGCTTTGTGTCATCCGCCAACTTGCTAGTGTTGCTCCTAATTTCCTCTTCCAAATCATAAATATATATGGTAAACAGTTGCGGCCCCAACACCGAGCTTTGCAGCACTCCACTCGCCACTGCCTGCCATTCTGGAAAGGACCCATTCACTCCTACTCCTTGCTTCCGGTCTGCCAACGAATTTTCCATTCATGTCAACAACCTACCCCAATACTATCAGTCTCCCGTGCCGGACCTTATCAAAGGCTTTCTGAAAGTCTAGATACACTACATCCACTGGCACCCCTTCATCCATTTTACTTCACATCCTCAAGACATTCCAGAAGATTAGTCAAGCATGATTTCCCTTTCATAAATCCGTGTTGACTTGGACTAATCCTTTTACTGCCATCCAAATACACCATTATTACCTCTTTAATAATTGACTCTAGCATCTTTCCCACCACCGAAGTCAGGCTAACTGGTCTGTAAATCCCCGTTTTCTCTCTCACTCCTTTCGTGAAAAGTGGGATAACATTAACTATCCCCCAATCCACAGGAACTGATCCTGAATCTATTGACCATTGGAAAATAGAAACATAGAAACATAGCAAAATAGGTGCAGGAGTAGGCCATTCGGCCCTTCGAGCCTGCACCGCCATTCATTATGATCATGGCTGATCATCCAACGCAGTATCCCGTACCTGCCTTCTCTCCATACCCCCTGATCCCTTTAGCCACAAGAGCCACATCCAACTCCCTCTTGAATATAGCCAATGAACTGCCCTCAACGACCTTCTGTGGCAGAGAATTCCAGAGACTCACCACTCTCTGTGTAAAGAATGTTTTCCTCATCTCGGTCCTAAAGGAATTCCCCCTTATCCTTAGACTGTGACCCCTTGTTCTGGACTCCCCCAACATCGGGAACAATCTTCCTGCATCTAGCTTGTCCAACCCCTTAAGAATTGTGTAAGTTTCCATGAGATCCCCCCTCAATCTTCTAAATTCCAGTGAGTACAAGCCGAGTCTATCCAGTCTTTCTTCATATGAAAGTCCCGACATCCCAGGAATGATCACCAATGGGTCCACTATTTCAAGAGCCACCTCCCTGAGGACCCTGGAATGCAGACCATCAGGCCCAGGGTATTTATCATCCTTCAGTCCCATTAGCCTACCCAATACTATTTCTCATCTAATGAAAATTTATATCAGTTCCTCTACCCCCTTAGATCCTCAGTCCTCCAGTACATCTGGGAGATTGTTTGTGTCTTCCTTAGTGAAGACAGATCCGAAGTACATATTCATCTCTTCTGACATTTCCTTGTTGCCCACAATAATTTCACCCGTGTCTGCCTTCAAGGGACCCACATTTGACTTTGCTACTCCCTTTCCCTTAACATATCTAAAAAAGCTTTTACTGTACTTCTTTATATTCCTGTATTGTCCATTTTCTTTCCTTCTGGTGTCCTATGAACGTTTCCCGATCCTCTGGCTTCCGGCTACTCTTTGTTGTGTTATCCATCTTTTCCATTCTTTTTATTCTATCCCTAACTTCTATTATCAGCCACGGTTGCCTCCTACTTCCCTTAGAATCTTTCTTCCTTTTTGGAATGAAATGATCCTGCGTCTTCCGGTTTATGCCCAGAAATTCCTGCCATTGCTGTCCCACCGTCATTCCTGCTAGGATCCCTTTCCAGTCTACCTTGGCCAGCTCCCCTCATGCCTTCATAGTCCTCTTTGTTCAACTGCATCACTGACACTTCCAATTTAACGTTATCCTTCTCAAATTGCAGATTAAAACTAATCATATTATGATCACTGCCTCTAAGCGGTTCCTTTACCTCGAGTTCTCTTCATGATTCTTATGTTCAAGGGTTTTAGGGATACAGGCAGGGATGTGATACACATTCCTGACCATATTTCTCCTTGAGGTTTACTTTTAAGCAAGTATGGCACTTGGAACCCGAGATCCCTATGTAAAGCGATGCCCTGCCATTCACTATACACAATCTCCTTTAATTTGATCTCTCAAAATACACATCTCAAAAATTTCCCGAGTTAAACTCCAATTCTGCGCTCGTATCGGCAAATGACCTACACCCAGCTCACAATTCAATGACTTTAAGCCATGGGAGCAGAATTTGGGGCATTCCGCCCATCGAATTTACTCCGCCGTTCGTTCATCTTTCTTTCTCCAACCCATCTCCTGCCTTCTCACCGTCATCTTTGATGTCCGAGTTTCGTGCCGATCGTGATGTGCAGCACTTTTCCCGCCTCTGGTCATATTCTCTGGGAAATAATCCTGGCCTCCCAGTGACAACATCCTCTCGTGTCTGCAACCACCTTTCCACAGAATCGCCCTTCCGGTCATCTACCCTCTCTGGACCTTTAAATTTCCAACTGCCGGCGCGACATCGGCTGTTTTACCTTCTCCAATCCCCTCAACCAGTCCAATCTCACAAACTAGCCATGCACAGCCCTTTTCACATTCACTAATGATTCAAATATATTGTTATCAATTCCACCAACAGGAAATGTGATGTTGCAGTCTTGCAAACTGATCTGTGCAATGCAGTTTTGAGGCGCCTGCACACGCATACCACCTCGTTCCTTCGGCTAGACCAGGACTTCCATAGAGGAACACCAGGCCACAATCTCCCAGATCGTTACTGATCTCATCACCTCTGGCGACCCCTCCCCTCCTCCCCCCCCCCGTTCACAGCTTGCGAGATGATAGTTATCTGCCATGTACTCCCTGCTTTTATCTCCTTCCCAGGGTTCACAAACTAGGATAGAATTCACCTCGTCATTATCTTTCACCCCACCACCCTCCGTCTCCAAAATCATATCGGACATTTTCGCTACCTTCAACATCATCCCACAACTAGTAACATGTTCACATTACCAACCCTTTTCGCCTTCCGCAGAGACCGCTCCCCCAAAACGCCGTGTTTCACATATCCCTTCCCACCCAATCCACCTACTCCCTGGTACTTTTCTCTGCAACCGCAAATGTCCTAACACCCATCCTTATAACTCCACCCTCATACCCATCCCGTGTGTGGACGGGACGTCCAAGGACGAGAAGCCTAAGCGAAGTGGTGGAAGCCAGGATACCGAACGGAGACGTCGCAGAAAGGATACGAAAGCGAACGGACACGACGCCGAAAGGGGAGGAACCCGAACGGACATGATGCCGAAAGGATTCGAGACAGAACGGACACCACGCCGAAAGGACACGGACCTAAACGGATACCACGGCGCAAAGACAAGACGCAGAATGGACATGACGTCGAAAAGCTGCCGAACGGAAATGACATCTCCGGGAACGGGATTTGTCTGAGATCTTGTCAGCGAATGGTCCAGACCCCGACGTCCATCACTTCACTGCCCGGGTGGGAGACGGGAGGGTGGGGGAGCTTGAGCTTGCGTTTGTAAAATGATGGCAGTGATGCCAAGCTGCTGAGATTGCCACAGAGGCAGTGGTGTGATGGACACCTCGGGGGTCTGGACCAATCGCTAACCCTCGTCGATGACTGACAAGGTGTCGGACCAATCCTGTCCCCGGAGACGTACAAGGTACAGCAATTTAACTATATCAAAATGTAACAAGATACAACAATTCTTGCAGCTAAATATTCCAACTCAACGCGTTTCACAGAGACAATGAGCATTTATCATTGAGACTGATCTGACGTCACCCGTCAGAAATTTACAGCTGCAATAACGTTACGCCAAGTCATCTGGACAGCGCGTTAGTACCGTTCGCCATTTGTTTTCAATATCTGACAACACATGGCGACAAACTGGTCAAAGGTGTTCATGAAGATATTATGGCCGCGCTCTACCGCACACGTTTGTCAGAGGCGTCATATTTGTGGGACGCAGACACAAGGGATTTTTCTGTTTCGTGAACTTTACAGTATCCGATCATATGCGTTATTTCTTGACATCTAGTGGAGCAAATCGAATGGCTAGACAATAGCATCGCTGGTGGCGCTGATCTTTGTAAGGGGCCGATATGGATCACCTATTTGGTACGTCTGTCTGAGCAGGACGCTTGTATATGGGTGGGAATTAGGTATTGAGATGTTAATGGATCGGATATATCGTTATGAAATATGCAGAGCATTGACGGGGCCAGATGCCGACTACTACCTGGGATTGGATGTTCGTATACACTATTAAACAACTAGTAAAGGCAGAGAATATTGAAAAAAAAAATCGGACTGTGCTATAATCACAGCAATGACGCGGGAGATGATCTACGTGAGTAGAGCGCAGGATGCCGAAGCTTTTCCTCTTTTCTGAAGAATTCAGGAATTAAGGATGCCTTGGTGAGACCACACCTGGAGTATTGTGTACAGTTTTGGTCTCCTAATCTGAGGAAAGACATTCTTGCCATAGAGGGAGCACAGAGAAGGTTCACCAGACTGATTCCTGTGATGGCAGGACTTTCATATGAAGAAAGACTGGACAGATTCGGCTTGTACTAGCTAGAATTTAGAAAATTTAAATGTGTGATATATTTAAGTCTGTTGATACTTTTCACGACTGTATGTAAGAAATCAATGTCACTGTGTGTTTGCATATATGACACCAAAGCACTATTCACCATTGCCATGCGGTGGATATGGGTTAAATCCCGGAAGACAGGAGCGTGGTCATTCTTGTGCATTTATTCAAAAAAGTGCTTCTCAGAAAAGCCTGAGAACAATAGTGAGCATTACGTCTGTGATAGGTAACGTACTGTAGGGGGTCTGAGGAACAGGACATACATGCATTCGCAAAATCTAGCTGAGGTTGAATAGGGACAGTCCGCTTGGCGGGTACGTGGAAGGCCGGGACTCGAAAAATTGATTCCGTGTTTTGAAGTAACGATGAAGATCGATGAGGACAGAACTATAGAGGTCAGGCCCTCTGATAAGTTTCCAGGTGGTAGGATAATCTAAAAGGGTAGTTTGTACTGGAACGAAGGAGAGCTATCCATTTGGATGCATATGTTGTTTGATAATAGAAGCAGATGGGGATGATGGAAGGTGTTCTTTTGGAGCAGAGGATGGCCATTATTGCTCTGCGTCGCATGCCGGCTCCAGGATCATTTATGATCATCTATATCCACAATATGAATGATAGTGTATAAAACATTGCTATACGTTTGCTGATGACACTAAAATAGCTCGCATGATAGAAACATAGAATCATAGAAAAAAGTGCAGGAGTAGGCCATTCGGCCCTTCGAGCCTGCACCGCCATTCAATATGATCATGGCTGATCATCCAACTCAGTAACCTGTACCTGCCTTCTCTCCTGATTGTCTGGTCTCGCGTTTGATCTAGTTTCTGTTTCTTATTGGTTTTTAGTAGTTGAGTTTGCATTCTTTTTTTATTTTGGTGTCTCACATCTCCTCTTATTTCAGGTCGCATTTCCTGTCAGATTGTTTACCCTCATGTGATTGTTGGCCCCGCCCTGATGTGTTTCACCTATGTCTCGATATCCCCTGTTAGTCTGTATTTAAGCCCTTTGTGTTTTAGTTCTCATTGCCAGTTCGTTGTGTATGCTACATGGTATCACCTCGTTCCAACTCTAGAAATATTGTGACCTTGTGATCTCGACCATTGCCTGCTTTTCGACCACTGTTTTTGCCTGCTCCTAGATTATACTGTTGCTTCTGTTTTTGCTTACCTGTGTACCGACTTGGACCGATTAAACTCTGAAAACGGATCTGCCATGTGTCTGAGCCTGCATTTGTGTCCTCCTCCTTGTTCAGTTCAGACACGGATCCATTTAGCCACAAGGGCCACATCTAACTCATTCTTAAATACAGCCAATGAACTGGCCTCAACTACCTTCTGTGGCAGAGAATTCCAGAGACTCATCACTCTCTGTGTGAAAAAATGTTTTCCTCATCTCGGTCCTAAAGGAATTCCCCCTTATCCTTAGACTGTGACCCCTTGTTCTGGACCTCCCCAACATCGGCAACAATCTTCCTGCATCTGGCCTATCCAATCCCTTAAGAATTTTGTAAGTTTCTATAAAATCCCCCCTCAGTCTTCTAAATTCTAGCGAGTACAAGCCAAGTCTATCCAGTCTTTCCTCATATGAAAGTCCTGACATCCCAGGAATCAGTCTGGTGAACTTTCTCGCTATCCCCTCTATGGCAAGAATGTCTTTCCTCAGATTTGGAGACCAAAACTGTACGTAATACTCCAGGTGTTGTCTCGCCAAAACCCTGTACAACTGCAGTATAAGCTCCCTGCTCCTATACTCAAATCCTTTCGCTATGAATGCTAACATACCATTTGCTTTCTTCACTGCCTGCTGCACCTGCATGCCTACTTTCAATGACTGGTGTGCCTTGACACCCAGTTCTCGTTCCATCTCCCCTTTTCCTAATTTGCCACCATTCAGATAATAGTCTACACTCCTGTTTTTGCCACCAAAGTGGATAACCTCATATTTATCCACATAATACTGCATCTGCCATGCAATTTCCCACTCACCCAGCCTATCCAAGTCACCTTGCAGCCTCCTAGCTTCCTCCTCAAACCTAACACTAACCCCCAGCTTCGTATCATCCGCAAACTTGGAGATGTTGCATTCAATTCCCTCGTCCAAATCATGAATGTATATTGGAAATAGTTGGGGTCCCAGCACTGAGCCTTGCGATACCCCACTAGTCACTGCCTGCCATTCTGAAAAGGACCCGTTTACTCCTACTCTTTGCTTCCTGTCTGCCAGCCAGTTCTCTATCCACATCAATACTGAACCCCTAACACCGTGTGCTTTAAGTTTGTATACTAATCTCTTATGTGAGACTTTGTCGAAAGTCTTCTGAAAGTCTAGATATAACACATCCACTGGTTCTCCCTTATCCACTCTACTAGTTACATCCTCGAAAAATTCTATAAGATTCGTCAGACATGATTTACCTTTCGTAAATACATGATGACTTTTTCCAATGATTTCACCAATTTCCAAATGTACTGCCATCCCATCTTTGATAACTGACTCTAGTAGTTTCCCCACTACCGATGTTAGACTAACTGGTCTGTAATTCGCCGTTTTCTCTCTACCTCCTTGTTTTTAAAGTGGGGTTGCATTAGTTACGCTCCAATCCTCAGGAACTACTCCAGAATCTAAGGAGTTTTGAAAAATTATCACTAATGCATCCACTATGTCTGTGCCTTCTTCCTTGAGTACTCTGGGATGCAGACTATATGGCCCTGGGGATATATCGGCCTTTAATCCATTCAATTTACCCAACACCACTTCCCGGCTAACCTGGATTTCACTCAGTTCCTCCACCTTATTTGACCGCCGGTACCCTGCTATTACCGCAGATTTTTTATGTCTTCCTTAATGAAGACAGAACCAAAGTAGTTATTCTATTGGTTTGCCATGTCCTTGTTCCCCATGATCAATTCACATGTTTCAGACTGCAAGGAACCTACATTTGTTTTAACTAATCGCTTTCTCTTCACATATCTATAAAAACCTTTGCAGTCAGTTTTAATGTTCCCTGCCAGTTTTCTTTCATAATCTATTTTCCCTTTCCTTATTAAGCCAATTGTCTTCCGCTGCTGGACTCTGAATTTCTCCCAGTCCTCTGATAGGCTGCTTTTTCTGGCTAATTTGTATGTTTCATCTTTTGTTTTTATACTATCTCTGATTTAACTTGTTATCCATGGATGCACTGCCTTCCCTGATTTATTCTTTTACCAAACTGGGAAGAACAATTGTTGTAGTTCATCCATGCAGTCTTTAAATACCTTCCGTTGCACATCCACTGTCAACCCTTGAAGAATCAATTGCCAGTCTATCTTGGCCAATTCACGTCTCATACCTTCAAAGTTACCTTTTTTTAAGTTCAGAACCCTTGTTTATTACTTAATTATATCACTCGCCATCCTAATGAAGAACTCAACCATATTATGATGACTCTTGCCCAAAGGGGCCACGCACAACAAGATTGCTAACTAACCCTTCCTCATTGCTCAATACCCAGTATAGAATAGACTGCTCTCTCGATGGTTCCTCTACATATTTGTTTCGAAAACTATCCCACATACATTCCAATAAATCCTCTTCCTCAGCACCCCTGCCCATTTGATTCACGCAATCTATATGTAGATTGAAGTCACCCATTACAACTGTTTTACCCTTGTTGCACGCATTTCTAATTTCCTGTTTGATGCCATCCCCAAATCCACTACTACTGTTAGGTGGCCTGTACACAACTCCCACTAGCGTTTTCTGCCCCTTAGAGTTTCGCAGCTCTACCCATATCGGTTCCACGTCCTCCAAGCTAATGTCCTTCCTTTCTATTGCATTAATCTCCTCTCTCACCAGCAACGCTACCCCATCTCCTTTTCCTTTCTGTCTATCTCTCCTGATATTGAATATCCCTGGATGTTCAGCTCCCAGCCTTGGTCCCCCTGGAGCCATGTCTCCGTGATCCCAACTATAGCTTAGTCATTAATAGCTATCTGCAGATTCAACTCGTCCACCTTATTCCGAATGCTCCTTGCATTGAGACACAAAGCATTTAGGCTTGTTTTTACAACACTCTTACTCCTTATACAGTTATGTTGACAAGTGGCCCCTTTTGATTTTTGCCCTGGAAACCCACCACCCCTTATTGTCTGTTTATTATTTTTTTCTTCGTTCCCCCCTACATGTTGGGTCTGAGTGCTTTCCTTCTCTGCCCCCTGCCTCAGACCCTGTATGCTGGCTTTCTCTATTAGAGTCCCTCCCCCCAACCGTTCTAGTTTAAAGTCCCCCAGTAGCCTTTGCAAATGTCCCTGCCAGGATACTGGTCCCCCTCGGCTCCAAGTGGAACCCGTCCTTTTTATACAGGTCACTCCTTCCCCAAAAGAGGTTCCACTGATCCAGAAACTTGAATCCCTGCCCTCTGCACCAGTCCTTCAGCCAGGCATTTATCCTCCACCTTGCTCCATTCATACTCTCACAGGAAGTAATCCTGAGATTGTTATCTTTGTGGTTCTTTTCCTTAACTCTCTTCCTAACTCCCTAAATTCTCCTTTCAAGATCTCTTCTCTTTTTTTTACCTATGTCATTGGTACCTATATGTACCACGATCTCAGGCTCCTCTCCCTCCCATTTCAGGATATCTTGGACACGTACAGACACATCACGGACCCTGGCACCAGCGAGGCAAACTACCATCCGGATCTCCTGACTGCGTCCACAGAATCGCCAATCTGACCCCCTAACTATAGAGTCCCCTATTACTAATGCCCTCCTCTTCTTTTCCTTTATCTTCTGAGCAACAGGTAGGCTGTCCCCCCCAACAGCATTCAAACAGGAGTACTTATTTTCAAGGTATACATCCACTGTTGTACTCTCTAGCGCTCGCCTCTGCCCCTTGCCTCTCCTAACCGTGACCCACGTGTCTACCGCCTGTGGTTTTGGAGAGACTACCTCCCTGTAACTCCTCTCTATGACAGTGTATCATCAAGAATTGCAACGGGATTTTGAGTAACTGTGTAAAGGGCTGGAGAAACAATAAGTTGCGTTTACTCCAGATAAATAATAGGTGTTGCATTTTGGCACGTGAAACCACTGCGGGACTTTCACAATGAATGGAAGGTTCAGAAAAGAATTACAAGAGCAGACTTGTTTGAAAATAATTCACATGGAGAAAACAGTAATTAAGTATATTTCTTGCACACGCTTCAGTAATGGAAGTGAGTATAGAAGACTGGATGTTACGCGTCGGACAGCGCCAAGACGGCGAGCATTCTGGCCGTGTTTTGTCATCATGCTGCAGGAAATATGTTAAGAGTTACGGGTCTAATTTGTGGAGGGCAGGATTGGACTTTGTTGTTTGGAACGCAGGGTGGTGAGTGTGACCTTACAGATGTGTATAAATTCATAAGATGCAGTGCGCCAGTGAATGAACCTATCGTTTGCCTAGGGTTCCTGCATCAAGATTAGAAATCATATGTTTTAGTTGAGAGGCGAAAGACTTAATTGGAATCCAAGGGGCACCTTTGTCAGGAAGAATGTGACAGATACACGGAACGAGCGGCCACGACATGAACATAAACGTTTGAGTTGGTTACTAAAGTCCACCAAAAACAATGGCGCTAACTCTGACCAGAACGCTATGCAATACACCCAGCCTCCAGCCTGCACACCAAACATCCCACATTCTATCCCCCATTCTATATATTTTCTGTCAAACACGAATGTGTGCCTCTCATTCCTCGCGCCCCAATTTGAGTGTACTATTTCTGTGTTATTGCCACCGCAGCGTTCTAACTCGATCAACCAGTTCCACCGCCATCGCAACACACTGTTCCTTTCAGCCTTTTGCATTTTAATAATTGCTCAGACCGGTCGCTACGTTTATAGTGAACAAACCACAGATGTAAATACAGACTGTTTCTATATCCCAGTTACTTGATTGGTTAAAGATGATGGTTCCTCTGCCGGCGATTATTAACTGCAGCGTGCCCTCCGAGTGGATAAAACGAACGAGCTGTACTATACGGCATGGTCCTGGTCGACAAGCTCAACCGAGGATGATGACAACCCTGCCGTTGATGGTCGGAGCCCTGTTGATCGTTCGGGCAACCAGTGCCGAACTGGATCCAACGGCAGCGTTAAATGGTGGAGGTAAGTGGTCGGCATTAGAGACTTTGGCAGAATATGTTTAAACAATCACAAAGGATTCAACATCGTAGGTGGACACGCGAGATGATCCTCCACTATCCACACCCTATTACCCAGATGACGCCCTGTCGCTTTGAAAGCGAGATTAATCGGTTCCGTTTGGCTAAATTGTATTATTTACCTCCACTAGACTTTTCACCTTTGAACCAATCAATCATCTAGATAAAACACACAAGGGAAACGTCCACTGATTCACTAGAGAAACCAGCATGTGCACATACTCAAATATTCAGTAAAACACAACGTGTTGGTTCGACGTCAGCGGGTTCACCAGCATTTCAGGATGCACTGCAAAGATGACGTCCCGGGTCGGACCCTTCAAGAAGGGCCAAGGTGTTTCACGAAACAGATGCTGATTTGCCAACTGACTTCCACCAGCACTTTCTGCTATGTGATGAGGGACATACCAGCCATGGGCATGAAGGGAGGAGTGGGCCATGAACCGAATACTTATGACTTATACCTTTTCTACTATCGCTTCTATTCTCTTATCGTTTCTACTCTCCCGTTCCCACGTGATCTTTATTGGGTATCATCAATTTATTTTTCCCGATTTCAGATCTCATATTTGATTGTAACGCGGTCGGAGGCGTTTGTCGCAGTCGTAAGTGTCTCCCAAAAGAAACGTTTTTCCCCCGACGTTGTTTCTGGAGCCACAATTGTTGCAAATGCAATAACCAAAAATAAGGGTTCCGTGTGGGATCGCCGAAGAACAGACGGAGGGACTACCTTTCAACTGGGCTCCCTGTGATTGCATCAAAACTTGCGAATCTCACATTCGATAACAGTTCTGAAATGTTAGGTAAATAAAGTTGATGAACCACGCACTGGCTGATGCCCGAGTTTTGTTTGTTCTTAAAAATAGAAACATTCGCTTATTGCAGGGTGGGGTCTCACGCATTAGTATCACATTGGACAATATAAATCTCTATTAACTATTCCACCTTCTTCAGTCCCGATGTCAGTTAAAACAACGGAAAATGCAGATGAGACGCCGAACGATTACATTGCCCATCTGCGGCTCTACACAGAAATGATGGCATTGGATTCTTGGGTGGGGGGGCTCATTCGTTACCACGTTTCCCTTAACCTACCTAAAAAAACCCTTTAATACATTCGTGTATAAATCTGATAGGTCGATCCCCAACCCCCTATTAATTTGTTCTCGTCTTTCATTCTATTCCCTCAGTTCCCGAAACACTTCCATTAATTGACTTAATCCAAGCTATCGATAACACATGACTTATTCATTTTCATTTTCCACACCGGAAAATTTCTCTGGACATCCAGATGCCATTACCACCACCTGCCCTGCTCCTTAACCCAACAGAAACAAAAATGCAGGTCCTTACATCTACCGTCACTCTGCCAGCCATCTTTCCCTAATGGCATCACCGTCTCAATGGTACGTATATATCTACTCTCAACCAGTTACACGCCAGGCATCTCACAATAAAATGAAAGCTATTATATCATATAACCATATAACCATATAACAATTACAGTACGGAAACAGGCCCTCTCGGCCCTTCCAGTCCGTGCCGACCATTTGCTTCCCCTAGTCCCATCTACCTGCACTCAGACCATACCCCTCTATTCCCTTCACGTCCATATACCTATCCACTTTACTATTAAATGTTAAAATCGATCCTGCCTCCACCACTTCTGCTGGAAGCTCATTCCACACAGCCACCACCCTCTGAGTAAAGAGGTTCCCCCTCACGTTACCCCTAAACTTATTTCCCTTAATTCTCATGTCATGCCCTCTTGTTTGAATCTTCCCTACCCTCAATGGGAAAAGCTTATCCACGTCAACTTTGTCTATCCCTTTCATCATTTTAAAGGCCTCAATCAAGTCCCCCCTTAACCTTCTGCGCTCCAAAGAATAAAGACCTAACTTGTTCAACCTTTCTCTGTAACATAGTTGCTGGAACCCAGGCAACATTCATAGAAACATAGAAACATAGAAATTAGGTGCAGGAGTAGGCCATTCAGCCCTTCGAGCCTGCACCGCCATTCAATATGATCATGGCTGATCATCCAACTCAGTATCCCGTACCTGCCTTCTCTCCATACCCTCTGATCCCCTTAGCCACAAGGGCCACATCCAACTCACTCTTAAATATAGCCAATGAACTGGCCTCAACTACCCTCTGTGGCAGAGAGTTCCAGAGACTCACCACTCTCTGTGTGAAAAAAGTCTTTCTCATCTCGGTCTTAAAGGATTTCCCCCTTATCCTTAAGCTGTGACCCCTTGTCCTGGACTTCCCCAACATCGGGAACAATCTTCCTGCATCTAGCCTGTCCAACCCCTTAAGAATTTTGTAAGTTTCTATAAGATCCCCTCTTAATCTCCTAAATTCCAGAGAGTATAAACCGAGTCTATCCAGTCTTTCTTCATAAGACAGTCCTGACATCCCAGGAATCAGTCTAGTAAATCTCCTCTGTACTCTCTCTATTTTGTTGACATCCTTCCTATAATTAGGCGACCAAAATTGTACACCGTACTCCAGAATTGGTCTTACCAATGCCTTGTACAATTTTAACATTACTTCCCTACTCCTATATTCAATGCTCTGATTTATAAAGGCCAGCACATCAAAGGCTTTCTTTACTACACTATCTACATGCGATTCCACCTTCAGGGAACTATGCACAGTTATTCCTAGATCCCTCTGTTCCACAGCATTTCTCAATTCCCTACCATTTACCATGTACGTCCTATTTTGATTTGTCCTGCCAAGATGTAGCACTTCACACTTAACAGCATTAAACTCCATCCAAGTCGCCATTGTATTATATCCAAGAGTCTAAAATGAAAGCTATTATATCCAAGGGTTCTCCATCCACCGCATGGACCATACACTTGCATCGGGGAAAGGGAGAGGAGGGGGCGTCTGTCTCATGGTCAACTCTGCGTGGTGCTCAGACGTGGCAGTCTTGTCCAACTCCTGCTCTCCACATCTCGAACATCTGGCGGTGAAGTGCCGTCCCATCTACCTTCTGAGGGAATTCATCTCCATCATCCTGACCGCGGTCTACATCCCACCCCAGGCAGACGTCCGTCTGGCACTGGAGGAGCTGCACGCCGTGGTCAACAAACACCAGACGTCTTACCCCGAGGCTTTTACCACCATTGCTGGGGACTTCAATAAGGCAAACCTCAAGAAATCGCTCCCTAACTTCCAGCAACATGTCTCCTGCTGCACCAGAGGACCAAACACCCTCGACCACTGCTACACCACCATCAAGAATGCTTACCGCTCTATCCCTTGCCCTCACTTCGGTAAATCCGACCATACTGCAGTGCTGCTTCTTCCTGCCTACAGGCAGCAATTAAAGAGCGCACCCCCAGAGGTGAGGACAGTACAGAGCTGGTCGGGGGGGGGGGGGGGGGGGGGGGGGGGGGGGGGGGGCAGAGGAACAACTACAGGACTGTTTGGAGTCTGTAGACTGGGCAATGTTCAAGAACTCGGCAACGGACTTGAATGAATATGCCACAGTCGTTACAGACTTCATTAAGAAATGTGTGGAGGACTGCATCCCTACAAAAACCTTCCGAGTGTTTCCCAATCAGAAACCTTGGATGAACTCTGAGATCTGCACTCTTCTGAAGACCAGACACCGGGCATTCATGTCTGATGATACAGAGGTCTACACGAAGTCCAGATATGACCTTGGTAAGGCCATCAAAAAGGCCAAAAGGGAGTTCTGCTCCAAACTGGAGGATGAGACACATGTTCGGCAGCTGTGGCAGGGGCTGAATGAAATCACCTCCTACAAGGCGAAACCAGGAGGCAGCTCGGATGTCGGCGATACATCACTCCCTGATGAGCTCAATGCATTTTCACATGCTTTGATAGGGAGAACACCGATGTGCCTTCCCGAGCCCCCATTCGCTGTGATGGTATTTCAGTCTCAGTCACAGAGGCCGACGTCAGGAAATCCTTAAGAGGGGTGAACCCTCTAAAGCATCTGGACCTGATGGCATACCTGGTCGTGTTTTAAAAACCTGTGCGAACCAACTGGCTGGAGTTTTTACGGACATTTTCAACCTGTCACTTCTGTGGTCTGAGGTTCCCACCTGCCTCAAAAGGGCATCAATAATACCGGTGCCCAAGAAGAGCAAGGTGACGTGCCTCAATGACTATCGACCTGTGGCACTAACGCCTGTGGTGATGAAGTGCTTCGAGAGGTTGATCATGGCGCAAATCCTACCTCGACAAAAACCTGGACCCACTGCAGTTCGCTTACCGCCACAACAGATCAACGGTGGACGGGATCTCACTGGCCCTCCACTCCGCTCTGGACCACTTGGACAACAAAAACTCATATGTCAGGCTGTTATTCATTTACTACAGCTCGGCATTTAACACAATCATCCCCTCCAAGCTGGTTACCAAACTCGCAGAACTGGGTCTCTGCGCATCCCTCTGCAATTGGATCCTCGACTTCCTCATTCACAGACCACAGACTGTTCCTATTGGTGGAAATGTGTCAGACTCGATAACAATCAGCACGGGAACACCTCAAGGCTGCGTGCTCAGCCCCCTGCTGTACTCACTCTATACTCATGACTGCGTAGCCGGTCACAGTGCGAACTCCATCATCAAGTTCTCTGACGACAGCACTGTAGTGGGACGTATCACTGATGGGGATGAGTCGGAGTACAGAAGAGAGATCGAGCGACTGTCCATATGGTGCCAGCACAATAAACTGGCCCTCAACACCAGC
This sequence comes from Okamejei kenojei, assembly GCA_035221665.1. Classification (NCBI taxonomy): domain Eukaryota; kingdom Metazoa; phylum Chordata; class Chondrichthyes; order Rajiformes; family Rajidae; genus Okamejei; species Okamejei kenojei. The sequence continues at coordinate 82,805 of JAVHYY010000215.1, read as the reverse complement.
AAAACCAAGGAACTGATTGTGGACTTTGGAAGGAGTAGGATGGTCCTATTTATATCAACGGGTCGATGGTTGAAAGGGTCAATTACTTCAAATTCCTGGGTGTGCACATCTGTGAAGATCTTTCCTGGTCCGAGAACACAGATGCAATTATTAAGAAAGCTCATCAGTGCCTCTACTTCCCGAGAAGATTACGGAGAGTCGGTCTGTCAAGGAGGACTCTCTCTAATTTCTACAGGTGACTTGAGTGCCCTGGAGAGGAAAAGACTACAAAAAGTAGTAAACACTGCCCAGTCCATCATCGGCTCTGACCTTCCTTCCATCGAGGGGATCTACCACAGCCGTTGCCTCAAAAAGGCTGGCAGCATCATCAAGGACCCACACCACCCTGGCCACACACTCATCTCCCTGCTACCTTCAGGTAGAAGGTACAGGAGCCTGAGAACTGCAACAACCCGGTTCAGGAATACTTACTTCCCCACCGCCATCAGGCTATTAAACCTGGCTCGGACAAAACTCTGAACATCAATACCCCTCCATCTGTTATTTGCACTTTAATTTATTAATTAATGTGTGTATTTAAGTATATAACTGTAGTCAATGCCTACTGTGTTCTGTTGTGCTATGCAAAGAAAGAACTTCATTGTCCTGTCAGGGACACATGACAATATACTCTTTTGACTTTGACTTTTGAGTCCTTCGTCTGTCCCTGCGGAGCTCCATTGTGTCCTGTCAAATGAATTTACTTTCTTCACTTTCCATACCGATTTTCAGCTTCTCACCTGCAACATTCTAGCATTGGATCTACCATTGCCAATCTAATTGAAATCCTTCCGAGTACCATTCGCGAACCTCCCTGCCAGCATATTGGTTGCTGTACAGTTTAGGTGCACTCCCGTCATTTTGTACACGTCACATCTGCCCCAGAAGTGAGCCCAGTGCACCAACAGATTCTGAATCATGCCCGCTGCCCCATCTCATATGTCCTATCTCCCTGCCCCTACCCGCGGCAGCACGTTGCACTGGGAGTAACTGAGAGATGGTCCTGGTTTTTAACTTTTTGCCTACTTATTTGCATTCACTTCGCCTGACCAAGTGCATTTTCCTACTTACATGCACAACGGTTTCTGACTGCTCACCCTCTCTCCGGAGAATGCCGTGCAGCCGCCCGGCAACATCTTGAACCTTGGCACCAGAGCCACAGCACGCCACGATGGAGTTCCCATTGCAGTCAAGAACTTTCCTAACAAGTCTCTTACCACGGTGGCTCTGCCGGATATTACTCTTACTCGCTGTGGCTCGGTGCCAGGCTCGATTTGACTGCTGCTGATGCTGACCCCTGAAGCGTCATTCCCTTCAACATCATACATAAGGCTGCACCTGTTTTGAAGTGGCGTGGCCACAAGTGTCATCTCATTGTTGTTACTCGTGTTCCCCCCACTTACTATCTTCCAGTACATTAGCTGTATGGACGCTATCAGTGATCTAATTTTCCCGAACTATTGAAGGTCCGCCAGCAAACAATAATTTTATCAATGTTTCACTTAACAAATTATGTCAATACGCTGACACTACTTACAGAGCAGATAAAATATTTGAAGGCGCGTGATGATGCGCGCGACCGTCACGCGTCAGTCACTACCGGCCTGTCGCTTAAATGACGGCCAAGTGGGACAGGCCCGTTAGTGTGCGAGGATCGCTGGTCGGCGTGGCCTCGTTGGGAGAAGGGCCTGTTTCCGTGCTGTATCTCTAAACTAAACTATTGCCGGAGAGGTTTTAGTGCCGGTACATGGACAATCCAATAGGGATTGGACAGTACTAGATCTAACCCTGGCAATAAAGTCGGACTAGTGGTGGAAGTGTGGGTAGGTGAGCAGTTTGGAGATAGTGACGACAATTCAGTAAGATCACAGTCCTAATTGAAAGAGATAAGTACAGTCCACAAACTGACTCTTCACCGGAGGCCGATTTCAATGTAATCTGACAGAAACTGTCAGGCAATGTTCATTCTGGAAGGGGGAATCTTTTAGAAGCGAAACAGTGAGAGTTTTATGTGTTTCTCTAACGGTAACGGTAAAGTGCAGAGCAGCCTGAATGTCAAAGGATACAGAGGAACAGCTTCTTCCCCTCTGTTAGCAGTCTTCTGAACTGTTCTGTCCAATTCACCTCTACCCCATTGCGGATATTGGACTTTGTCTGTGGAACTGGTGCACTACAATACCGAGAACAATATTCTGCCCTCGGCATCTTCCCACGTGCTTGTGTTTGTACTGATTGTGTTAAATACAGTACATATTTATCTGGCTGGATACCTTTCACGTTGCAATAACACTAAAGCTGGCTGAGAGGCATTTCTCCTCTTTCCCGCGGACAGGACGTAACTGGGTATTTCCCACCTTGTGTGGTGGGTCAGAGTCTTGGCCGTACTGGATCAGCTTGGTGGGCCCGGTCCACGGGCACAGGTCTTCAATGCTGTTGCCACGGTGTCGTCAGGGCCCATCACCTTTGACGGGTCCAGAGCTATTCGCGGCCATGTGGAATAAATTGACTTGGCTGACCACATCTCACTTGGTCCCACCTGCTGTTCAACCCAATCTCACCTGGTCTCACCTGCCCCTCGACCCCACCCCACTTGGTCCCACCTGCCCACTGACACCATCTCACCTGGTTCCACCTGCCATAGACCCCAGCCTCACCTGGTCTCACGTGCCCATCGACCCCACCTCACCTGGTTCCACCTGCCCGCTGCTCCACCCTACCTCACCTGGTCCCACTTAACCACTAACCCCACCTCCCCCTAGACCCCCACCTCACCTGGTCTCACCTGCCCATCACCCCTACCTCACCTAGTCCCACCTGCCCATTGACCCCAACCTCCTTCGGGATCACCTACCCATCGCCCCCACCTCACCTGTCCCTCTACTCCATCTCACTTGGTCTCACCTGCCCCTCCACCCCACCTCACCTGGTCACACCTGTAACTTACCAGCCTCTGTCTCACTGCACCCTGACACTTCTATGTCCCGGTATCCACCCTCTACACTCAATCCTGATGCAGATTATAAACACAAAATGCCGACCATCTCTTCGCTTCCACAGATGCTGCCTGACCAGCTGGGTTCTTCCTGCTGTTGTTTTTTGTCCTCCCTTTCACACACTCCCCCTCATCTCTCCCTCCCCACATTCCTTCTCTCACTCTACCTGTATCTCAAGTGTCCCGTTCCATCTCGTCTTCACTCCCCTGACCGCTCTCACACTCCGCCTGACCCCTCCTCCCCTCTCCTGAACAGACTCGCTCACTTTCCCTCTCCATTTCATAGCATCCTCTCCAGTCACTCTCACTCACACACTCCCACTCTCATCTCCAACTGTACCCACACCGACCAGTCTGACACACTGGCCTTTCTCATGCTCAACACCCCCTTCCTCCAATCCCTGACTCCATGTTCTCCTCTCAGTCTACACTCTGCTATCCACGCTCTGTCCATCACCATCTCTTTCTTTGTCTCATCCTCCTCTCTCCATTTCCTCTCCTCTTCCCCCTCCCCTTTCTTCCCCCTCCCACCCTCCCTCCTTTCTCATCCTTACCACCGCCCTACCCTCTCGCCCCTCCCTCACGCACCTCCCTCCCCTCACCGCACCCACCCCTCTCCCACATCCTTGTCTCCCCCCTCCATCCCCTTTCTCTTGTCCCTCTCCACTGACCCCTCCTTTACCCCTGACCCCCTCCCTTCCCTCTCCCCATTCTCCCCTCTGCCACATCTTCTCTCCCCATAACCCTCTTTCCCATTCTCCCTTCTCCTCTCCTCCCCTCCTCCCCCTCGCCCACTCCCCATCTCTCGCACTCTGTTCATTCACCCTCTTCTCTCACACTCTGCCCACTCACCCCAACTCCGTCCCCACCGCTGGTTCCCGCATCTCTCTCCTTCCATCCAGCCCGCCCTCTCCTGCTCTCTCACACCCCTCTCTTACACACTCCCCAACCCGTGTAGCCACCTCTCCCCAACTCCGCCTCCTCTCCTTCAGTTCTCCTTCTCTCCCAATCCCACATTCCCCCTGTCCAACACCCCCCCCCCCACAACACACCACACCTCCGTCACTGAAGCTAGAATTTTCAGGCTTTGATCGATTTATTTTGTTGCTATCAGTCGTCTGCTGATCCCGACACACGCTCTTCCTCCCTGCCTCTCTCCCCCCCACCCTCCGTGCCTCTGCCGCTGCCCTCTGCCATTGCGGCCTCTGGGATGTTGGGGCTTGGACCAGTTTATGTGGGTGTTGGCTCCACTAGAAGGCGAGCAGGCGGCGAGGTTTGGCGTAGCCCAGCTGCGCCCAGTTGCTGAGGGCAGACACCACGCCCAGGACCGTCTCCATCTGGATGGGTTTCTCCAGGATCAGCGGTCCGTTGGCTCGGCCGGCGAGGGGCTGCTCCTGGTGGGCCATCCTCACTCCCTGGGTCAGCTCCGTGCGGAAAGTCCCCAACTGTAGGATGGAGAGAGGGGGAGTGAGGCAGGGGGGAGGCACATGCACACACACACACACACACACGGAGAGAGGGGAGAGGCACATGTACACACACACACACACACACACACACACACACGGAGACAGGGGAGAGGCACATGTACACACACACACATGGGAAGACGGGGAGAGGCACATGTACACACACGCACACACAGAGAGACAGGGAAGAGGCACATGTACACACACACACACGGGGAGACAGGGGAGAGGCACATGTACACACACACACACACACACACGGAGACAGGGGAGAGGCACATGTACACACACACGGGGAGACAGGGGAGGCACATGTACACACACACACACACGGGGAGACGGGAGAAGCACATGTACACACACACACACACATAGAGATGGAGAGGGTAGAAGGGGAGTCAGATTGCAGAAGGGGAAACAGGGGAGAGGGGCACGTACACACATGGCACACGCACATGCAGACAGGGAGAGAGACAGGAGAAGGACACACACACACTTGCACATGCAGACGGGCAGAGACAGGGGAGAAGGACACACGCACATGCACATGCAGACGGGGAGAGAGACAGGAGAGGGTCACACACACACATGCATATGCAGATGGGGAGAGAGACAGGGGAGAGGGACACACACACACACATGCAGAAAGGGAGAGAGACAGGGGAGAGGGACACACACACACACATGCACATGCAGACGGGGAGAGAGACAGGGGAGAGGGACACACACACACAAACACAAACACAAACACACACACACACACACACACACACACACACACACACACACACATGCAGACGGGGAGAGAGACAGGGGAGAGGGACACACACACACACACACACACACACACACACACACACAAACACGAACAAACACACACACACACACACACACAGAGGGACAGGGGAGGGGGAGTGAGACTGCAGCATGGGGAGATGGGAAAGGGGCTCGTACACAAACACATACATGTACACACCTGTACACACACACATACACACACAAACAGGTGGAGAGTCAGGGGAGAGATACCCATGCACAGACACACGTTCACACATGCACACACGCAAATGCACGCACACAAACACACACACAGACGTGCCCACACACACACACACACACACACACACACATGCGCGTGCACACACACACACACACAAGTGCCCACACACACATGTGCAGGGAGACAGGAGACCACAGACTCTCACAGCAACACACACACACACACACACACACACACACACACACACACACACACACACACACACACACACACACACACACACACACACACACACACACACACACACAGATACAGATACACACACAGGCACAGGTGGAGAGAGGCACGGTCGCCCCACCCCACTCCCTTGCCCACAGTCTCCCCACTCACCGTGCCGAGGGGTGACAAGTGCCCGCTCTCTACCCCGGGGTGGTCTGTTAGGATGATGGATGGCAGATCCCGAGCCCAGGGGTTCCAGCGGGAACGGAACGACGACTCCCGCAGTTTGTCCCATCCCAGCCGTAACCCCAGACCGCAACGCCTGGGCTCAAAGGACAGCGCAGTGAGTTCACACCGGCTCACACTGGCACACCACCCTCATACTCTCACCCCCCACACTCACACCCCACTACACTCACAAAGCCCCCCCATTCACACCCCCCACACTCACAACACATCCCCACCCACGCACCCCCCCAAACGCACACTGAGACACACCCCCCGACATTAACCCCCCCACATTCACACACACACACCCCCACACTCACACACCCCGCACCATAACCCACCCCCCAGTCCTAAACACCCCCATATCCCATTCACCCACCCTCCAACAACACCCCAGTCCTAGACTCTTCCAAAGCCCCCCCCAATCCTAAATACCCCCAGGGAGGGGAGGGGTTGGGGAGGGGGTGTGGGAACCCGCAGGGTCGGGGGGAGGGAGGGTGTGATCCCCCCAGGGGGAAGCGTGTCGAGGGGCCCCGCAGGCTGGAGACCACCAGTGTGGGCAGGAATTGGGACCCTGGGGGGGGGGGGGGCAGGTGTGGGCTATGGGACCCCGACAGTGCGGAGTCAACGGGGGGAAACCCCCAGGGTGCGGAGGGGTTTGCTGGAGCCCCAGGGTGGGAAGAGGGTGGGGTGTGGACACAATGGTGGGGGAGGGGGGAGTGTGCTTCCTCCTGGGTGGGGATGGAGTGTGGGGACCCCGAGAATGGGGAGGGGGCGGGTTTGTTTCCCCCAGAGTTGCGGAGGGGGGTGGGGGGATTCCCCAGGGTGGGAATGGAAAGGGGAGGGGGATTCCCCAAGGTGGGGAGGGGGAGTGGAAGAGGGTGGGGTGGGGAGCCCAGTGTTGACTCACCTGCCGAGGGAGGTTGTGGGGAAGTGGAAGGGGCCGACAGTGATGCTGTCGATGTAGTGCAGGGGGATTCGCACCAGCAGGTGACAGGACAGGCCCACAAAGTCGTAGTGCGACACCAGCAGGACTCGTGGGGTCAGCAGCACCAGTCTCTCGCTCTCCCGGTTCCAGTGGTCCACCCTGAGTGGGGCAGGGACAGGGAGATGCACTCACTCAATCCTGCTCGCTGGCAACGTGATTTTGCATTGGGAACATCCGTGCCCACCCTCCCCCCACCCGCCCTCACCCTCAGTCGCCCAGTCTCATCCTCCCTCACTCACTGCCTGACCCCTGCCCCACAGTCTGACCCATTATCCACATCCTCACCTGTGGGTCATGGGGTCAGTCAAGCTGTCGGATTCCCTCTCTATCCACCGTTCTCCTCTCTCTCCTTCTACCCAGTTCCCCTCTCCCACTATCCGCACCTCCCTCTCCTCTCCCCCACCCTCCCTGTCCCTCGGAAACCTTCTCCTCTCCCACCCGTCCCCTCAGACATCCCCTTCTCCTATCCCGACCCCACTCCTCCCTCGCATCCTCTCCACTGATGTCTCACCGGTTGAAGCCCGGCACTCTTCCCGTCTCCCTCCCCCTCTACCCACCCCCCCTCCCCCCTCTACCCCGCTCCTTCACCCACCCCCCCGCCACTCCACTGTGATTTGGTGTATCTCACTCTGTAAGGAGCCAGGCTCCTTGAACTTTGCCGTCCTCCTCCCCCAGTGTTCTCTCCGTCTCGCTGATCGCTGCTTGCAAGGCCCCTGGCTGTGGAGACACAGGGAGAGAGAGAGAGAGATGGTTTATGTTCAATGGGGAGAGAGGGGGAGAGACAGAGACTGTGACCCTCCGCTGGAGAGAGAGGGAGAAACAGATGTGGGAGACGGAGACAGCCAGACCGAGGCAGAGACAGACACATAGACAGGGACACAGAGAGAGGAACACAGAAAAAGATAGACAGACACAGACAGATAGAGAGAAACAGAGAGAGAGAGAGAGAGAGAGTGAGAGACACACATAGACAGGGACACAGACAGAGAGAGAGAGTGGAACACAGAAAAACGATAGACAGACACAGGGAAGAGAGGCCCAGGAGCCGTTGGTGAGGGTGGAACCAAAATCAATTAAGTGGGCTTGAGGAAGCTGCTGTGTTAAAGAAGGAACTGCAGATGCTGGAGAATCGAGGGTACACAAAAAGCTGGAGAAACTCAGCGGGTGCAGCAGCATCTAAGGAGCGAAGGAGATAGGCGACGTTTCGGGTCGAGACCCTTCTTCTGATTGGTGGAAGTGGACTCGAGTAAGCAGCTCATTGGCAGTCAGATCCCTGCTGATTTCTTCCGGCAGTTTGTATTGTATTGTATTGTACTTTGTGTTGTATCCAGGGTAAGGGAAGTATGAGGCCAGGCAGGGGAATGTATCCATGTGGGGGTAAGTCGGGTATCCAGGGTATCTGCAGGGAAGTCGAGATGGGGCTCCTAAAGGAGTGTGTTAGGAACCTGGAGCAGCAGCTCGATGACCTCCGTCTGGTCAGGGAGATTGAGGAGGTCATAGAGAGGAGTTACAGGGGGGTAGTCTCTCCAAAACCACAGGAGGCAGACATGTGGGCCACGGTTAGGAGAGGCAAGGGGCAGAGGCAGGCACTAGAGAGTACACCAGTGGCTGTACACCTTGAAAATAAGTACTCCTGTTTGAGTGCTGTTGGGGGGGACAGCCTACCTGGGGTAGCAACAGCGACATGGCCTGCGGTACAGACACTGGCCCTGTTGCTCAGAAGGGTAAGGAAAATAAGAGGAGGACATTAGTAATAGGGGACTATATAGTTAGGGGGCCAGATTGGTGATTTCGGACGCAGTCCGGAGCCCCGGATGGTAGTTTGCCTCCCTGGTGCCAGGGTCCGGGATGTGTCTGAACGTATCCAAGATATCTTGAAATGGGAGGGAGAGATGGGAGGTACCAATGACATAGGTAAAAAAAGAGAAGAGATCCTGAAAGGGGAATTTAGGGAGTTAGGAAGAGAGTTAAGGAAAAGAACCACAAAGATAACAATCTCAGGATTACTTCCTGTGCCACGCGACAGTGAGAGTCTGAATGGAGCAAGGTGGATGATAAATGCCTGGCTGAAGGACTGGTGCAGAGGGCAGGGATTCAAGTTTCTGGATCAGTGGAACCTCTTTTGGGGAAGGAGTGACCTGTATAAAAAGGACGGGTTGCACTTGAACCCGAGGGGGACCAGTATCCTGGCAGAGAAATTTGCAAAGGCTACTGGGGGGACTTTAAACTAGAACAGTTGAGGGGAGGGACTCAAATAGAGAAAGCCAGTAGACAGGGACTGAGGCAGGAGGCAGAGAAGGGAAGCACTCAGACCCAACATGTAGGGGGGAAAGAAAAAAATAAATAAACAGAGAATAAGAGGTGGTGTGTTTCCAGGGCAAAAATCAAAAGGGGCCACTTGTCAACATAACTGTATAAGGAGTAAGAGTGTAAGCAGATGGAGTTTAATGCTGTTAAGTGTGAAGTGCTACATCTTGGCAGGACAAATCAAAATAGGACGTACATGGTAAATGGTAGGGAATTGAGGAATGCTGTGGAACAGAGGGATCTAGGAATAACTGTGCATAGTTCCCTGAAGGTGGAATCGCATGTAGATAGGGTAGTAAAGAAAGCCTTTGGTGTGCTGGCCTTTATAAATCAGAGCATTGAATATAGGAGTAGGGAAGTAATGTTAAAATTGTACAAGGCATTGGTAAGACCAATTCTGGAGTATGGTGTACAATTTTGGTCGCCTAATTATAGGAAGGATGTCAACAAAATAGAGAGAGTACAGAGGAGAGTTACTAGAATGTTGCCAGGGTTCCAGCAACTATGTTACAGAGAAAGGTTGAACAAGTTAGGTCTTTATTCTTTGGAGCGCAGAAGGTTAAGGGGGGACTTGATTGAGGTCGTTAAAATGATGAAAGGGATAGACAGAGTTGACGTGGATACGTTTTTCCCATTGAGTGTAGGGAAGATTCTAACAAGAGGGCATGACATGCGAATTAAGGGACGGAAGTTTAGGGGTAACGTGAGGGGGAACTTCTTTACTCAGAGGGTGGTGGCTGTGTGGAATGAGCTTCCAGCAGAAGTCGTGGAGGCAGGATCGATTTTAACATTTAAAAGTAAAGTGGATAGGTATATGGACGTGAAGGGAATGGAGGGGTATGGTCTGAGTGCAGGTAGATGGGACTAGGGGAAAACAAATGGTCGGCACGGACTGGAAGGGCCGAGAGGGTCTGTTTCCGTGCTGTAATTGTTATATGGTTATATGGTTTATATGGTTGTAAAAACAAGCCTGAAGGCTTTATGTCTCAATGCTAGGAGCATTCGTAATAAGGTGGATGAGTTGAATGTGCAGGTAGCTATTAATGACTAAGCTATAGTTGGGATCACGGAGACATGGCTCCAGGGTGACCAAGGTTGGGAGCTGAACATCCAGGGATATTCAATATTCAGGATAGACAGAAAGGAAAAGGAGGTGGGATAGCGTTGCTGGTGAGAGAGGGGATTAATGCAATAGAAAGGAAGGACATTAGCTTGGAGGATGTGGAATCGATATGGGTAGAGCTGCGAAAATCTAAGGGGCAGAAAGCGCTAGTGGGAGTTGTGTACAGGCCACCTAACAGTAGTAGTGGAGTTGGGGATGGCATCAAACAGGAAATTGGAAATGCGTGCAACAAGGGTAAACAGTTATAATGGGTGACTTCAATCTACTTATAGATTGGGTGAATCAAATGGGCAGGGGTGCTGAGGAAGAGGATTTCTTGGAATGTATGTGGGATAGTTTTCTAAACAAACATGTAGAGGAACCAACGAGAGAGCAGGCTATTCTAGACTGGGTATTGAGTAATGAGGAAGGGTTAGTTAGCAGTCTTGTTGTGCGTGGCCCCTTGGGCAAGAGTGACCATAATATGGTTGAGATCCTCATTAGGATGGAGAGTGATATAATTTAGTCAGAAACAAGGGTTCTGAACTTAAACAAAGGTAACTTTGAAGGTATGAGACGTGAATTGTCCAAGATAGACTGGCAAGTGATTCTTAAAGGGTTGACAGTGGATGTGGAATGGAAGGTATTTAAAGACTGCATAGATGAACTACAACAATTGTTCATCCCAGTTTGGCAAAATAATAAATCAGGGAAGGTAGTGCATCCATGGATAACAAGGGAAATCAGGGATAGTATAAAAACAAAAGATGAAGCATACAAATTAGCCAGTAAAAGCAGCCTATCAGATGACTGGGAGAAATTCAGTGCCCAGCAGAGGAGGACAAAGGGCTTAATTAGGAAAGGGAAAATAGATTATGAAAGAAAACTGGCAGGGAACATAAAAACTGACTGCAAAAGTTTTTATAGATATGTGAAGAGAAAGAGATTAGTTAAAACAAATGTAGGTCCCTTGCAGTCAGAAACAGGTGAATTAATCATGGGGAACAAGGACATGGCAGACCAATTAAAGAAGACATAAAAAATCTGCGGAAATAGCAGGGGACCGGGGGTCAAATAAGGTGGAGGAACTGAATGAAATCCAGGTTAGCCGGGAAGTGGTGTTGGGTGAATTAAAGCATACGGTATTAGGGGTTCAGTATTGATGTGGATAGAGAACTGGCTGGCAAACAGGAAGCAAAGAGTAGGAGTAAACGGGTCCTTTTCACAATGGCAGGCAGTAACTAGTGGGGTACCGCAGGGCTCAGTGCTGGGACCCCAGCTATTTACAATATATATTAATGATCTGGATGAGGGAATTGAAGGCAATATCTCCAAGTTTGCGGATGACACTAAGCTGGGGGGCAGTGTTCGCTGTGAGGAGGATGCTAGGAGACTGCAAGGTGACTTGGATAGGCTGGGTGAGTGGGCAAATGTTTGGCAGATGCAGTATAATGTGGATAAATGTGAGGTTATCCACTTTGGTGGCAAAAACAGGAAAGAAGACTATTATTTAAATGGTGGCCGATTAGGAAAAGGGGAGATGCAGCGAGACCTGGGTGTCATGGTACACCAGTCATTGAAAGTAGGCATGCAGGTGCAGCAGGCAGTGAAAAAAGCGAATGGTATGTTAGCTTTCATAGCAAAAGGATTTGAGTACAGGAGCAGGGAGGTTCTACTTCAGTTGTACAGGGTCTTGGTGAGACCACACCTGGAGTATTGCGTGCAGTTTTGGTCTCCAAATCTGAGGAAGGACATTATTGCCATAGAGGGAGTGCAGAGAAGGTTCACCAGACTGATTCCTGGGATGTCAGGACTGTCTTATGAAGAAAGACTGGATAGACTCGGTTTATACTCTCTGGAATTTAGGAGATTAAGAGGGGATCTTATAGAAACTTACAAAATTCTTAAGGGGTTGGACAGGCTAGATGCAGGAAGATTGTTCCCGATGTTGGGGAAGTCCAGGACAAGGGGTCACAGCTTAAGGATAAGGGGGAAATCCTTTAAGACCGAGATGAGAAAGACTTTCTTCACACAGAGAGTGGTGAGTCTCTGGAACTCTCTGCCACAGAGGGTAGTTGAGGCCAGTTCATTGGCTATATTTAAGAGTGAGTTGGATGTGGCCCTTGTGGCTAAGGGGATCAGAGGGTATGGAGAGAAGGCAGGTACGGGATACTGAGTTGGATGATCAGCCATGATCATATTGAATGGCGGTGCAGGCTCGAAGGGCTGAATGGCCTACTCCTGCACCTAATTTCTATGTTTCTATGAATGGATTGAAGGCTGATATATCCCCAGGGCCATATAGTCTGCATCCCAGAGTACTCAAGGAAGAAGGCACAGAAATAGTGGATGCATTAGTGATAATTTTTCAAAACTCCTTAGATTCTGGCGTAGTTCCTGAGGATTGGAGGGTAACTAATGCAACCCCACTTTTAAAAAAAGGAGGTAGAGAGAAAACGGCGAATTACAGACCAGTTAGTCTAACATCGGTAGTGGGGAAACTGCTAGTCAGTTATCAAAGATGGGATGGCAGTACATTTGGAAAGTGGTGAAATCATTGGAAAAAGTCAGCGTGGATTTACGAAAGGTAAATCATGTCTGACGAATCTTATAGAATTTTTCGAGGATGTAACTAGTAGAGTGGATAAGGGAGAACCAGTGGATGTGTTATATCTAGACTTCCAGAAGGCTTTCGACAAGGTCCCACATAAGAGATTAGTATACAAACTTAAAGCACATGGTATTGGGAGTTCAGTATTGATGTGGATAGAGAACTGGCTGGCAGACAGGAAGCAAAGGGTAGGAGTAAACGGGTCCTTTTCGGAATGGCAGGCAGTGACTAGTGGTGTACCGCAGGGCCCAGTGCTGGAACCCCAGTTATTTACAATATATATTCATGATTTGGACGAAGGAATTGAATGCAACATCTCCAAGTTTGCGATGACACTAAGCTGGGGGGTAGTGTTAGGAGTGAGGAGAATGCTAGGAGGTTGCAAGGTGACTTAGATAGGCTGGGTGAGAGGGCAAATGCATGGCAGATGCAGTATAATGTGGATAAATGTGAGGTTATCCACTTTGGTGGCAAAAACAGGAGGATAGACTATTATCTGAATGGTGGCAAATTAGGAAAAGGGGAGACGCAATGAGACCTGGGTGTCATGGTACACCAATCATTGAAAGTAGGCAGGGTACACAAAAAGCTGGAGAAACTCAGCGGGTGCAGCAGCATCTAAGGAGCGAAGGAGATAGGCGACGTTTCGGGCCGAGACCCTTCTTCAGACTGGTCAGGGATCAGGGAAACGAGAGATATAGACGGTGATGTGGAGAGATAAGGAACAATGAGTGAAAGATATGCAAAGAAGTATCGGTGATAAAGGGAACAAGCCATTGTAAGCTGTTTGTGGTGTGAAAATGAGAAGCTGGTGCGACTGGGGTGGGGGAGGGAGATGGAGATGGAGGGAATGCCAGGGCCCCAGGGCTGAGGGAGAGGTGGGAAGGGGAGGAGACAGCAAGGGTTAACAGAATTGAGAAAATTCAATATTCAAGCCCAAAGGATGCAGACTCCCCAAGCGGAATATGAGGTGCTGTTCCTCCAGCTTGCGGTGTTGCTCACTCTGGCCGTGGAGGAGGCCCAGGACCGAGAGGTCGGATGTGGAATGGGAGGGGGAGTTGAAGTGCTGAGCCACCGGGAGGTCGGGTTGGTTATTGCGGACCGAGCGGAGGTGTTCGGCGAAGCGATCGCCAAGCCTCCGCTTGGTCTCACCGATATAGATCCCTCATATTCCGCTTGGGGAGTCTGCATCCTTTGGGCTTGACCGCAAGCTGGAGGAACAGCACCTGATATTCCGCTTGGGGAATCTGCATCCTTTGGGCTTGAATATTGAATTTTCTCAATTCTGTTAACCCTTGCTGTCTCCTCCCCTTCCCACCTCTCCCTCAGCCCTGGGGCCCTGGCATTCCCTCTATCTCTATCTCTCCCCCACCCTAGTCGCACCAGCTTCTCATTTTCACACCACAAACAGCTTGTTCCCTTTATCACCGATACTTTTTTGCATATCTTTCACTCATTGTTCCTTATCTCTCCACATCACCGTCTATATCTCTCGTTTCCCTGATCCCTGACCAGTCTGAAGAAGGGTCTCGGCCCGAAACGTCGCCTATCTCCTTCGCTCCTTAGATGCTGCTGCACCCGCTGAGTTTCTCCAGCTTTTTGTGTACCCTCGATTCTCCAGCATCTGCAGTTCCTTCTTTAAAACATTGAAAGTAGGCATGCAGGTGCAGCAGGCAGTGAAGAAAGCAAATGGTATGCTACCATTCATAGCAAAAGGATTTGAGTATAGGAGCAGGGAGATTCTACAGCAGTTGTACAGGGTTTTGGTGAGACCACACCTGGAGTATTGCGTACAGTTTTGGTCTCCAAATCTGAGGAAAGACAATCTTGCCATAGAGGGGGTACAGAGAAGGTTCACCAGACTGATTCCTGGGATGTCAGAACTTTCATATGAGGAAAGACTGGATAGACTTGGCTTGTACTCACTAGAATTTAGGAGATTGAGGGGGGATCTTATAGAGGCTTACAAAATTCTTAAGGGGTTGGACAGGCTAGATGCAGGAAGATTGTTCCCGATTTTGGGGACGTCCAGAACAAGGGGTCACAGTCCACGGAGAAAGGGGAATTCATTTAGAACCGAGATGAGGAAAACATTTTTCACACAGAGAGTGGTGACTCTCTGGAATTCTCTGCCACAGAAGGTAGTTGAGGCCAGTTCATTGGCTATATTTAAGAGGGAGTTAGATGTGGCCCTTGTGGCTAAAGGGATCAGCGGGTATGGAGAGAAGGCAGGTACAGAATCCTGAGTTGGATGATCAGCCATGATCATATTGAATAGCAGTGCAGGCTCGAAGGGCCGAATGGCCTACTCCTGCACCTATATTCTATGTTTCTATGTTTCTATGTTTCTGTGACAGACAGAGAGAAGGGCAGAGAGAGAGAGAGACAGAAACAGAGAGCCAGAGAGACACACAGACGGAAACAGACAGGGATGGGCACACATTGAGAGTAAGAGGCCGACACAAAGGCTGAGAGAGAGTGAGAAAGTCAGAGACAGAGCGAGGGACATACAGAAACAGAAAAACACAGATACAAACACACAGGCAGAGAGTGAGAGGAGTTCCATCCACTGGGGATACGGAGACTGTGACCGTTCACAGGGAGACAGAGGGAAAGACGGACCCTCTGTCCTCTCTCTGACCCCAACCATCAGGGTGAGAGGCCAGGCCTGTCCTTCCCTCGCTGACCCCAGATGCCCAGCAGTATCCCAGACCCATCTCCCAGCAACCGCGCGGCCCACACTCACCCGCAGAGCAAAGAATTCATCCTGGTGGCTCTGGCCCGAGGACGGGGGGAGGACAGAGGGGGAGAACTCACCCCGAGGGAGAGGGGGATACAGTCGGGAGAGGTCAGCAGGGGTCACAGGGGTCACGCCCGAGGCAGAGGTCACACACTGTTCCACTCCTGGGTCAGGGGTCAGGTGCTCTACTGACCCCAGGGTAAAGGTCGCATCGGGTTCCAGTTGCGTCGAGGGAACGCTGGGCTCCAGCTGATCCCCCATGGCCGGCAGGGGAACCCGCGGGACAACGGGACCGGGTCAGCTCCAGTCCAGGCCGGAGCAAAGCAGCAGGGTCAGGGTCAGAGTCTGCAGGGCCAGATCTCCACCACACAACAACCGAGAACACGTCCACCGCTGAGAGAAACCAGGAAACTGGTGAGAGGCGGCAGCCTCGATCTCAACAGCTAACCACAGGAAATGTAGAAAAACTGGTTCCAGTTGCTAGGAAACAGGTCGACAGCCAGAGCAGAACAGAAAAAGATAAATGTGTTACTGACACAACAGTGTTGCAGTGAGGGGTGTGGAGCGTATCAGTGTTACAGTGAGGGCTGCATCAGTGTTACAGTGAGGGCTGCATCAGTGTTACAGCGAGGGCTGTATCAGTAGCAATGCTACAAATTTTTGAGATTTAAAAAATCAAGTGTACAATTTATCCCATCATGTAAAACATTAAAAAAAGTTTAAATTGACACCTAATTCACTTTCATATCTTCAGTATTAAAAAAGTTATGGCCATTTTCATACTCGGAAATTAGCATCTTGTTACCTATTGCTTTTCCATTGACTAAGCACAAAAGCTGTGATTGAGGACAGTCAAAAGCCCATAACTTTCTTAAAAATTAAGAGAACTGAATGAATTTTTCAGTATTATAGATTGAAGCATTCTGAAACAAATATAAAAGCATCTTACTTGGATGAGCTGAAATTAAAGCATATAATTAGTTAGTTACCTAATTGTAGCTAATTACAAAATTGACTGTTGTGATGGAAATAGTAATAAATACTCAGACTGCCTTGAAAATTCAAAAATGTGATAACAAGATCAGAAATTTAATATTATTGTATTATATGCTGTAAGTCCATAACAGATAGGTAAATAAATTACAATTTCTAGCAATAGACCAAGTCTTTATGGAGAAGATCGGTTGCCAGCTGGTACATTGGCATATCATAATCAGCAGCATCATCATACTCATAGATATAGGTTGTGCTCACAATCACTACTCAGAGACTAAATCATGGAAACAAGAAATGCTTTATTTGCGAGTCTGCAGAGTCGGGTGCCTCTCCAAGTTGAGACACACCGGTCAGGAAAGTAAAGCCCCTTTATACACACAATTCTACATTTAACCTCCCCTTCTGGCTCTCTCTGATCAGAGCACTGAGGTGCACAGTCTATAGGTATGTCCCCCCAGTACCTCCAACATCATACATCATATGTTTATGGTAATGAGCAGTTTCTTGACCAGGGGCGTGTTAGTAATATTCATTTATTTCATTAAGCATGCTCAATTGTAAATGACCTGGCCTACTTTGATCACCTCCAACTGACCTTTCTCAGTTTTCTTGTATCTGAATTAAAAGCTAGTCAGTTTGTTGGGGAAAACAAATGGTCGGCATGGACTGGAAGGGCCGAGAGGGCCTGTTTCCGTGCTGTAATTGTTATATGGTTATATGGTTATATGGGTCGCATCCATCACCAGTCTCTACTGATAAGAGTCGCATCCACCACAACCGCTATACAATGCCATCAATCCTTACTCAAGGAGAGTTCTGGTAACTTCATCCACAGCTGTGTCAGAATCCTCCCCCTGGCCTCTATCGGTTAGAATCCTCTTTACAAGTTAGAATCCTCTCCTGAACCCTTACAATAGTGGGGTTTAATCACTTTATCCCTCACAATCCTCCCTTTTTCTTTTGCTACGCATCTATGATTAAACCTCAATTTCAAGCTCCTTCAGTTCGAATTGAAGTAACATTGTCCTAATCTCCTCTTCCTGTGGATCCTGGACCTTCCCTGGTTGCATTATCATTATTTTCTGTATTGCCCCTTTCTCTCCCATAGGCACTACTACAGCCTGCACCTGACTTATACTCCTTGCAATAAGTTCCCTAAAACAAGGGATACAACAGGGGATAAAGATCAGCCCAGCCTCTGCACATAGAAACACGAGTCCCGCTTTTCTCCACCATGCTCCTCCGAGGATGGAATCCCACCATCAGGTTCCCATAATCGAATTCCACTTTTGTATGGGAACATGTGCCAACTTACGGATTCCTTCTGATATGTCCATCACTGCCTGTCCATTGTCATCGATGTTTAGACAGCAATTAGAGAGGTTGAATTTCCCGCATACCCCTCCTTCTGCCAGGAGGTAATCTAGGGCCAACCGGTTCTGGTATATTGCTGCTCTCATCTGTGTCTGCTGCTTTGCCAGCATCTCCAGTGTCCCCGCAGTTTGGTTAGTAAATACCTCCAGTACTGCCTGAAGTCTTATGATCCAGTTCAACATGTATACCGGGGTTCGGTAGCCCCAGGATCCATCCTGTGCCCAAGTGGCTGGTCCATAGTATGAGATGATTCTTGCGAGTGGCCATCCATCATCTTCCCATTCTCCAATGTCTATTTTCCTCTTCTTCTGATATAGGTCGTCACATACAGGTGTTCCTAGCGACTGCCCTTCTTCGGTGTTTAACAGGAAAAATCCCGGTTGTATCAGTCCAATGAAACAAGTCCCGCTCCAATTTGTTGGCAGCACTGAGTATGCCTTGTGTCCGCACACCCATAACAGTCCTTCAGGGGCTGGTCCACTAGAGGTAACCTTGTTCCATATATCTTGCAACACCGGGATTCCTTGATAAGGGTTGTTCCCGGTGATGTACCATATTCCAGTCGATTCTATTCCATCATTCATCCAGAGAGTGCAGTTTCTCCCGTCTTTCGTATTACCGCTTTTGTTAACCTCTTTATTACTTCTTCCTTAATTTTGTCTAATGTTTCTCTTAAGGCATGGGAAGGGATACCTAACTGTCCTGTCCTAGTCATGCAAACCCATCTCTCCCCTTTTGGGCAGGTAACGTACCCAAACTACATATCCCTCATTCTCTACCACATAATACTCCTTTCCCCCGTTCTTACAAACAGTTCTAGTCCTTAGGTTATAGCAAGCATCGTTCACATGGGAATGATTAGTAAATGATCTGGTTGTCCGCCCTTCCATATCTGATAGGATGATAATATTTATCACAGTTATTAATACTTTTTACCATGATTACATGCAGAGCAAGCAATACCACGACCGCTCCTTTCATTCTGTTAGTCATACATTTATTTTTTACTAAAGGTTAACGCTAAGGGCTTATTCCCTGGCTTCACCATGCACCATTCCTCTTTATCAGGAGCGGGTGGGTCAACGGGTCCTTTAATCCGGATTGCGTGGGTCCACCCTTTTTCTTTTGTTTGTACTGCTGTCTCGGTTGTCAGTAATACTAGGTATGGGCCGGTCCACCGGGGCTGGAGTTTCTCCTCCTTCCAATTCTTGACCAGTACCCAGTCACCGGCCTTTACAGCATGTATTGGAAAGTCGAGTGGTGGGCTTTGATCCAATAATCATTTAGCTTTTAATTCTGCAAGAGAACGAGATACTGCCAGTAAATAGTTCCTTAAGAATACATCACTGCCCTCTATGGTGGGTATTCCTTCTATCTTTCCCAAATAAGGTAACCCAAACAACATTTCATAGGGGGATACTGCTAACTTTGCATGGGGTCTCCGTTGCTTTTCTCAAAGCCTTTCTGTTTCCCTACTGCTCCAAACATGTTCCAGACTCCATGTACATATGCTGCTCTCAAAGCCTTAATTTCTGCCAACTGAGC
The DNA here is from genome assembly GCA_035221665.1 of Okamejei kenojei. Lineage (NCBI taxonomy): Eukaryota > Metazoa > Chordata > Chondrichthyes > Rajiformes > Rajidae > Okamejei > Okamejei kenojei. The sequence goes on along the minus strand of JAVHYY010000215.1, from coordinate 63,195 downwards.
TAAGCAAGATTGCAGGCAAGCTTCCAATTTGATTACCTTAAAGTCTAATTCGCCCTGATGCATCACTTCAAACCCTGCATACTTGCTATTATGATCCTTTTAACAAGAAATATCCACAAGCAAAACCGTTTTGTCCCCTTCATTCAAAGGCTCTGACTGTAAAACATTTCTCAGACATGTGTGTCCTTCTTCCCTCATTATTTTCCTTAATGGCATCACAATTTCAACATACTTCCCAATCTAGTCTGAACTATATCCTGCCATTCCCAAGATCATCATCATCTGTTCTACTGTCTGAGGTTTGGGAACTTCAATTATCGCTTCAATTTGATCCTGCGCTATAACTTTTACTTCTTTAGATATTACTCATCCAAAATATTCTACCTGCTACTGACAAAACAACAACTTCTTCCTTGATACATTATGACCTCCTTATGACCACCCTTGTCTCATTATTATTTGGAGTACTTTCTCCATATGCTCAATTTTTAGCCACATAGTTTTATTATCTGGAGGACTTTCATTATTAGAGTCATTATCAGAAACCACGGATTTCTTTTTACATTTTTTAGGAGCATTTCCCTCCGTGGCTATTATTTCTGGAGAAACTATAATCTCGCTAACGGGTGAATCCTCATCGGAGCCCAGTCGTGGCCACCAGACTGAACTCCCCCTTATTGGTTCCTTTGGTTAATCAAAATAACATAACTTCATCATAGTCTCCTTATCTTTACCCCTGGGGCTTCCTTCTCCCCAAGATTGCCACATTCGCCCCAATGGACTATCAGGCGGAATGTGCGGTTCTTCACCGTTGAGCCTTTTTCTTTTCCCCCCGGACTCTTACTTTTCCCGTTCCGGTTACCCATTGTCTTATTGCACTATTCCCGTCCAACAGACCCTCGGTCGCCCGGGCAAGACTTAATAGTCAGTTTTCTTACCCGGGTCTTGTGCACAAGAATCGCTCGACCGTCCCTTGTTTATTTTTCTGACACTCCCTCTTGTTTCCCGAGTCTTGTCCGGATATCACTCGCTCAAACCGCTGATGGCAAGCAAGGAGATCAGAGACTGCTGAAATCAGCAGGGTGCACCTTCCCTTCCTTCCATGCCTCCGCCGAGCAGCCGGAGTGGCGATCGCGGACGAGCCCCCACTTTGTGAGATATAGGTTGTGCTCACAATCACTCCTCAAAGACTAAATCATGGAAATAAGAAATGCTTTATTTGCGAGTCTGCAGAGTCGGGTGTCTCTCCAAGTTGAGACACTCTGAAATCAGGAATGTAAAGCCCCTTTATACTCACAATTCTACATTTAACCTCCCCTTCTGGCTCTCCCCAATCAGAGCACTGAGGTGCACAGTCTATAGGTATGTCCCTCCCACATCATACATCGTATGTTCATGGTAATGAGCAGTTTGTGGATCAGGGGCGTGTTAGTAATATTCATTTATTTCATTAAGCATGCTCAATTGTAAATGTCCTGGCCTAGTTTGCTCACATCCAACTGACCTTTCTTAGTTTTTTGTATCTGAATTAAAAGCTCTCTACTGACAAGGGTCGCATCCATCACTAGCCTCTACTGATAAGGGTCGCATCCATCACTCCCGTTCTACCGCTATACAATGCCATCAATCGTTACTCAAGGGCAGTTCTGGTAACTTCATTCACAGCTGTGTCAGAATCCTCTCCCTGGCCTCTATCGGTTAGAATAGTAAGATTAAACGAGAACTTACCAGTTCGAAGTTTGATCATTATTTTATGAGGAGTAACGATGAGGGATTACGTGAAGAAGGCCCACCTGGCGCTGGAACGGCATACTTCAAAGCAGCGGCATGAAAAACACAGAACACAAAATAGCCGGAGTAAGATAGTAAGGCTCATCATAGATTTAGAACTACCAGATGATCATTTATTTTATGAGGGTGGGGAGGGGAGGGCACGTAATCCCTCATCGTTACTCCTCATAAAATAACGATCAAACTTCGAACTGGTAAGTTTTCGTTTAATCTTACTATTTTACTTCGGAGTCACGTGAGTGACTACGTGAGGAGTTTGAATCTTTCTGTGTTTTTTATGTCGTAGAATTCGTCTATACGACAGTCCGGCTAAGTGAATACATACATGAGAAAACCAGACTAGTTTTAGTTCTTTCCATAATAAAATTTTTAATGATTAAAGAACATATAATAACCCTCCTTATATCCGAGGGAACCATTACAAAGTGATAAAAGATATAAGTGATTACATAACTGATCATAGTAATCAATAGTGAAACAAAGCAGGTGACTATAGTGAACCCAACACCGCGTGTCCAAAGCCTGTCATTGTGTGAACAGGTTTATTGTAGAACTTTGAAAAAGTTTCTTCTTTACTCCACCCTGCGGTTTCTAAAATATGCTCGAGCGGTACGTCCCGTACCTTCGCCGCGGACGTAGCTGCAGCCCTGGTGGAGTGAGATTTGAACACATCAGTGTCTACTCCTGCTAAAAGTAACACCTGTTTCAACCACTTTGAGATTGTTTGTACTGAAGCTTTTGTGTGTGGTTTCTTATGCGTAATCATTAACGTTTTTTCATTACCTCAAAGAGTTTTGGTAACTTTTATATATTGGTTCAAATGTCTAACCACACACAATGTTGGATCAATAGGATAAGCTTGAAAGGTTACCTTTGCTCCAGTTCTTCCTGGTCTGCTTTGTTTGATCAGATCATAAACATAGAACACAATGTTATCTGCAGTCATATGCATACAGTCTAAACACAACATTTGTAATGTTTGCACTCTTTGAGCTGAAACCAATGACATTAACATTATTAATTTGAATGTTAATCTTTCCAATGACAAACCTTCGATTGGAGTCCATTGTCTAAGTAAAGTAAGTACAATGCTAACATCCCAAATCTCTGTATATCTTGGTTTGGGTGGATTTTTGTTAAAGATTCCTTTCATGAATCTGGATATTAGTGGATGTGATCTAATTGATTTCTGGTCAGACATTAGTCCTAAATAAGATGATAAGGCACTACGTGCAGTATTAATGGCACTGTAACTTAAGTGTTGCTCAAAATGCAATTCAGCAAGGAACTCCAATACGTTTGCAATATTCACAGTATGATATGATATATTTGACTGTCTGCAAAATTCTTCCCATTTCTTTATATGTGTCATATATTGTTTCTGTGTGCTATCTCGCCATGATGCGGCTATAACTTCCACAGTTCTATCCGACAATCCAAGCTCCTGTAGTGGTCTGGTCAAAACCTGCAGATTAATAAATTCATATAAGCATGTAATGGATGAATTTCTTTGGTTACTGGATTTATCAATAAATCACTGCAGTTAGGAATTGACATATATGGTTCTTTAATCATGTTTAACATTAATGGGAACCAAGGTTGTGTCGGCCAATTTGGGATTACCAACAATCCTGTGGCAGAATCTTGCCCTATTTTCTTCAGACATTGCTGAACCAGAGCAAATGGTGGAAAAGCATAAAATAACATATTCCCCCAGTGTAATGAAAAAGCATCTACTGCTACTGCATCTGGGTCGTGTTCCCAAGACACATATTTAGGCAATTGATGATTTAGCCTTGATGCAAACAGATCAATGTCTGGTAACCCATATCGAGTTACAATTTTCCTGAAAATTACTGGGTTAAGCATCCATTCTGTGTTATCTTTAAATATCCTTGATCTATTATCTGCCACCACATTGTCTTTACCTGGAATGTAGTTTGCCGAGATCCAAATTTGGTGATTAATACACCATTGCCATATCTCATTGACCAGACAATCACATGATACCGATCTGACTCCGCCCATGTGATTAATATATGCAACAGCTGTTTTATTGTCTAATTGTATTAATACATGTAGACTCTTTTTTGTAGAACAATATGCTTTTAGTCCATAAAAAGCACCCAATAACTCTAAATAGTTAATACCATATGTTTGAAGAAACGTTTCCTCTTGGACAGTCCATCTACCTCCACAACTGGAGAATGAATCTGTTGCCCCCCATCCGAGAGCACTAGCATCTGTTTGTAAAACCACTTCAGGCTGTTGTATCAGAATGTTTTTAGCAGCTTGTGGGACATTTTCAATCCACCATTGTAATTCCAACAAAGCTTCTTTTGTTAATTGCATAGGCCTATCAAAATGGCCTGCCCTCTTTTTTAGAGCTCTTATTTTGTCCCTTTGAAGATTTTGGTAATGTAATGGACCAAATTCCACTGCAGGAAATGCTGCTACTAGCTTACCAATAGTTTTTGCTACTTCTCGGATGGAGGGATATGGTTTGTGAATGAGACCCTTACAAGTCACCAAAATATCATCAACTTTATCTGTTGGTAAAGTTACTAACATAGTAATTGAGTTAATTATAAACCCCAAATAGTTAATTGACTGTGCTGGCTGCAGCTGTGATTTAATTGAATGAATCAAGAACCCTAGCTTTTCAAACAAAGCTTTAGTTGCTGAAACTGATTTCTCAGCTGATTCCTGATTGTCATTGATGATTAAAATGTCATCGAGATAAGCCATAACAATGTGTTTTTGTGCTCTTAATTGAGCTAAAACTGGTTTCAACAGTTTAGTAAAGAGCCTGGGAGCTGAACTTAACCCATTTGGTAAAGCTCTGAATTGCCACAGCTGTCCCAGCCAATTAAATTTTAAGTACCTTCGAAAGAACTGATGTATTGATACAGAATAATAGGCGTCTTTTAAATCAATTGTAGCCATATAACAACCTGCTGATATCAAATGTCTTGCAGTATTAAACGTTTCCATTTTAAAATGTTTGTATTCTACAAATTTATTAAGATTTGTAAGGTCCAGAATAATTCTGCAACCACCATCTTTTTTATCTCTTGGAAATATATTTGACACAAATTGATGCTCGTGTTCAACAGTTTTTTCAATAACACCTTTTTTAAACAATTTGTCAATTTCCCCATTTATTTTTGCTTTTTCTTTTGCAGAAAACACGAAAGCATAAGCAGGTTTATTCTGTACTGGAGAGTTAACCCCTTCTTTAAATGTAATAGTGGCTCCTGAAACTGTTTGTAAAATAAACCGATCAGAAGTTATAGTAAGCCAGTCTTTATAAAACTTTTGTAATCTCCCTCCAACTGGAGATTTGTCCACAGTTTCTTTAAGCATAGAATAAATCTTTAATACCTCTCCATATGAACGTGGTGGTCTCCTTCTCCCCGTATACGGGTAAGCATTAGGCTGTGTTGGATGATAATATTTCCTTGACATACTCCTGCCTCTGTTTCCAAAATCAAATCCCCTTCTTGGCGAAAAATACCTTTTTTGTCCAAAGACGAAAGGTCTCACGTGGCTAAAGGATTTAGCTTCTTCATCCATATCTTTTATTTGTTTAGGCAGATTTTCTCCAAACAGATAACCAGGAGCTTGAACACCACTTGCTCGACACAGACTTGCAAACCTTGGGTGAAATATGGGCCGAATTGCAATCTTTCTCATACAATTAATTTCATAGAAGGAATTGCATAATAAGCCCAAAGTATCTTTTTGAATCTTATCCATCTCCAACCCCTCCATTTGTCTTCCATAAGCCGTAACGGCAGCAGAAATTAATTTGAGGATTTTTTGAAATCTCATTTCTTGTCCTCTCATGCTTGGGGTCATAGATGTCCATAGAGACAGATTAACCGTAGGTACCTCCAGTGAGGCACAATTATCCGGTGTTTTATATAATTCTGATGTTTCAATCATCACAGAATCTTGAAGTTGGTGAGATACCATATAATTAATGTTGGCAGCTAGGTTTTCTTCCATAGCCTCACCACTTCCTTCAGGTATAGCAAAATCTTTTGCTATCCCAGGCACATCTGGCCTTTTCTTTTTTATTTGTGGTGTGCATTCATAATCCACATCACCACCTGCAGGGTCTGTCTTTTGCAGCCCTAATTCACTTGGAATTATATCCCATGAGACTTCCTCCGCCCCGAATCCCGGGTCCGGAGTTTCAAACTCCCAATTTGGCACACAGCCATATTCTGGATATTCAAACCCCTCAGGGCCTTTTTGGGAAACTTCTGGGTACTGTGACCCTTGTCTCATTATTTTTTGGAGTACTTTCTCCATATGCTCCATTTTTAGCCACATAGTTTTATTATCTGGAGGACTTTCATTATTAGAGTCATTATCAGAAACCACGGGCCTCACAGATTTCTTTTTACATTTTTTAGGAGCATTTCCCTCCGTGGCTATTATTTCTGGAGAAACTATAATCTCGCTAACGGGTGAATCAGCGGCCACCGGTATCGGAACCGGATCCGCAGTAGTCTCTTGTCCCGTATTTTTAGCTTCACCCCGGGATGATCTTTTTACCCGCGAAATTCTCTTTTGCGATTTCTCCATTTTTCTTTTTCATTTATCTGTGCCTAATCAGCACGCCAGCGTGACTGATTTTTACTTTTACTTTCACTATCCTGCTGGTTTTTACCAGCGTAACTTCTTTTTTAGAACGTCCCGACTTTACCACACTTACCTGCGGGTCCGTTCCGACCGCTGCAAGGAGCTGCGCTCTGCAGCTTCCTGCTTCTGCCGTCAGCGTCGACGTAATGCCGTTCCAGCGCCAGGTGGGCCTTCTTCACGTAGTCACTCACGTGACTCCGAAGTAAAATCCTCTTTACAAGTTAGAATCCTCTCCTGAACCCTTACAATAGTGGGGTTTAATCACTTTATCCCTCACACTCCTCAGATTGTAACCTTGTTTTTCCTCTTTTGGCATTGTAAACTATAAGTTTTTGCTCTTCAAATCACGCATGACATGCCTTTCTGCCCACTACTTTCCCATTAAGAATGTCCTGTAGATCATCACATTTGTAGTAGTTAAAATTCAGATAATCTCTGCGAATGCTGTCTAAACCAGTCTCTTTTGCTGGGCATTTGGATTGACAATTTTCCATTTCTTCTTCGGTTTAAAATATAAAGAAAAAAACACTGAACAGCATTAACAGAAACAAGTTATTATTTGCAGTTTTAGAAAAAAAGGTAGAAATTATAGTTAAACACTAAAACAAATAGTAAATACCCAACTAAAATGTCATATCATCAGTTTCATCAATTCAATTAAATTCCTCTAATTCATCTAGATTCAATTACTACATCTATCCATTTCTTAAGAAAATGATTTTTTTTAAATAGCCAAATAACAAACTAATCCCATTCACACAAGAATTCACAATATAACATGATTTTTAAATCTCACTGTCATGAACTGAGGTGAGAAAAGAAAATTCACCCAATGAGTTGTGAATTTGTGGAATTCCCTGCCACAGATGGCAGTGCAGGCCAAGTCACTGGATGGATTTAAGAGAGAGTTAGATAGAGCTCTAGGGGCTAGTGGAATCAAGGGATATGGAGAGAAGGCATGCACAGATTATTGATTGGGGACGATCAGCCATGATCACAATGAATGGTGGTGCTGGCCCTAAGGACTGAATGGCCTCCTCCTGCACCTATTTTCTATGTTTCTATGAAACATATGCCAGCTGGAAGGAGACGGTTGCCCACCTCTTTACAGAGTGTGGGTTTGCTAAAAGAGTCTGGAGAAAAATGCAAGGGTCCCTGGTACGCTTTATCCCGAACAGCTCCGTCACAGAGGACTCGGTGATTTACGGACTGTTCCCAGGGACACATACAGAGACTGACATCGAGTGGTGCTGGAGGGTCATCAACTCGGTAAAAGATGTCCGTCAGGGAATGTTGCCGACTGTCCCGCTGCAGACTGCAGGAGTACGTGCTGAGGGACGCACTGAAGCTCGGTGCAGCCAACGCCAAGGCTCGGTGGGGGAGGGCCACAGTCTAGGGTCTTTCCGCTGCTGGACATGGCGGGTACAGTATGGTGGAGACGCCCCTCAATATAAGGGAAGGTATCCCACGCCATTGTGCCACATGAGTGGCACGAGTGTGGGACTGATTTGTGGAAATTTGGGAAAAAGAAATGTCTAAACTGTATTCATCAATTTGTACAGCCCCCGAAAATGTCGGATGGATTTTCCGCAAGGTTAATGTATTGTATATATTTATCATTTGAATAAAGTATATTTTGAAATTTTAAAAAAATATAACGGAGGAGCAATTGGTGGAGATTGTGCCTCACAGCGCCAGAGACAAAGGCTCGAATTTGACCCTCTGTGTGCAATTTGCATGTTCTCCCTGTGACCGCATGGGTTTCCTCCAGGTGCCCTTAGTTCCTTCCACATCCCCAAGACATGCAGATTTGTCGGTTTATTGGCCTCTATAATCTTCCCCTGGTAGTAGGGAGTTTAATGGAAATGGGACAACCTAGAACTAGTGTGAACAGGTGATCGAAGGTCGGTGTAGACTTGGTGGGTGGAAAGGCCTGTTTCTGTACTCTGACTAGAATTCTAAACCGGTGGTCAGATGTCACTGATGCAAACTGAACAAAAACAAGCATGGCAGCAGAGAGGATTGGCCAATGGGAGCAGAAGAGACAGTAGCTGGAAAGAAAGAGTGGCAGAGACAAATTTTAGGCATAAAAGAAGAGATGTGTTGATGATTTGCAGAGACAGGGTGATTGTGGGCAGTGATGAGGGAGAGGAAATTAGGAACGGTTCATTCGATTGAGGGCCCAGGCCCTACTTCCCAATTTGCACCAAATCCTTCACCTGTTGCTGCTGATCTGAGTTATCAAATTCTTAATCTGGTTATAAATACCCTCCACAGTCTCTTCCCCCATCTCCACATTCTCCTCCATTACGTTTTTTGTTTAGCTATCTCAGTCCCTCTAATTCTGACCTGTTATCCACAATGTTACCGGCACCCCAATTAACAGCTTTTTCATCCACAGGCCCAATGTGCTGTCTGCATTCCAGAGCAAAAACCTATGATTGTCCTATGGAAGTTTACTTTCAAATCCTGCATGTATATTGCAGATCCAGTGAACACATCCCTGAGTCCAATGTCCAACATTGGTGGTGTGCGTATCAGTGTCTGTGCATGTAAATGTGTGGGTACACAAAAATGCTGGAGAAACTCAACGGGTGCAGCAGCATCTATGGAGAGAAGGAAATAGGCAACATTTCGTTCCAAAACCCTTCTTCAGACTGATAGGGGGTGGGGGGAGGCGGGGAGAAGAAAGGAAAAAGAAGGAGGAGGAGCCCGAGGGCTGAGGGAGAGGTAGGATGGGGAGGAGACAGGAAGGGTTAACAGAATTGTGAGAAATCGATGTTCATGCCACCAGGATGCAGACTCCCCAAGCGGAATACGAGGTGCTGTTCCTCCAATTTCCGGTGTTGCTCACTCTGGCCATGGAGGAGGCCCAGGACAGAGAGGTCAGATATGGAATGGGAGGGGAAGTTGAAGTGCTGAGCCACCGGGAGGTCGGGTTGGTTAATGCGGGCCGAGCGGAGGTGCTCGGCGAAATGATCGCCAAGCCTATGCTTGGTCTCACCGATATAGATCAGCTGGCATCTAGAGCAGCGGATGCAATAGATGAGGTTGGAGGAGGTGCAGGTGAACCTCTGTCGCACCTGGAACGACTGTATGTATGTGTGTGTCTGTGTGTGTGTGTGTCATGAGGAGCAAAGGTAACTTTCCTTTAGGGGCTATCACTAACCCGTGTCCATCCACCACTCCAATATCCTCAGCACAGAGAGTCTGCCTCTTGGTCGTTGGGATCAGAGGTAAATAAATGGAACACCATTTAACCAAACCAAACCCCGTTTCAGTAATTAGGTAATGGGAACTGCTATGAGACATGATAAACTGCATTTATGCCTCACCCTTTTGATCTCCAGGAAACCAACCACAAACCGTATAATTTCAAAATGTCCAAGTAATATTTTCCACTTCACACTGTACCCTTTGTCCTATCATTATTGTAGCCCCATTTGTGCATGTATGTTGTATTTCTATCATTATTTACGGCTGTATCCAATCCACAGATTGTTTCCTTATTCCAATTATTGCAACTGATGATTAAATGTGGTCTCTTTGGAGTCCTCATGATTCCAGACATGCATACATGTTAGAAACCTGCAGAGAGATATAAACAAATCCAGCCTGCTGTGGGTGGTATTAGTTGGGTTTCTCCTTAATAGTTTAAACTGCTTCAACTGAGTTCAACATTTCACCAAGCAGTTCCCCTCATGTCCAAGTTACTCCTGCCACTATAAAACTATCTTATCCCAACAACTGGGGCTGGAGAGCAGCCTTTTCTGGGAGGATTTTAACCATTACCTAATCCACGTCCTTTGGCACTTCAGCTTCAATACCTATTTTCTCCTTTTCCCAATCTTTGATTTCCTATTGATCAATTGCCTTATTCTAAGGTTCATGCATGGATGTGCCCCAAAACTCTTTCCTTTCTGTTACATATCCCTACTCCTCCAGTTATCACATCTTCCAGTAAGTTCATACTGTTGCTCATCCTGTCATCAGCTCAAAGGGTATTAAACCTGGTGCTCTAGCTGAGGTTGCTCTGAACTCATTTCAATAGCTGGGAGATCATAACCCAATCCTCTCTGTTCACAGTCAAAGCTTCAATTGGACTATTAGAGTCATAGAGTGATCGAGTGATGCAATGTGGAAAGAGCCCAACTCGCCCACAACGGCCAACAATGTCCCAGCTACCTAATCCCACTTGCCTTCATTTGGTCCATAACTCTCCAAACCTGTCCTATCCATGTACCTGTTCAACTGTTTCTTAAATGATGGGATAATCCCAGCCTCAATTACCTCATCTGGCAGCTTGTTCCATACACCCACCACCCTCTGTGTGAAAAAGTTACCCCTCGGATTCCTATTAAATCTTTTCCCCTTCACCTTGAACCTATGTCCTGCGGTCCTTGATTCCCCTAATCTGGGTAAAAGACTTTGTGCATATACCCGATCTATTCCTCTCATGATTTTGTACACCTCTCTATAAGATCTCCCTTATCCTCCGACGCTCCATGGAAAAGAGACCCAGCCTACTTAACCTCTCCATATAAGCTCACACCCTCTAGTCCTGGATTTACTAATCCTCGTAAATCTTTTCTGAACTCTTTCAAGCTTGACAATATCTTTCCTATAACATGGTGCCCAGAAATGACACAATATTCTAAATGCGGTCTCGCCAATGTCTTATACAACTGCAACATGACCTCCCATCTTCTATACTCAATACTCTGACTGATGAAGGCATTAGTGCCAAAAGGCTTTGTGAACACCTTTCTCTCCCTGCAACTCGACCTTTAAGGAACCATGCACTTGTACTCCGAGATCCCTCTGCTCTACAACACTACCCAGAGGCCTACCATTTACTGTGTAGGTCCTGCACTTGTTCGATGTACCAAAATATAACACCTCACACTTCTCTGTATAAAATTCCATCAGCCATTCCTCCGCCCACCTGGCCAATTGATCCTGCTGCAATCGTTCACAACCATCTTCACTATCTGCAAAACCACTAACTTTTGTATCATCAACAAACTTGCTAATCTTGCCCTGTATGTTCTCATCCAAATCATTGATGTAGATGACAAACAGTAACGGGCCCAGCACCGAACCCTGTGGCACACCACTCATCACAGGCCTCCATTCTGAGAAGCAACCTTCCACCTTCACCCTCTGCTTCCTCACATGGAGCCAATCTACTATCCATTCAGCGATCTCTCCTTGGATCCGATGAGATCCAACCTTCCAGAGCAGCCTACGAAGCGGCACCTTGTCAAACACCTTACTAAAGTCCATGCACACAACATCTACAGCTCTGCCCTTATTCTTAAGTATCCTGTACTCCACTAATTCAGAATGGTGGGAATGTGAAATAGCGGTTTCATTTTTAGCAAGACACAAACCTTCATCCATCTTCCCTGTGAAATGCATCCCCTGGCCAGAGTCTATTTGAAGAGGGACACTTCCCCCTCCCCTCCCCCCCCATCCCCCCCATCCCAGCTAAATATTATTTATTTGGCTCAACACAATAATTTTAGCATACTATCTTGGCATGGGAATGCCTTTACTATGCATGGATAAAGTGTTCAATCAGTACCAAACAGGACCTTTTATTTTGCGAATAGGGCAACGGTCTTGTGAAATCTATCCGTTTGCATTGGACAGCAGGCAATACACATTCTCCCATTTTGCATGTCATTTGTCTGACACTGCCCTTAACTTCCTTACTTTGAATAGTTGCACTGTACTATGGGGAGAGTGTGAAAGTGTTAAACTTTAGCCTTTAGAGATACAGCATGCAACCAGGCCTTTCAACCCACCATGTCTGCGCCAACCAGCAATCACCCTGCCGCACACTAACAGTGTTCTACACTAGGGATAATTTACAATTTTTACCAAAGCCAATTATCCGACAAATCTTCACGTTTGTAGTGTGGGAGAAACCCGGAGAACCCGGAGAAAACCCACGCGGCCAAAGTGAGAATGCACAAATTCCATTCAGACATCCCGCTTTGTCAGGGTCAACCCTGTCTCTGACGCTGTCAGGCAGAAATTCTACCGCTGCATCACTGCATTGTTCCCCTCATTGTGCTGGATTCACACAGTTGGGTGCCTAAGCACATCAGTGCAGTCCAGCTACCACTGTACTTTGCCTAGTTGAATCGTTTGCAACTGGCCTCATTGTGTCAGTTTTGTGTCATGTTGTTATTACTGCTGTATAGTACCGTCTCTCATTGTCACAGTGCCAATGGAAGAGTTTAGGCAAATCTGGGTCGCAGTGCAGAAGGAGGTCAGATCTTGCTGGATTTTTGCCACTGCTCAAGTTAATTTCTCTCCCCAGTCTACTTTCTCTCTTGACTGTTTGCCTCCCTAGGCAAGGTCTCTCAATCCCCTTTTTTTGTAAGATAGTGTCTGATGTAATCAACTAGCACAGTATTGCATAAACCCACGTTTGCATTTTACCAGACACATGCTGAACTTCAAGCACATTACACATTTGCATTTGGAGACAGGAATCCGAGCTGCTCATTTGGATTTAATGAGGCAAATATTGGTTACTTCAAAACAAGCTTTCTCAAAAGAAATCATAAACACAAAATCCATAATTTATAACTCCTAAGCAATATATTTAAAACCTTTAGAAATACTTTGCTCTTAAGAAAAACAATGTCCAAAATGACTCCCCAATTGTTCCAATCTATCACCCAAAATTCCAATTTTATATTCCTGGTAGAAATGTACACGAATCCCAATTTCCTCAAATGTCAATATCGTTCTGCAATGTTGGCATCTCATATCCAAATAGTGGCATTCACATTTCTAACACTTTACCCTGGATACCACATGGCCAGTATGGAATCTGGATCTCTCTTTGGAATAAATTAAAAGGGAAAAAAATGAGAAAGAAAACAAAACAAACTTAAAATAGAAATAAAACAAAACCAGACTGCAGGTTTAGCATATCCCCTTTGTTAAACCCTTAGCAAATAACTAAAAGGAAACAGAGAATAAACAGTTAATTTCCACATTGAAATCTTCTAACATGTTCCAAAGAATAAAAGATGAATGAACGAAACGCGCCTATCTCCTTCGCTCCTTAGATGCTGCTGCTGAGTTTCTCCATGCACAACTACTTTAAGAGACACCAAGTTTCTCCAGCATTTTTGTCTACCCCCTAAACACGACATACTGCAAATATTCAGTGTGTAGGAAGGAACTGCAGATAGACACAAAATTCTGGAGTAACTCAGCGGGACAGGCAGCATCTCTGGATAGAAGGAATGGGTGACGTTTTGAGTCGAGACCATTCTTCAGACTGAGAGTCATACACAGATAAGGAAGTGACAACAAAGCATAAAATGTAATCAGATGAGTTAATACTGTGTAGGAAGGAACTGCAGATGCTGGTCCACACCAAAGATAAACACAAAATGCTGGAGTAACTCAGCGGGTCAGGCAGCAACTCTGGATAGAAGGAATGGGTGACGTTTCGGGTCGAGACCCTTCTTCAGACCCTCAACAGAACAGAACTGAGTTCATGGCAGCCAGTGTACCCGGAGGTCAGAGGCAGAAATGGGGCAAAAGTTCAACCCAAAACAGCAAGGGACACTTCATCACCACTGTCCCAACCACAACACCTCTCATTCTAACTTAAGGAAGGTTTGGAGAATAATGTAGAAACACGAACGGCATCCTGCCTGCTTCAAGTGATCCACTATTGTACCAGTGCCTAAGAATGCCTCTCCAGCCTGCTTGAATAACTACCGACCGGTGGTCCTCACCTCAGTGGTCATGAAATACTTCGAGAGGCTGATCAAGGACTACATCTGCGCCTTCCTCCCTCGCAACATGGACCCTCTGCAGTTCGCATACCGTCCAAACAGATACACGGACGATGCGGTCTCCCAGGTTTTGTACACCGCTCTCTCTCACCTTGACAGCCAGAAGGGGGGCTGTGTGAGGATGCTGTTCATTGACTTCAGTTCAGCTTTCAACACCATAGTCCCCACCAGACTTGCTGAGAAGCTGCTGGAACTGGGGCTGAACTCTCCCCTGTGTGCCTGGGTCCTGGACTTTCTCACCGCCAGGCCCCAGGTGGTCAAGATGGGGAGACATACATCCAACCCCCTCACCCTGAACACAGGATCCCCCCAGGGTTGCGTCCTCAGCCCCCGACTGTGCTCCCTGTACACACATGACTGCGTGGCCAGGTTCAGCTCCAACTCCATCATCAAGTTTGCTGATGACACTGTGGTGGCGGGCCTGATCTCCGATAACGATGAGAAGGCCTACCGGGAGGAGGTGGCTGATCTGGCACTCTGGTGTCAGGACAACAGCCTCCTCTTGAATGTCACTAAAACTAAGGAGTTGATTGTGGACTTTAGGAGGGCACAACGACCGAAGACGTACACGCCACTGGAGATAAATGGGATTACTGTGGATAGGGTGAGAAGCTTTAAATACCTGGGAGTCCACATCACAGAGGATCTGACATGGACAACACACACTGCCGCACTGGTGAGAAAGGCAAGGCAGCGCCTTTACCACCTCAGGCAGCGGAGGAAATTCAGTCAGTGAGGATCCTTCAATCCTTCTACTCTGGGACTGTAGAAAACATCTTGTCCGGCAACATCTCGATCTGGTTTGGCAACAGCTCTGCCCAGGACAGGAAGGCTCTGCAGAGAGTAGTGCATTCAGCTGAACAGACCATGGAAACTACACTCACCCGCCCCCTGCAGGACCTATACACCAGGAGGTGCAGATCCAGAGCCAGCAACATTATGGGGGACCCCCACCACCCCAGCAACGGACTGTTCCAGCTGCAACGGTCAGGCAAGCGCCTCCGCTCTCACGCTGCGAAAACAGAGAGGATGAGACGGAGTTTCTTCCCACAGGCCGTCAGGACTGTGAACTCTGATCTCACCGGGGTGTAATTACTGTGGTGTCTTTAAAAAAAAAAAGTAAATACTGGTTCTGTTCTGTTGCTTTGCACAATCCCACAGGCATCGCCACTTTCATTTCACTGTACATCTTGTATGTGTCTGTGACAATAAAGTCGACTTGACTTGACTTGGCAGATGCCGGTTAACAAAAAAAGACAGTGCTGGAGTAACGCAGCAGGTCAGGCCGCATTTCTGAAGACGGGTCTCGACCTAAAATGTCACCCATTTCTTCTCTCCAGAAATGCTGCCTGATCCCGCAGAGTTCCTCCAGCATCCTGTGCCCATCCTCGGTGCAAACCCGCATCTGCAGTTCCTTCCTGCACATTTGGTCTGCGCCCTTAGGTTTCTCTGTTCTCCAACACTCTCCATGGCCCTGCCATTGACTGTGCCAGTCCCTGCCTGGTTGGTCCTGTCGAGGTGTAACTCTTAGCGTAAAGTGTTCGGTGTAAACCAGCATCCGCAGTTCCTTCCAGACAACATTTTATAGAAACATAGAAACATAGAAATTAGGTGCAGGAGTAGGCCATTCAGCCCTTCGAGCCTTCACCGCCATTCAATATGATCATGGCTGATCATCCAACTCAGTATCCCGTACCTGCCTTCTCTCCATACCCTCTGATCCCCTTAGCCACAAGGGCCACATCCAACTCACTCTTAAATATAGCCAATGAACTGGCCTCAACTACCCTCTGTGGCAGAGAGTTCCAGAGACTCACCACTCTCTGTGTGAAAAAAGTCTTTCTCATCTCGGTCTTAAAGGATTTCCCCCTTATCCTTAAGCTGTGACCCCTTGTCCTGGACTCCCCCAACATCGGGAACAATCTTCCTGCATCTAGCCTGTCCAACCCCTTAAGAATTTTGTAAGTTTCTATAAGATCCCCTCTCAATTCTCCTTAATTCCAGAGAGTATAAACCGAGTCTATCCAGTCTTTCTTCATAAGACAGTCCTGACATCCCAGGAATCAGTCTGGTGAACCTTCTCTGCACTCCCTCTATGGCAATAATGTCCTTCCTCAGATTTGGAGACCAAAACTGTATGCAATACTCCAGGTGTGGTCTCACCAAGACCCTGTACAACTGAAGTAGAACCTCCCTGCTCCTGTACTCAAATCCTTTTGCTATGAAAGCTAACATACCATTCGCTTTTTTCACTGCCTGCTGCACCTGCATGCCTACTTTCAATGACTGGTGTACCATGACACCCAGGTCTCGCTGCATCTCCCCTTTTCCTAATCGGCCACCATTTAAATAATAGTCTGCTTTCCTGTTTTTGCCACCAAAGTGGATAACCTCACATTTATCCACATTATACTGCATCTGCCAAACATTTGCCCACTCACCCAGCCTATCCAAGTCACCTTGCAGTCTCCTAGCATCCTCCTCACAGCGAACACTGCCCCCCAGCTTAGTGTCATCCGCAAACTTGGAGATATTGCCTTCAATTCCCTCATCCAGATCATTAATATATATTGTAAATAGCTGGGGTCCCAGCACTGAGCCCTGCGGTACCCCACTAGTTACTGCCTGCCATTGTGAAAAGGACCCGTTTACTCCTACTCTTTGCTTCCTGTTTGCCAGCCAGTTCTCTATCCACATCAATACTGAACCCCTAATACCGTATGCTTTAAGTTTGTATACTAATCTCTTATGTGGGACCTTGTCGAAAGCCTTCTGGAAGTCCAGATATACCACATCCACTGGTTCTCCCTTATCCACGCTACTAGTAACATCCTCGAAAAATTCCACAAGATTCGTCAGACATGATTTACCTTTTGTAAATCCATGCTGACTTTGTCCAATGATTTCACCACTTTCCAAATGTGCTGCTATCCCATCTTTAATAACTGACTCTAGCAGTTTCCCCACTACCGATGTTAGACTAACTGGTCTGTAATTCCCCGTTTTCTCTCTCCCTCCCTTCTTAAAAAGAGGGGTTACATTTGCTACCCGCCAATCCTCAGGAACTACTCCAGAATCTAAAGAGTTTTGAAAGATTATCACTAATGCATCCACTATTTCCTGAGCTACTTCCTTAAGTACTCTGGGATGCAGCCTATCTGGCCCTGGGGATTTATCGGCCTTTAATCTATTCAATTTACCCAACACCACTTCCCGACTGACCTGGATTTCACTCAATTCCTCCTTTGACCCACAGTCCCCTGCTATTTCAGGCAGATTATTTATGTCTTCCTTAGTGAAGACGGAACCAAAGTAGTTATTCAATTGGTCCGCCATATCCTTGTTCCCCATGATCAACTCACCTGTTTCTGACTGCAAGGGACCTACATTTGTTTTAACTAACCTCTTTCTCTTCACATATCTATATAAACATTTGCAGTCAGTTTTTATGTTCCCTGCCAGTTTTCTTTCATAATCTATTTTTCCTTTCCTAATTAAGCCCTTTGTCCTCCTCTGCTGGTCTCTCAATTTCTCCCAGTCCTCTGGTATGCTGCTTTTTCTGGCTACTTTGTACGCATCATCCTTTGCTTTGATACTATCCCTGATTTCCCTTGTTATCCACGGATGCACTACCTTCCCCGATTTATTCTTTTGCCAAACTGGGATGAACAATTTTTGTAGTTCATCCATGCAGTCTTTAAATGTCTTCCATTGTATATCCACCGTCAACCCTTTTAGAATTAATTGCCAGTCAATCTTGGCCAATTCACGTCTCATACCCTCAAAGTTACCTTTCTTTAAGTTCAGAACCATTGTTTCTGAATTAACAATGTCACTCTCCATCCTAATGAAGAACTCAACCATATTATGGTCACTCTTGCCCAAGGGGGCACGTACAACAAGACGGCTAATTACCCCTTCCTCATTACTCAAAACCCAGTCTAAAATAGCCTGCTTTCTCGTTGGTTCCTCTACATGTTGATTTAGATAACTATCCCGCATACATTCCAAAAAATCCTCTTCCTCAGCACCCCTGCCAATTTGATTAACCCAATCTATATGTAGATTGAAGTCACCCATTATAACTGTTTTGCCTTTGTCGCACGCATTTCTAATTTCCTGTTTGATACCATCCCCAACTTCTCTGCTACTGTTAGGTGGCCTGTACACAACACCCACCAGCGTTTTCTGCCCCTTAGTGTTTTGTAGCTCTACCCATACCGATTCCACATCCTCCAAGCTAATGTCCTTCCTTTCCATTGCGTTAATCTCCTCTCTAACCAGCAACGCTACCCCACTTCCTTTTCCTTTCTCTCTATCCCTTCTGAATATTGAATATCCCTGGATGTTCAGCTCCCAGCCTACGTCACCCTGGAGCCATGTCTCCGTGATCCCAACTATATCATAATCATTAATATCTATCTGCACGTTCAACTCGTCCACCTTATTACGAATACTCCTTGCATTGAGACACAAAGCCTTCAGGCTTGTCTTTACAACGCACTTACCCCTAATACAATTTTGCTGAAAAGTGGCCCTTTTTGATTTTTGCCCTCGTTTTGTCTGCCTGCCACTTTTACTTTTCACCTTGCTACCTAATGCTTCTACCCTCATTTTACACCCTCCTGCCTCTCTGCTCTTGTACCCATCCCCCTGCCACATTAGTTTAAATCCTCCCCGACAGCACTAGCAAACACTCCCCAAGAACATTGGTTCCATTCCAATCCAGGTGCAAACCGTCCTGTTTGTACCGGTCCCACCTCCCCCAGAACTGGTCCCAGTGCCCTAAAAATTTGAATCCCTCCCCCTTCCACCACTTTTCAAGCCACGTATTCATTTGCATTATCCTCCTATTTCTACTCTGACTGGCCCGTGGTACTGGTAGTAATCCGGAGATTACTACCTTTGAGGTCCTACTTTTAAGTTTATCTCCTACCTCCCTAAATTCACCTTGTAGGACCTCATCCCTTTTTTTACCTATATCGTTGGTGCCAACATGCACCACGACAACTGGCTGTTCACCCTCCCCCTCCAGAATGTTCTGCAGCCGTCCAGTGACATCCCTGACCTTTGCACCAGGGAGGCAACATACCATCCTGGAGTCTCGTTTGCGGCCGCAGAAACGCCTATGTATTCCCCTGACAATTGAATCCCCTATTACTATTGCCCTTCCCCTCATTTTTCCCCCCTCATGTGCTGCAGAGCCACCCATGGTGCCATGAACCTGGCTGCTGCTGCATTCCCCTGATGAGCCATCTCCCTCAACAGTATCCAAAATGGTATACCTGTTTAGGAGGGAGATGACCGCAGGGGACTCCTGCACTACCTGCCTACTGCTTTGCTGGCTATTGGCCACCCGTTCCCTTCTTGTCCTCTTACCGTTTGCCTGCGGTGTGACCAACTCACTGTACGTGCTATCCACGACTTTCTCCGCATCGTGGATGCTCCAGTATGAATCCAGCCGCAGTTCCAATCGTTCAATGCGGTCTGCCAGGAGCTGCAGCTGGACACACTTCCTGCAAACGTAGTCACCAGGGACACCGACCATCTCCCTGATCTCCCACATGTTGCAGGCTGAACAAACCACGGGGCCAATCTCTACTGCCATACCTTACTCCCAAATTACACTGTATTAAATATTAAAAAAAAAAAAAAAACACAAAAACTTATCCTTTAAACTTTACTACTAAATACTGAATCCTTAACTCCCAGAATCCCTCACTCCCAGAAGGCAGAAATGTAAAATTGTAAACCCGGGGTTGCACCCAATCAGCTGCTTCCTCGTGTCCTCTTCCACCAATCAGCGGCTTCCTCAAAAAAAAACCCACTTCTCCAAATGGAACGTTATGGATTTCGGTAAGCCTCTGGAAAAACAAGCCCCGCGCTCGATTTTTATCCTTACCGGTCGGGTGTCGCTCCTCCCCCTCCTCTTCTTCCAACGGCTCCTGTGGGCCTCTGGAAAAACAAGCCCCGCGCTCGATTTTTATCCTTACCGGTCGGGTGTCGCTCCTCCCCCTCCTCTTCTTCCAACGGCTCCTGTGGGCCTCTCACATATAAAAACTTTTCTTCAGTGGCCAGTGATGAAAAACTCCGCTCACAATGTAAATGTAAATGTAATCAGACTGGATGATGTTCTATTATCTTCTGATTTTTGTTACCTTCTCGCTAACAATGATTTTACTTCGGAGTCACGTGAGTGACTACGTGAAGACGCCGCCAGCATGCATGCGCGACATATCGTCTACCGCATTGCGCATCGACAGGCTGTGGAAGTGCTGCTCCACCAGCGGTAAGTTTGAAAGTTAAAGGTAAGTTTTTCAACTTAATTCCAGGTCTGTTTTTTCTCCTTGCAGGGAGCTCTGACAGAGTTCCTGCTGGAGATATCGTGGATTCCCCTACACCGCGGGGAAATTCAGGCTGCAAGAATCGTGGGGATGCCCGGCTGGGGGGGGGGAACCCCACCACAGACTTTGCGGGGAATCCCGTCTCCAGGGACCGCGAGGGAATCCCGGCTGTGGTAAACCACCAACAGGAATCCGAGGGGAATCTGGGACAACAAGAGGAATCAAGCTGTGGGTTGAACCCGAATCAGAGAAACCCGGCCGCGGGGACCACGGGAAGATTCTGGCTCCAGGGCGAACCCGGCTCGGGGAAACCCGGCCACGGGGAACACGGAGAAGCCAAACACGGGCTGAACCCGGCTCAGGGAAACCCGGTCGCGGTGACCGCGGGGAAGGCAAACACGGGGTGAACCCGGCTCAGGGAAACCCGGTCGTGGGGACCGCGTGAAAGCACAAGCTGCGGGATGAACCCTGCTCAGGGGACCCGGCTGCGGGGACTGTGTGGAAGACACGGCTGCGGACCGCAGAAGTGCGGATAGCTGGCGGCATTTTTCAGACTCCAGCGGCCCAGAGAGGTTCAACGGAGTCTGAAAGGCCTGGGCAGGCCAGGAGGGTTCCCCTCCGACATGGGTACTTCCTCGGCCGTTTACCCATGTGGAGCATGGATAGCGTCAGAGAGGGCTCATCCCACTAATGCTCCATCCTGATATGGTTCATGGAATGGCATATCAGGAGAAATATACCGCCGACAGATAAGCCCAGAGACCCAGCAGGGTCCGAGCTGCGAATATACCGCCGACAGATAAGCCCGTAGACTCGGCAGGGTCCGGGCTCGAATATTCACCACCTGCGGATAAGGCCGGAGACTCGGCAGGGTCCGGACTGGGAATATACCACCAACGGATAACCCCGGAGACTCGGCAGGGTCCGGGCTGGAAGGTCCACCGCTTATGGCTAACGACAGCGGCCGTTTATCCCGCATGGAGCGGAAGACTCGGAAGTATGTCCAGGGAATATACTGGAGTACAAGCGTGAGGTTCCAGAAATTTCTGGCATGGCATCAAGACCTTCGCTAACGAAGAGTTCCCCCGTGAAGGAGCAGCCACCTCATGCCACATCATTACTAGAACAGGTGCTGGCTGTGGGATACCATGCACCCGCAAAATTGTTCCTGAAAGGACCAGCAGTGAACAGCGCTCTGTAGGGGTACAATGCACACTTCAAAATGAACTGCTTCCAGAAGAACGCCATTGGACCTGCCTTAAATTCCAAATCTGCAGGTTCAAGTGAGGCCAGCAATGTAGGCCGCCAAATCCTCTCTTCAGGAAACCTTCCCAAACAGGTAAGACCCGGATGAAGAATTAAAGCTGTCCGGCTTATCAAGGTACTATGGCAACAACATACCCCATGCCTCAATCGACAGCAAGCGTTTCACTGAAGCTGGTGGCAGCTTCAAAACTGGGCGAGGCCAAGGCCCAAACTGGTCCTCAGGGAACTGAGTCCACGCACCCCAGCAATCCTACTCTCCAAATCTGGGACGGAATTAGAACCCGCACCAGGGGCTTTTGGGCTTACCACAAAACCACCAATAACCATGAAGGTAGGTGGGTCTGGTTCTTTCCGAAATATGAGGTATGTGGACCATTTACAAGTTGGTAAATTTACACTTGTTTTATGCAAGACAGAGTTGCCTTTCAAGATAGGCCGCAGTTACAGGCCGCTCATTGTCACAATGAAAGATACCGGTTCAACTGGAATGTGCAGTATTGACTTTTCTGAATAGAAAACTTCATTACTGTCTAACAACAGAGGAACAGTTTCCACTCAGAGGGCTCACCGGAGATATTTGAGATTTAGCTGATGGAACAATGTTACAGTCAAAAGCATTGCAAAATGGGCAAACTTCAGCCCCAGGCTATTTACCAAATTACTAAAACCAGTGCTCGGCTGCTCAGAGATAAAAGCTATTATTACCCATATCACACATCTGAGGTATGCTTTTACAAAATTGTATTCCCTTCGTTTTTACTGCCAGCAGGGGTAACAGGGGAATATTTTCTTGTATTCCCCTTTCTTGCGAACGCCTATGGACTTTACCTGTTAAAACAGCGGGGAATATAGTCTTATATTCCCCTGGTCTCACATCCGGGAACTTGGCAACGTGACGGCAACGTGACGCTGCGTGGGAAATTTAGAATATTCAAACGGCAGACAGGAAGACTGCCGCGTCCATTTTGGTTAAATTTTACGTGGAAGTCCGCCGAGCTGAGATGTTCAAATTTTCCTCTAGATGTCTGATATGGGTAATAATAACAATATTGACTGTCCTCTTTCGGGAGATACGACATATATTGCCCTCACTAGATCCATATTGCCCTCGTCTTCGACTCGGGCAATATGAATCTACTTCAGGCAATATATGTCGTATCCCCCTCAAGGCCAGTCAATATTCTATTATTATTATGGGCTATCTGGATGATGTTCTAAAAACACTGTATTTTGCCAAATCAACGGTATCAGCCACAAACTATGCTGCAGAAATTGGGTTCTCATCCATCCAGTTAAATTTAAGTTGATACCAACTGAAATTTTTGAGCATTAGGATTACCTTTAACTCTATTAAATTGTCTGGGATTGGCAATATATTGGCTTTCAGCTGTGCTATTTGCGCCTTTGCATCATCAGAGCTATATGGCGTGCAAAGGAGCAAGCTCACAGGTACCATGTAGGTCATTACTACCAGACCTATGCTATTCCCAGCTGAAACTATCAAAGTCACCATCGTGGACAATCAGTATTCAGCATTGCCCCACTAACCTTCATCAGTACCCGTCAGTTAATTACTAACTGATGCTATCGCTTAAAGATGGATAATTACTAAATACCATCTTTAGTTACGGAGGCGGATAGGGTTTGCATGAGTTACCAATTGTTCAGTTATATGGTATCAACTACCTATTCACACTAGCTGCATTCTGTGGATTAAAGATTTGTGCAAATATGCATAATCTTCATGCTCAAGTCTAACTTGCTACACTCTGGTGCTCTTATATGTTAATCACATGGGTACAATCAAGTCAAAGTATTCGGTAATAGTTTACCTAACTTCATTTGGCATTGGTGTATCATCATGAAAATGCAATGACAACACAGAATGGATGTTGGATCACAAGTATTTAAGGACATTGTGGGCTCGATGGAACACCTAAAGATCGAAATATTCCATCCAGGCTCAATCACCAGTTGCAAAATATGTGGCATATCAGTGGTGATGGATGCATTCTCGCTACACTGGGGAAGAATGCTCTTTGTGTCCCTCCATTTTACCTTATCAGACGGGTCTTGCAAATTCAGCAATTTCCCGCTTCAGGCATTTTCATAGTGGCTGACTGGCCTATACAGCCAAGATTCCCGCTGATGTTGGGAATGATGATACAAACTTATATTGTTATTTCCAGGCACAAAATTGCTGGTTAGCCATGACTTGGGAAACCATCCTCTGCATGCATAAAACAATTCATTGACTTGCAGACTGGGAAGACCATTCCTGTGGCTAGGATTGTTAAACCAACCTATGGACGTGCTCACTGCATTTGCAGGGATAGCACCAAATAAGCAGTACTTCCCTCATAAGAGATGGGAAGTATTTTGTTATTACATATAAGTTGACACGGATGACTGACGTCTTGAAGTTCAGTTCTATATGGGGTTTGACAATCATTAATAGAGTGCCATTTACTGTGCTGCACGTGCCTTCTCAGCATATTGGCTGCGAGGAGCAGAATCCACTCTGTCGGGTCACCTTCTGATATCTAGATTATGAAGGGTATCTTCAACTCGACACCCCCCAGGCTAGGTATGCAGAGATATGGGATGTTAACATGGAACATCCCTGTCCTTGGCTCAGTAACCAATGCTCATGGCACTGAGTCAGCATAACGGGTCAAATTTGCATAGCTGTGACTGGACAAGTTGATTATTCTGCAGGGAAATTACATTTATGTTATGACTTAATCAGCAGAATACACCAGGGACATTAGGTCTCAAACTAGTATTGTTGGCATATCCCATGGATCTTCAGTTGTATGTGGCCACACATCTACACCAGTATGTTAAGGTCACTAGAGCCTTAGAGACTGAACTAGCTATGATTGTTATTCACATGAAGCCTCATAAGAAAATATCACTACAGACCATCTCCAGGTGGTTAATATGGGTTCTGGGATAAAGGAGTGAACACTGACATACAAGTCTCACTCCACCCAGGCTGCAACTATATCAGCAACAGGGGATGGATGTTTCGCGGGACCACATCCTGGCGGCTGCAGGATGGTCTAATGAATGATCTTTCAAACATTTTAGAAATACCCTTTGCCGGACCAGAGGTATTTGCCAACTCTATTTTATAATTCCTCCCGGTTGAGGGAGGTTACTATGATCATTATTTGTCCATTAATAGCATCAATATGTCTATACCCATGTCATGTCTGAATGCATTATTAAAATTCACTCTTCACTGATGCAGTGTGTGATGCATGGACTCGTCTCCACGGCATTAAATCACAGAGCTTCGAAATCTTCACGAAGTCACTCACGTGACTCCGAAGTAAAATAGTAAGATTAAATGAGAACTTACCAGTTTGAAGTTTGATCTTTATTTTATGAGGAGTTGCGTTGAGAGATTACATACCCTCCGCTCCCAACCCTCAATAAAAAGGTCAACTGGTATCTTAGTTCTCTTATCTTACTATATATTTAGTCAACTTCTGTTATCTGTGATTTCACACTGCTGCTTTGAAGAATGTCGCGCATGTGTGCTGGCAGGGTCTTCTCGTAATCCCTCAACGTAACTCCTCATAAAATGAAGATCAAACTTCAAACTGGTAAGTTCTCATTTAATAGTAAGATTAAACGAGAACTTACCAAGTTTGAAGGTTGATCTGTATTTTACGAGGAGTCGCGGTGAGGGATTTCGTGAAGACCCCGCCAGCACGCATGTGAGGCATCCTTCAAAGCAGCGGTGTGGAATCACAGAACCAAACCATGACTAAAAATAGTAAGATGAAAACCGTAGAACTTCCTGGTTGACCTTATGATAGAGGGTGGGAGCGGTGGGCACGAAATCCCTCACCGCGACTCCTCGTAAAATACAGATCAACCTTCAAACTTGGTAAGTTCTCGTTTAATCTTACTATTTTACTTCGGAGTCACGTGAGTGACTTCGTGAAGATTTCAAAGCTCTGTGATTTCACGCCCTGGACAACGTCCATGCTTATCACACTGCCGCCATTCTGATGGAGGAAGACTGTTAATGGAGTTCAGTTGAAACTGGCTGAAAAATCAACACAATTTATTAATCAAATAAACAACAAACCCCTAATTCGGGGACAGATATTTACTGAGCAATCCCCAGGATAGCTTCTGCGAACGTCGTAGGGGCGGCCAGAGGCTTGTTATAGAACTGCTGAAACGTTTTCTCACTGGCCCAGCCCGCAGTGGCGAGAATGTGGTCCATGGGCACCTCCATGGCTCTCGCTGCTGATGTGGATGCAGCTCTGGTGGAATGAGGCTTAAAAATGTCAGTAGCGACACCTGCTGCATCCAACACCACCCTGAGCCACCTGGCGATAGTCTGTGTAGTCACTCGACGATGCGGAGGTTTATGGCTGATGAGGAGTCCCTGTTCCTTCATCCTGATAACTCCAGTAACTTGGATGTAGTGGTGGAGATGGGTGACTATGCAGAGTGTGGCATCCACAGGGTACGCCCGAAATTCCAGCTGCAGCCCATGCGCCCCTGGCCTGTGCTGTTTTAATAATTCTTTAACAAAGAATTTTATTTGACCAGGGGTGGCCACCATGCTGTCCAGTCACAGTTTTTGTAACGTCTGGACTCGTTGGGCTGTCGTCAGTGCCATGAGCATCACCACCTTAAGGGTGAGCTGTTTCAATGGTAGCTCATCTATTGGAGCCCAGCTCCTCAGTAGGGTCAGCACGATCCCCACATCCCACGTTACTGTATATCTGGGTCGTGGAGGGTTGGTATTGAATACTCCCCTCATTAGTTTAGACACCAGGTGGTGGGAGCCGATACCTATATCCAGGTATGAAGACAGCGCACTCCTGGCGCTGTTGATGGCACTGTAGCTGAGGCCAGCATCAAAATGGAGGCCTGCTAGAAACTCCAACACATCCGGTATTGTTGCCGAGTTGGAGGACTTGTTGTTCCGGGCACAGAAATCCTACCACTTTCTGATTTGAGTGAGGTATTGTTTCCGGGTGGATTCCCGGCATGATGCTGCAATAAGGTTCATGGCTCTTGACGAGATGCCTGCCCGGATGAGCGTCTTTTCAGAACCTGCAAGCCAACAAGTTTAAATGACCATGGCAAGGATGACTGATCCCCGTAATAGGGTGAGTAATCAATTTGGGATGTTTCCCAATCGCCATCCATGGTTGTTTTAAAATTTTTTCAACCATCGGGTACCATGGTTGTGTAGGCCAGTCGGGAATGATCAATATACCAGTTGCAGAATCCAGTTTAATTTTCTGCAGTACCCGACTGATGAGGCAGAATGGGGGAAATGCGTAGCAAAACCATTTCCCCCAATGGATCGAAAACGCATCCATCGCTATTGCCCCAGGGTCTGGTTCCCATGACACATACGTTGGTATCTGATGGTTCAACCTGGACGCAAATAGGTCAATATCTGGTGTCCCAAAATGAGCTATAATATCTCCAAAAATTTGGGGATTTAACATCCACTCGATGTTGTCATTAAAGACTCGTGACCTGGTGTCCGCCACTGTATTAAGCTTCCCAGGCAAATAGGTCGCAGTAATCCAAATGTTTCTTTCAATGCACCAGTGCCAAATTGTATTAGCCAATTCATCACAAGATAGCGACCTGATACCACCCATATGATTGATGTAAGCCACCACTGTAGTATTATCTATTTGAAGGCGGACATGTAAATCCTGTGAATTAGTACAGTAAGCCCGCAGTCCATGAAATGCGCCCAGCATTTCTATATAATTTATCCCATGTGCCTCCAGAAATGTAGCCTCATGAGAATTCCATCTGCCACCACAACTGGACATCATATCAGTTGCTCCCCAACCTTGTGCGCTTGCGTCAGTTTGTAACACAACATCAGGGTTGCCCACTATGATAGGTCTATGACATTCTCTAATATTGTCAACCCACCATTGTAGCTCATTTCTGGCTTCTGATGGTAACCGAATTGGCCGATCAAAGTGACCAGCATTTGTTTTTAACGCTGAGATTTTTGATCTTTGTAAATTTCGGTAGTGTAGCGGTCTGAATCGCGCAGCTTGGAATGCAGCTACTAATTTGCCTATAACTTTTGCCATTTGCCGAATAGTCGGTACCCTGGCGCAAGCAAGATTGTGGCACTCTTCTATAATAGTAGTAGCTTTATTAGTTGGGATGGTAATCTTCATTAAATTAGTGTCTAGGGTGAACCCCAAATAATCCATAACCCGTACCGGGTGCAATTTTGATTTGTCTGGATGAATTACGAATCCCAGCTTCTCAAACCGATCCTTGGTTGCAGCCACTCCTTGAATTGCCAATTGGAGGGTCGGACCCACTATAAGGATATCATCCAAATATGCCATTACTATATAATTTTGTTGTCGGAGAAGAGCCAATATAGGTTTTACCAGTTTGGTAAACGGCCTAGGGGCTGTGGTGATTCCATTGGGCAATGCTTTATACTCCCATAACTGACCCTTCCAGACAACTTCAAAAATTTCCTATAAGCCTCAGCAATAGGTACCGTATAATATGCATCTTTCAGATCGATGCATGCCATAAAGTACCCTGGGTAAAGCATCTGCTTAGCTGTTTCAAACGTATCCATTTTGAAATGGGTGTATTGTACAAAGTTGTTCAATTCAGTTAAGTCTATTATAATCCGACATCCCCCATCTTTCTTAATCCTAGTAAATATATTAGACACAAACTCAATTGGTTCATGCTTGGTTTTGCCAATTACCCCTTTTTCTTCTAACCGTATAATTTCAGCTTGTCGTGCCTCCATCTCTTTTTGGGATAGAGTAAATTTTCTATGAGGCGAATGCTGCGTAGGGGGATTTATACCTTCAATGAATTCTATAACATATCCTTGAACACTTTGTAAAATAAACTCATCCGTGGTGACAGTTTTCCAAATGTCCAAGAACGCCCGCAACCGCCCACCTATTCGTGCAGGAGGGGATGCTACGGCGTGAGAAGAACCAGACCCCTTACCTCCAAGCTTAACGGCGGTTCCGTACATACGGTGTTTTGAGTGGGCGTTGTGGAGGTTGATGAGCCGGCGGCCGCATTTTCCATGCAGGCCTTTGTTGGCCTTGCCCTAAAAAAGGTCGTTGCACTTGTTGGGATGGAGGTGGGTTGGATCTCTGTGCCCTTTCCGGCAGCCGAGTTCTCCACGAGGAAGTAGGCTGTTGCCGGTAATATGGGTGAGGTCTGGTCAGTTGAGGCTTCATGAGGCCGACTGTTTTGGCCTCCTCATCCAGTTCCTTCACCTGTTTGGCTAGGTCTCCGAACAACTGATGCTGCGGTGGAGCGGTTGATGGTCGGCACAACCCCGCGAATTTGGGGTTGAGTGTGGGCTTAATGGAACTCTTACGCAGGCAGTTTATTTCATATTGGGCGTTGCATAGGAGTGCCAGTGTGTCTTGCTGATCGCTCGACACATTATCCCCATCCAGGGTCCTTGCAAACGCCGTTATGCCCGTGGAGAGAACTTTTAATATTCGCTGGAGGTGGACATCCTGCGTCCTGGTGGCCGTACTCAAGTGTCCCCAGATCTGGGCGTTAACCAAGGGCACACTGAGGTTGACGCAGTTTTCGGGCGGTTTTATTTTCTCCTATGTATCATTGAGAACCTGACTCTGGAGTTGATGTGTAGTCAGGTAATCAATGGTGCCCGCCAATTTGTGGTGCAGAGGTTCACCTGGGTGGTAGCGGCAAACTTACTCACCACTTCCAGCATATCCTCCTCATGCTCTGGCTCAGCGGTTACTGGCTGCCCCGGGTCATCTTCGAACACAGCAGCTGGGAAATCCCTCATGCTTCCTGCTGGAGACGACGAGATGCTGAGTAGAGTCCTCGCACGGCTGGTAGATGCCCGCGAGTCCCGTTCTTCTCGTTCCCGGTCCCGCTGGAGGAGTTGCTCCACTAAGAGCTCCAACCGCTCAATGCGACCGTCCCTGCTATCTGCAGCGGACAAGCCGACTTCCCCAGGCCCTGCGAATTCAATGGGGCTTCCACCATTGGACCTCACCCCCTTAGGGTGCTGTCTAGGGTCCAATGGCAGGTCGTCGTGACCTACAGCCCAAGTAGGATCATACGACTCCCGCACGGACTCTCCGCTAGTCTGTCTTCTCCCAGACTGTGGCGGCCCACCTGGCTGATAGGAAGGCAGGTGAGTTGAATCGGTGCCGGCCCCCGGAACCTGGCTCCCCGGAGTCCATGCAGGCTTACCTCCACACTTGCCCATCTTTTGGCGTGGAGGCGCATGGTCGGCCGCTCCCAGAGCTGAGCTGACCGACCGCTTCCTGCTGCCACCTCCGCCCTTGACCGCAGCCTGACGGGGTGTGTTGTCGGCGGTATCTGCTCCAGCAGGCCTACACGACGCAGCAGTGTTATGCCCGGGCTGCACGATGGCAGATATCCCTGGCTGTGGTACGTATTTGCACTTTGCAGGGCTCCCCTGTCGTGTGGCTCTCCCCCGGCCCAGCCCCCTCGGGTCTTCTGGAGCTCGGGGAGGGGTGGCTTGTTACAAGCGAGACCCCTTGCCACGTATCTACTTCCCCCCTCTTTCCTTGGGGGAAGGGGGCTCGAAGTCTGGATCTGATATTTCCAGCTCCGGTGCGGTAAACCATTCCGATGAGTCGGCCCCTGAATCAGCGGGAGCGCCCGACTTCCGCCTTCCTGCCCCCACACGCCTCGAAGCTGCTGGTGTTACTTGCAGCTCCGGAGACAAGGGCCGTTGGCTGGTCGAAGCTCGACTTTTCGACATCGCCTTTCTCTTGCCCTTGTCCATCCTGTAGGATAAAATCATACTGACCTACCGGCCTTTTATGAAGGAGCCCGAGGAGAGAGCGCACTCCCCCCCCCCCAGCCTGCCGATGCAAATGCGCGCGACGATATGCCGCGCATGCGTGCTGGCGGGGTCTTCACGAAGTCACTCTCGTGACTCCGAAGTAAAATCTTACTATTTATTCTACATTTTCCTAGATCTCCACCCCATTTGTCGCATTTTCACACATTACACTTCCTTATCTCTTGTAGAGCAGTAATACATTTCTCAAATAAGTCTGTTTTTATAAGCCCTTAACAGTGTGTACTCGGAAACACCAAGAGAAAGCAAAGTGGTTCAGTAATTTGCTGCACGCACAGCATGCTTATATTCTTACAACACAATGGTTACATGTGGATTTTACATTTTTGAAATAATTTATCATTGATCAGTGTCTTTGTAAACTTTCATCTTTCTCCTGCTGCAACGTTATTTTTAATCTTCTATTCCCTGTTCTTTAGAAAACAAATTAACAGTTGTCTAACACATGGGCACAATAAAATACACTATTTCCAGATCATTTTCATTGCTGTCAGCTTGCTTTATAATCCCAAATGATCATTTTAACTGAGGGTAGCTATGCCTTGGCATCTAAATACAATAATAAATCTATTTATTGCCTCTCCTAATATTCCCGTTCCCATAGCTATGTTGGCTTCTTTTCCCATCATCCTTCCCCAGTATGTAAGCTCTTGGTGTAAACATATTGCAATATTATTGAAACTATTTCAATACACCCACCACCCTCTGAATGAAATAGGAGCTTCTCAGGTTTGCATTAAATCCTCTTAGCCCTTTAAACCTTTGCCCTCTTGTTTTTGATTCCAATACCCTGGGTAAAAGACTCTGTGAATTCACCCTATCTCTTCCCCTCATGATTTTATACACCTCTAATAGAGCACCCATCAGCCAAGGGATAAAATCCTCGCCTTACTAAACTCTTCCTGTAATTCAGACCCTCATGTCCTGGCAGTATCCTTGTAAATATGAGTGCCTCAACTTCTGTTCTTTGGATAAATCTGAAATTATTATCTCCAACAATGGCAGTTTCTTCAACTGTCGAGGCCCCATGTGTGGTCTGACCAATATAATTCCGGAGCACAGAAACCAATGTTCATAGCTGACGCATTTTTAGTTGTACCAGGAATGATCCTTTGGATGTACATTTTAGTCCTCTCTGTTCACTGTAGCCCCACTGCACAACTGAGTGCCTGTGCTGCCATTGCAGAGAGTTATTGTGCAGTATAAAATTTGTCTGATCTGTTGGGCTGAACGGCCTGTTACTTCTATATAATGCACACTTGCTTTTTGTATCCAGTACATTACTGATAGAAACACTCCATGGATTCACGCAGCCCTGTTCTGTCATCAGTTTCTAACAGAAAATACACAGACTGAGACAAAGCTTTTTTTAAAACAAGGGAACCTTGTAACCTTTGCTGAGAGGTCGCTGATTGCAAATTAAGCAACTGGGAAATAACAAATTTGTGTAATGGCGAATGGAGAGGTGGTAACAAACCGAGGCAGAGCGTTTGAATGGTAGTGCGAGCTGTTGGGCTGAAAGACCTGTTCCTTTGCACTCAATTATATATAATTTACTCTTGTTTCTGCCACAATCACATTTCTAAAAGAAACACACTGCACCATTCCATCAATCCTGTTTCTAACACGACACACATAGACCGGGAACAAAGATCGTTTCGTATTCGGTGTGCAGGTAACATTTGGTTACAGGCTGCACATGCAAATTGACCCACAGATTAAAAACAAGGAAAAGATAGGTTACAAAGGTTACTTATTGGTCACATACACCAATTGGTGTAGTGAAATGCGGATTGCCATTGCAGCACATAAAAAAAGAATACTGACATAACAATAATAAAGAGATTTAAACATTAAAAATATTCCCCCCACAATGTTTCCCATTATGAAGGAAGGCACAATGTCCAGTCCCCATCCCATGTCCACCCATAGTCGGGCCTATTGAGACCTCCGCAGTCGCCTTTACGGAGGCCTGATGTTCCAGGCCGTTCTTGCTGGGTGATGGTGCTCCGGGGTAGGGAGAATCCTCTCAGCGGCTTGGGACACCTGGAACAACCGCTTCCTTACCGGAGTCCACGGCTTCCGAAGCCACCAAGGCCACGCTGGATGCTCCACGACTGGTGATCTCAGCGAGAGATCCCAGGCTACCGATGGTTAAAGTCAGCGCCGTAGCCTGCAGTTGGCCGACCCGCAGCTCCGAGATGTTTTTCTCGGCGGTCTCAGCTCACTGGAGTTCCAGCGTGGCGACCCGGGCAAAGGCATCGCCCGCTCCGCGATAGCGCTCCAGCGCTGTGCCACCACCGAAGCCGAGGTTCTGGGCGGTCCCCTCAGGAAACGCCGCTCCAGGCCCGCTGGTAGGCCTGAGGACGGGTCGAAAGTGCAGCCCGGAGAAAAGCTACCTCTCCGACCAGGTAGGTACCCTAAAAAGTAGTTTCCCCCTACCACCCCCCCCCCCCCCCCACCCATCCCCCATATAAAAAAGACTAGAACTCCAAAAACAAAACACTGAAACTCACTAAAAATTAAAAAAAAGTGAAAAAACGAACAGCTGCAGGCTGGGCAGCCATACCATACAGGAGTGGAGAGAGGGGGAGACAGAAAATCACCGTGACAGTTTGTGCTGTTGGACTGATGAATTAATTACATATAGGATCAGAATTCAGCCAATGTGCCCATCGAATCTAGTCACCATTCGATCATGGCTGATCTCTTTTTCCCCACTCAAAACCATTCTCCTGTCTTTTCCCTGTGACCTTTAATACCCTTTCTAATCAAGAACCTATAAATCTCAGCTTTAAAAATACCTAATGATGGCCTCCACCAATGTCTGTGGCAGTATTCCACAGGTTTAACACCATCTGGCTGAAGAAATTCCTCCTGAATATTTTAAAGATATCTTTTTATTCTGATGCTATGCCCTCTGGTCCTACATTTGCCTGATACCGGAAACATCCTCTCTATCTCAGCCTATCATTGTTCAGTCGGTTTCAATGAGCCCTCCCCTCATCCTTTTAAACTCCAGCATGTGCAGGCCCAGAGCCATCAAACGCTCTTCATATATTAAACCAAACATTTGGAATCCATTGCATCGGAACAGCTCCCTCCTTCCCTAATACTGATCCCAATGTTGCACAAATTCAAACCCACTTCTCCCACACAAATCTTTCAACAATACGTTTAACTCCCTAATCTTGTTGACCCAATGCCAATTTGTTCGTTGTTCTGATAGCAATCCACTGTTACCCTTTTAGTTATGCTTTTTAATTTAACGCCTAGCTGCTCAAATTCCCTCAGCAGTACCGTATTCCTCGTTCTACCTACATTGTTGGCACCCACATGACAACCGGATCTTTCCCCTCCTACTTCACATCAATCTGCAGGTCAGATGAATTGTTCCAACCCTGGGCACCAGGTAGGCAACACAGCCTTCTGGACTCTTGGTCCTTGCCACAAAGAATCGTCTCTCTTTCCATGACCATGTCCAAATTCAAATACGTATGTTTTCTCCCTTCTCTCTTTAATGGCTCCTTGATCTACAGTGTCATAGTTACGTTGCTCATCATTCCTACAGCTCCCACTCTCATCTGCATAGATCTGTTAGTTCAGGAGTTGAGGCTGCTCCAATTCTGTCTCTTGGATCACCCTATCCCTTACAGTCACACCCTCTCTCTCATGACCACAGACCGAAATGTAGGTAGGTTGTAGCGGTACCTAGTGGTTAAGCTGTGTATTCAGAACCCTCGGCATTGCTCGGGACTGTCACGTGACAGGGGGTTCGTTCATAAGGAACCACAATGCGGTCCGCCGCTCCCTCATTATGCTGCTACAGCGCATCACGTGATCCTGCATCCTTACTTTATTTATTCCTAATAGCTTGTTTGTGAACCCGCTGCTGCTCTGCCTCTAGACTAGAAACTGACTCGGTTTTTTGACTCAGCACTCCTTTCCTCAACCCTTTTCTTTGCAGCCTTGTCACCCAAAGCCCTTGTTGTTGTACTTGGCCTCAAGACGGACAGTCAGCTAAAGTTTTCCTTCCTTTTTTTGGCTGCTATATCTCTACCTCAGCCAAACAAAATGCCAGCCTCTTTAAATGTCTACTCCCAAGCCTTTCTTGACGTCCTCTGAGCGAGGGCTATAAGTATGTAGTGATGTTTGTATTTAATCCATGAACCACTGTTGTATAACGTTAGTACCTCTACCAATGTAAAACACTTTGGCCAATGAGAGTTGTTTTTTAAATGTGCTACATAAATAAAAGTGACTTCACTTGATTTGATTTACCAATTCAAAAAAAAAGTTATTTCTCTGTATTTTCCTGCTGAGATTTTAAAGTTGATTTCTCTCCTCTCAAAATGGCTGCTCACCCAGTCCCTGCTCAACTTTTTGAAGGTAGAATTAAAAAAACTTATTGGTCTGTTTTTGTGCAGTGTCTTCTCAATAATTCACTCTCGTATTTCTGCTCGTGCAGTTCTGCCATGATCCGTCATCATGATTATAAAGAACACAATGGCAAAAAGGCACATTCTTCTTCAAGAGCAAAGATAACAGGGGTCAAATGTCACTGTTGAAACCTGGGGAAAATTGAAACTGTGGCACCAGAGAGGTTTGGTCACTGGGGAGCGAGGATGAAAGAAAGAATGAAAGAGACTGCAGGTAGAGAGGCAGAGTGGCAGAGACTAACTCATCAATGGATGGGCATAGAAAGGAAGGTTTTGGTGGATTACAGGGGTGGAATATTGCAACCTTCACGTATTCCGCCCTGTTTCCACTAATGCAATCAACTCGATGTGCACAAACGGTAGATCAAATTGAACAAGTTGTCCTACAACTTTAGGCTGTACACGCCACACGAAAAAAGAAGGTGAATTACAAAGAGAGGGTGGTAGTGGGCGGTGAAGAGAGAGAGAAAAAAGAAACAGTTTATCCATGACTGATTGAGGCATAGACACTGTTTCCCAATTGACACCAATCTCATTTACCCATCACTGCTGATCTTGGTCATAAAATTCTTGGTCCTGTTTATAAATGCCCTCCACAGTCTTCCCTTCCCTATCTCCTTTTTTCTCCTCTATCACCTTCTGCATTTAGTATTCTGGGTCCCACTAATTCTGACCTGTAATCCACAAAATTACCAGATTACCAGAATTAGCAGATTGGTCTTCAGCTGCTCATGCCCCATGTGCATTCTGCCTGTTAGCACAGAGATCAAAGTCCAACACAGGGATTGTCTCGTGGAAGTTTATTTTCCAATACTACATGTACATTGTAGATCCAGTGTACACAGCCCTGTGTCCAACACTTGTATAGTGCTGGTGTGTGTGTATGGGGTGTGGTAGGGGAAATATACAATAGACTATAGGTGCAGGAGTAGGCCATTCGGACTTTCGAGCCAGCACCGCCATTCAATGTGATCATGGCTGATCATCCCCAATCTGTACCCCGTTCCTGCCTTCTCCCCATAGCCCCTGACTTCGCTATTTTTAAGCGCCCTATCTAGCTCTCTCTTGAAAGCATCCAGAGAACCTGCCTCCACCACCCTCTGAGGCAGAGAATTCCACAGACTCACTACTCTCTGTGAGAAAAAGTGTTTTCCTCATCTCCGTTTGAAATGGCTTACTCTTTATTCTTAAACTGTGGCCCCTGGTTCTGGACACCCACAACATCAGGAACATGTTTCCTGCCTCTAGTGTGTCCAAGCCCTTAACAATCTTATATGTTTCAATGAGATCCCCTCTCATCCTTCTAAATTCCAGAGTGTACAAGCCCAGCTGCTCCATTCTCTCAGCATATGACAGTCACGCCATCCCGGGAATTAACCTTGTAAACCTACGCTGCACTCCCTCAATAGTAAGAATGTCCGTCCACAAATTAGGGGACCAAAACTGCACACAATACTCCAGGTGTGGTCTCACTAGGGCTCTGTACAACTGCAAAAGGACCGCTTTGCTCCTATATTCGATTCCTCTTGTTATAAAGGTCAACATGCCATTCGCTTTCTACACTGCCTGCTGTACCTGCATGCTTTCTTTCATAGACTGATGTACAAGGACTCCCAGATCCCGTGTACTTCCCCTTTTCCCAACTTGACGCCATTTAGATAGTAATCTGCTTTCCTGTTTTTGCTACCAAAGTGGATAACCCCACATTTATCCACATTAAACTTCATCTGACATGCATCTGCCCACTCCCCCAACCTGTCCAATTCACCCTGCATTCTCATAATATCCTCCTCACAGATCACACTGCCACCCAGCTTTGTGTCATCTGCAAATTTGCTAATGTTACTTTGAATCCCTTCATCCAAATCATTGATGTACATTGTAAATAGCTGCGGTCCCAGCACCGAGCCTTGCGGTACCCGACTAGTCACTGCCTGTCATTCTGAAAGGGACCCGTTTATTCCTACTCTTTGCTTCCTGTAGGCCAACCACTTCTCTATCCAAGTCAGCACTCTACCCCCAATACCATGTGCCCTAATTTTGCCCACTAATCTCCTATGTGGGACCTTATCAAATGCTTTCTGAAAGTCCAGGTACACTACATCCACTGGCTCCTCCTTGTCCATTTTCTTAGTTACATCTTCAAAAAATTCCAGAAGATTAGTCAAGCATGATTTCCCCTTCGTAAATCCATGCTGTCTCGGACCGATCCTGTTACTGCTATCCAAATGTTTGGCTATCTCATCTTTTATAATTGACTCCAGCATCTTCCCCACCACTGATGTCACACTAACTGGTCTATAATTTCCTGTTTTCTCTCTCCCGCCTTTCTATATCCTATGGATACAGTTTGTCTACTTTCCCTCTGCACTTCTTTGCCAAAGGTGTTCTGTTGACTGGTCTTGTTTGGCTTTTCTACCTGTAAATCCATCACCATTTCTTGTTGTGCTGATGCAGAGGAACCGCCGACCCAACCCAACCATTGGGCCTGACCTTTTGGGCCTTGTTGTCCGTGAGCACCCAGTGGGTCCCCTGCTGGGGTGAGGGGACAGTGGGTCCAGTGACGGTGTGAGGGGACAGTGGGTCCAGTGACGGTGTGAGGAGACAGTGGGTCGAATGACGGGGTGAGGGGACAGTGGGTCCAGTGCTCTGGTGAGAGGGCAGCAGGTAAATTGGCAGGGTGAAGGAGCAGTGGGTCCAGTGACAGGGTGAGGGGACAGTGGATCCAGTGACAGGGTGTGGGGAGTGGGTCCAGTGCTGGGTTGAGAGGGTAGTGGGTCCAGTGCTGGGTTCAGTGGGGGAAAGGGAGTGAAGAGGCGAGAACCCATGGAGGAATTCCCATCAAGAGGTATCAGGGATCAGCCAGGATAA
This sequence comes from Okamejei kenojei, assembly GCA_035221665.1. Taxonomy (NCBI): domain Eukaryota; kingdom Metazoa; phylum Chordata; class Chondrichthyes; order Rajiformes; family Rajidae; genus Okamejei; species Okamejei kenojei. The sequence continues at coordinate 25,115 of JAVHYY010000215.1, read as the reverse complement.
TATCACTGAGACTGGGGGCGGGGAGGGCATACTGGAGGTAATCACCGACCATAGGGGGGCAGTTGACCTGAACACTCAGCCCACCGTATGCATTCGTCACTCATAACCTCCATGAACTTCCCCATAACCCCGTGGGGAACGGAGACTTATCTATACAATACACAGGGTAATACTCCAGGGAAATGGCTTCAGCCACTACACAAAGTATTCGGTGCAGATTTTCACCCTCACCTCCCTTTACCAGTAGCAGGTATATCTGTTCCCAGTGAAACACTCGGTCGTGGTCACCTCTCTGTTTCCCACTCTGGGGTGCGGACCTGGAATGAGGTTTATAAACATTGTAACATGTACATGGTCCCACGGTGCGGTGGGGAATATGAATCTGGAGCCAGTGTAGAGCCATGATTCAAAATCCAGCTTCACTCAGCGGTGAGCTGCTACCCTCACCCTTCCCACAGCAACCCCTGGTCCCTGAGACTGGTGTTGCCACCCTGGGGTCCCGGGCTCCCCGACTGGGAACACAATCCCCGTCCCTGATGGAGACGGCAGCTGATGAAGCCCCCTCCCCCGATGTATTTTTACAATTAGAAATAAGAACTGATTAAAATCATATTAGCCACAAAGATTGCACACATTTTTAGATGAAAGAAAGCTTTGTGCCAAATGTTGTGTCTATTTAATTAATCCAATTAATTGCTGAACTGTAGGAGTCCAGAGACGGGCCCAGCTCCCATGGAGCTGATACTCCAGTGAATCTACTCCGGCTCTGACCTGGATCGGGGACAGCGGGCGGATCGGATCTGTAACCCGACTGCTGGGAAACTACAGCAAGCTGGAGCTTCCCCATCGGATTCCGTGAGGATCCAGGGCCGGAGTAACTGGGGAAGGTTTCAGGCAGTTTGGGTTCCATGTCCGTACGAGGGGCCCTCTGGGGAGATCTGGGTCGTCAGTCTGACCCTCCCCGACAATAACTGAGACCATCTGCTGTAAACTCTGACCCCATCCTTTAAACAGCCTGGTCTCCCCCCAGAGCAATGTTTCTCTGGAACGACAGTCTCCGGAATCTTCCATCCGCCGGAGCTGAAAGAACAATTACAGAGTCAGCCTCTGAACTGAGGGAGTTTGTTCACCCAGACATAGACCGGCAAAAAATAAAGAAATGTCAGTTTTATAAAATTTAATCTCTCTCTCTCTCTCTCTCTCTCTCTCTCTCTCTCTCAGTGTCTCTTTATCAGGCTCTCTCAGTCGCTCTCAATCTCTCTATCTCTGTCTCACTATCTCTGTTTGTCTGTCTTTCTCTGTCTCTCGCACTCTCTCTCTCTCTGTCTCTGTCTCTATCTGTCTGTCTATCTCTCTCTCCGTCTCTCTCTAACTCTGTATCTGTCTTGATGTAAACTACAGAGGTTTAAGATGTAAAGGTCCGGGAGCGGGTCGACACCGCGCCGGGTACCCTCTCCCTCTCCCGGCTCCAGGACGCTCCTCCCCTCCCACACCTCGTCGCAGGGCGGAGGCGGCCTGGGGGGGGGGGAGAAAAGGAAACTTACCCGTGGAGCTGTCGGGTCCCTGAGGCGAGGAAAAAAGATGTTGACGCCAGTCAATTAAAGAGGGGAGGGGAGGGAAAAGGGAGGGCGATGTTTTATCTCGCTAGCACGGAACCCGCTAAATAGTTTGCTGCGGACCCGATAAAATCTCGCTGCAGGCCGGATGTGGCCCGCGGGCCATAGTTTGGGGACCTCTGTTCTAGAATGTGTGACTTTCCCTTTCCCTGTATTTACTCCCTTGTTGTGACTGATGATCCTGATCGCGCTGCATTCTCCCCCCCTCCCCCACCCCCATTCTCCTGTTTACATTCTCCTGTATTCAATTTCTCAGTAATGGTGTTTCCACGTTACCTGCTAAATCTGCACCATCCCTCCACAAGATGTGTATCATCCATCCATGTCCCACCGGTAAACTCAGTTCTGGAACAATCTGTGCTCCTCTCGGGCTGATCCAGGACACACAGGGGTAACTGGTTGCGGAGTGCAGCTGAGGGACCGAATAATGTTCGTTGTTAATGTGAAATTCAGATCAAGTCTCCCAGCCTCATCTCCACTCCACCATCACCACCCTCAACCATTCACTCTCCGATCATTGCCCAGATACACATTGACGACCCCACCTTTACAAACACAGTTCCATCACACTCCCACCTTGACTCATTACCACAACGTCCCATCATTTCATGTTGTCATCATGAAGAGCAATCCCTAATGCATGTTCCATTCCCCACTCTCCTTACTCCCATGTGCCCGTACAGTGTATTCACTCCCTGACACCTACTCATCAACTCTCATTCGAATCCTCCTGCCATTAACCCAACTCTGTGGGTTGTGGGCGAAACATGGGGGGGGGGGGAGCGACAAATGGGGGGGGGGTGGGGTCACATATGGTGCCGCGCCGAAGGTACTTAAGGTACCAGACAGTACTTACTTCTAACAAAAATTAAACCTGTGTCTCGCTGTATTGTGAGGCAGCAGCTCATTGCAAAAGCTCATCACGCACATGCGCACATGAATCTGTTACAGTATAGTATCCTATAGGATACTATATACCGTATCCAGAGAAAACAACCCAAGCAAGTAAAACCTGTGGTGGGGCAAGAGGGGCGGCACTGAACCCAGGTCGGGACAAGGTAGGAAAGGCAAGGCCCGGGCTGAGCGTTCCCTTGGCCTGGGCGAGGAGGCCAGCGAGGGACCCGTGCCAGGGCAAGTAGGGGAGGATATTGTGCCAAGGCTGGTGGGGGAGGCCCCTTGGCTGGATGAGCAGGGTCCAAGCCAGTGACAGGCGAGTGCGGGTGGACCCGGCGACAGGGAAAGTGGGTGTGGGTCCCATGCCAGGTTGAGCGGGTTTTGGCCCAGCCTCAGGGTAAATGGATGATGGCCATGTCTCAAGGTGAGGGACGACCAGAACCCATGGACAGTTTCGACTTGGAGGAGTCATGGGGCAGGCTGCATGCCTTCATTCAGATGGAGCATCAGGGGGATACAGTTGAGGTGATCACTGACCACGTGCGGGATAGCTAACCTGAAACCTCAGCCCACTGTGCATTGGTGACTAGCGACATCCAAAACATTTCCCTCAAACCCCTCCACCTCTGGGGCAACCTGTACAGAGTCATGGGGTCTTGCAACCTGAAAACAGGCCGTTCAACTCACCTTGTTCATACCAGCCAACATGTGCCATCTACACGTCCCACCTGCCTGCATTTGGCCGATTTCCCTCCAAACCTGTCCTATCCATGTACCTATCTATATGTTTCTTAAACCGTGCCCAAAACTGAACACAGTACTCTAAATGTGGCCTCACCAACAACTTATACAACTACAACTTCACAAATCTCTGACCGCTGAAGGCCAATGTGCCAAAACCCCTTTGCTCACCCCACATTTTATGCCACATTCAACAAACTACGTACCTGTACCCTTTGATCCCTCTGTGCGAAAACACTCACAAGAACCCTACCGTTCTCTCTGTATGTTCTGCCCATATTAGTGATTCCGAAATGCAACACCTCACGTTTCCCTGTAGCAAATTGTATTTTAGGAAATACGTCCATCCATTTTTTGTAGAATAACTCCCACAAATAGCAATGTGATGCTAATGGTGGCGTTGTGGCGGCTGCCAAGGGTCGGGCCATCTCAACTATCAAACGCCTCAGCACGGGAATGGTTGAGTCCAGAGGTGGCCCTTAGCTAGAGGGATAAAAGGCAAGGCTTTATGTGCCATCAGCCCTCCGGGACTGCCCCTACATTTCCCTGCACCGTGATGCCCACCGGATGGTACTCCAGAGGCCTTATGAGGGCCCATTCCAGGTGCTGGAGCACGGACAGATGACCTTTGTATTGGACATGGGGGGCCGGCCGGAGGCCGTGTCAATTGACGGTTGAAGCCGGCACATCTGGACATTGACCAGCTGCTGGTCGCCCAACCTCGGCCACAAGGGTGCCCCCCTTCACGATTCCCTCCACCTGTCACTCCACCTGTCCTTCCGCCGGACCCTCGACCTGTCCCTCTGCCAAACCCTCGGCCGGTGCATTTCATTCCTCCGGTTCTGGGGAGGGGGGGGTGGTGGTACTGTGGTGGCTCCCAAGGGTCAGGCCATCCCATCTATCAAACCCCTCGGCATGGTAATGGTTGAGTCCAGAGGTGTCCCTTAGCTAGAGGGATAAAAGGCAAGGGTTTGGGTGCCATTTTCCTCTTGCTGACTTCTTTGATGACAAGAATGACATTATTAAAAGTTCCTCCCGAAACACCTGGCTCCTCACTTTCATTGCGTTTTTATCTCACTGTTATTAATTGACAAAAACAGTGAGTTCCCTCAGTTTTCTGAAAGAATGGAAGTGTCTCTGTTCAGTGCAGTATCCTGATAGCACAGAAATATCCCAGCTCTGCTCTGGAAAACAGACTGAGGTTTTGGATCTGGAATCTCTCAAGCAAGGTTGGATCCTGAAATAGAGCCCACGGTTACTAATCAAGCACAGGAGACAGAGCAAAGACACCACACTGAGGGAGGTGACACCAGCGAGGGGGGTGAGGAAATCAAGCATTCCGGGAAAGAACTGGAAGTGAGAGACAAGTGTTGCAGCGAAAGAAACGAGAAAGAAACTTGGAAGGTCAAATATGAAGGGGAAATGCCGTGCATTCAGAAAGTATTCAGACCACTTCATTTTTTCCACATATTGTTATGTTACAGCCTTATTCTAAAATGGATTAAATTATTTTTTTTATCATCAATCAACACACAATACCCCATAATAAAAAAGTGAAAACAGGTGCATAGAAATGTTTGCAAATTAATTAAAAAGAAATAACTGAAATATCATATTTACATAAGTATTCAGACCCTTTATTTAGCACTTTGTTGAAGCACCTTTGAGCGATTACAGCCTCAAATCTTCTTGGGTATGACGCCACAAGCTTTGCACACCTGTATTTGGGTAATATCTCCCGTTCTTCTCTGTAGATCCTCTCGAGCTCTGTCAGGTTGGATGGGGAGCGTCGATGCACAGCTATTTTCAGGTCCCTCCAGAGATGTGCGATTGGGTTCAAGTCCGGACTCTGGTTGGGCCACTCAAGGACATTCACAGACTTGTCACAAAGTTACTCCTGCATTGTCTTGGCTGTGTGCTTAGAGTCGTTGTCATGTTGGAAGGTGAACCTCCACCCCAGTCTGAGGTCCTGAACACTCTGGAGCAGGTTTTCATCAAGGATCTCTGTACTCTGTTCTGTTCATCTTTCCCTTGATCCTGACTAGTCTCCCAGTTACTGCCGCTGAAAAGCATTCCTGCAGCATGATGCTGCCATCACCAAGCTTTAACGTAGGTGTGGTATTGGCCAGGTGATGAGCAGTGCCTGGTTTCCTCTAGATGTGATGCTTGGCATTCAGACCAAAGAGTTCAATCTTCATTTCATCAGACCAGAGTCTTTTCGCAAACTCCAAGCGGGCCGTCATGTGCCTTTTACTGAGGAGTGGCTTCAGTCTGGCCACTCTACCATAAAGGCCTCATTGGTGGAGTGCTGCAGATATAGCTGTCCTTCTGGAAGGTTCTCCCATCTCCACAGAGGAACTCTGGAGCTCTGTCAATGACCATCGGGTTCTTGGTGACCTCCCTCACCAAGGCCCTTCTCCTCCGATTGCTCAGTTAAGCCAGGAGGCCAGCTCTATGAACAGTCCTGGTGGTTTCAAAGTTCTTCCATTTAAGAATGACGGAGGCCACAGTGCTCTTTGGGACCTGCAATGCTGCAGAAATTGTTTTATACCCTTCCCCAGATCTGTGTCTCGACACAACCCTGTCTCAGAGGTCTACGGACAATTCCTTCATCTTTATGGGTTGGTTTTTGCTCTGACATGCACTGACAACTGTGGGACCTTATAGACAGGTGTGTGCCTTTCCAAATCATGTCCAATCAATTTAATTTACTACTTGTTGACTCCAATCAAGTTGTAGAAACATCTCAAGGATAATCAATAGAAACAGGATGAACCTAAGTTCATTTTTGAGTTTCATAGCAAAGGGTCTGAATACTTATGTAAATGTGATATTTATTTTTAAATAATTCGCAATAATTTCTGAACATCTGTTTTTGCTTATTCATTCTGGGGTAATTTGTGTAGATTGATGATAAAAAAAAAAATGTAATCCATTTTTAAATGGGGCTGTAATGTGATAAAATGTGGAAAAAGTGAAGGGGTCCGAATACTTTCTGAATGCACTGTGTATATTTAAATACATTAAAAGCATTGATGTACAGTAAAGCCTTAAACGCATTGATATACAGAAGGACATTGCTGTCCAAAGCCTTAACTCCCTGAAAGTAGCAACACAAGGAGATAGAGTGGAAAGAAGCCGTATGGCATGCGTGGTTTTGTTGGGCGTGGCATTGAGTATAAGTGTCAGGAGATTATGATGCAGTTTCATAGGTCTTTAGTTGGACTGCATTTGGAGTATTGTGTGCATTGTTTATCGTCCAATATAGGAAGGGTTTGGAGGCTGTGGTACGGGTGCAGCAGAGGTGTATCAGAATAATGCTTGCATTAGAGAGGGCGTCAGCTACAAGAGAAGCTGTGCCGACTTGAATTATTTTCTCTGGGATTCCGGAGATTGAAGGCAGCCCTGGTAGAAGGAAGTCAAGGATCCAATTGCAGAGGGATGTGCAGAGACCCACTTCTGAGAGTTTGGTAACCAGCTTGGAGGGGAAAGATTGTGTTAAATGCCGAGCTGTAGTCAATGAATATGAGCCTGACATATGAGTTTTTGTTGTCCAAGTGATCCAGAGCGGAGTGGAGGGCCAGCGAGATCGCATTCACCATTGATCTGTTGTGGCGGTAAGCGTACTGCAGTGGGTCCAGGTTTTTCTCGAGATATGAGTGGATTTGCGCCATGATCAACCTCTCAAAGCACTTCATCACCACCGACGTTAGTGCCACTGGTCTATAGTCATTGAGGCACATCACCTTGCTCTTCTTGGGCAACGGTATAATTGATGCCCTTTTAAAGCAGGTGGGAACCTCAGACCTCAGAAGCAAGAGGTTGAAAATGTCCATAAAAACTCCAGCCAGTTGGTCCGCACAGGGATTTTAGAACATGACTGGGTATGCCATCAGGTCCAGGCACTTTCCGGGGATTCACCCCTCTGAAGGATTTTCTGACGTTGACGTCTGTGACCATGACCAAAATACCATCACAGCGAATGGGGGCTCGAGAAGGCACATCAGTGTTCTCCCTATCAAAGCATGCGTAAAACGCATTGAGCTCGTCAGGGAGTGATGTTTCACCACCATTTGAGCTGCCCCCTGGTTTCGCCTTGTAGGAGATGATTGCATTCAGGCCACGCCACAGCTGCCGAACATCTGTCTCATCCTCCAGCTTGGAGCAGAAGTCCCTTTTGGTCTTTTTAATGCCTTACTAAGGTCGTATCTTGTCTTTTTGTAGTCCTCGGTATCTTCAGACATGAATGCCCGGTGTCTGGACTGAGAAGCTAGATAGGGCTCTTAAAGATAGCGAAGTCAGGGGATATAGGGAGAAGGCAGGAACGGGGTACTGATTGGGGATGATCAGTAATGATCACATTGAATGGCGGTGCTGGCTCGAAGGACCGAATGGCCTCCTCCTGCACCTATTGTCTATTGTCCATCGAGGGATATCCAATATTAAATCATTGGTTTAAATGAGATGGGAGAGATACTTTTTTTTCCACAAGAATAGACGTTGCAATCTGGAATGACCCCGGCGGGGGGGCATAGGGAAAACAAAGAGGAACCGCTTGGTTGGCCGCCGAGAGCTGGGAGGGAGTCCAGTGGGGGGGGCCGCGGTGAGGAAAGAGGGACCGGTGGGCGGGGGGGGGGGGGGGGGGGTGGCACTGAGAACAAAGAGTGACGTTGGGACCGCATTGAACACTTTGTAAGTTTGTCAACACGCTATACATGGCGACTCGTTGCCTACTTTGTGTATGGTATGCAAAACAAAGACTTTCACTCTGACAATAATAGCATTCTTTCTTTTTTTCCGGAGTTGGCGATGTAGGCAGTAGCAGTAATAATATTTAGAAAGCATAGAGACAGAATTAACGTGGAACAATAGCATTAGTTTAGCTTCGCTTATTGTCAGAGGTAGAGTGAGACACATTTGATTGCAATCGAGTCACGCACAATCTATAGATGCATGATAAATAGATAAGAAGAATAATGATTACTGCATGGTAGAGTCCAATAAAGTCCGATCAAATACAGTGCCTGGGTCTCCAGTGAGATATAGAGTAGGTCAGGACTGCTCTCATGTCGTTGGTAAGATGGTTCCGGTTCCTGACAACAGTTTCGCTGTGAATTCCATGTGAAGGTTAGATCATTGGAAGCATTTGTGAATAATTTTGATTATTATTTTTTACAGGGACAATGCATAACACCTGCACCGCCCAATTTTACGCAGTGCGCGTTTTCCCCCGTTGGGAATTACTCATTCCGAGAACCCAGGATCAACAGCATCCTAATTTCACCAGGTGACATCCTGGAAATAAAATCATGCAATTAAAATCAGAGGAAAAATCAGATCAATGATTGGAGATGTCTGCTTACATGCGTCTCCAGACGGGATGTTGATGTGGGATACGGAGCGAGCTGGGACCACCTGCAACCTCGTCACTCGAGGACAATATGCTGCTGAAGTGAACGACACCGTAGCTATGTGGCGTCACAATTAATATGATAGGGCAAAATATGCAAAAATAACAAATCTAAATATAATCTGGCTCTCTGAAATGAAGAAACCATTATTCCCACTCTGCAAACCCTCCTGCGCGGGCACAGCATGAGCAAATTCCAAAGTTTTTTTTAACAGTTCACAGCGACATTGATCCATGCTGATGTAGTTATAACTCCGCTGAGGCTGAGCGCTTGTGCCGCTATCTCTGCGGTGGAGCGTTATGCCGTCACGTCCCACTCGAGAAAGTAGAGCCCAAAACTCAGCCTACCACTCCAAGTATTGTCAAGAGAGTGCAGCGTTGTCAAAGGGGCAAAAATCGTAGCGCTATCGTGTACCCATTTTGTGCAAATAGAGATACAAACAAACAAACAAGATGAGAGTTTTATTTTTTTGTTAAATATTTTTATTAGACGTAAGTACATATTAATAGAATATACTTCTCACATACATTCGTAATATTATTAATATGAACAATTATGTCTTATTTGTATTTCTATACATTTTTTTTATTGCAGATAGGAAAAGATAGAGAAAAATAAAGTAAAAGTTGAAAATTTAAAAAAAAGAAATGAGTGGAGTATTAAACATCATTGGAGATATATCCATGATTTGTTATATATGATTCTTCATCCATTCCATTATTCAGGCTTCAGTCAGGCTCTCGCACCGAGCCATTTTGACCCTTTAAATATTCAATAAATGGAGACCATATCCCTCTGTAAAGATCCAACTTGTCCAGTCGGACAAGCCTTAATCTTTCCAGATTAAGTGTCTCCGACATTCCTGTAATCCACATTTTGGTTGTGGGGGATGTAGGACCTTTCCAGAATTTCAATATTAATTTTTTCCCTATTATTAAACTGTAATCAATAAAAATTCTTTGATTCGTTGTTATTAATTGATCTGTTTCAAATATTCCCAATATTATTAATTTTGAGTCAGGGATCAAATTCATATTAACAACATTCAAAATTATCTTAAATATTTCTGTCCAAAATTTAGTAATTTTTATACAATTTGTAAATGAATGCGTTAAGTTAGCTTCAAAGTGCTGACATTTATCACATATGGTAGATACATTTCGAAAAATACTATGTAATTTGGATTTTGAATAATGTAATCTATGTAATATTTTAAATTGTATAAGAGAGTGTCTAGCATTTAATGAACAATGGTGTATATGTTGTAAACTTTCATCCCATACTTCTAGTCTGATTAATTGACCTAATTCGTTTTCCCACGATTGTCTATATATTTCTGTCATTGGAACATCGTTGACATGAGAATTAAGGGACAGAAGTTTAGGGGTAACGTGAGGGGGAACTTCTTTACTCAGAGGGTGGTGGCTGTGTGGAATCAGCTACCAGCAGAGGTGGTGGAGGCAGGATCGATTTTAACATTTAAAAGTAAAGTGGATAGGTATATGGACGTGAAGGGAATGGAGGGGTATGGTCTGAGTGCAGGTAGATGGGACTAGGGGAAAACAAATGATCGGCACGGACTGGAAGGGCCGAGAGGGCCTGTCTCCGTGCTGTAATTGTTATATGGTTATATGGTTATCGTTTTCCAATAAAATGTTATAAATATATGATATCAATTTTTCTGTGTTCGGGTGTTTATTTAGACATTCATCTAAAATTTCTGTCTTTCTATTTCTGATTTCTTGTGTGTTTGCTTTTACATAGTCTCTAATTTGTAAATATTTAAAGTAATCTTTTGAACGTAATCCATAAATTTGTTGTAATTCTTGAAATGACATGAAGGAGTTTTCCCTATAGAGATCGCCCATTTTGTTAATTCCATAGTTTTTCCATTGTAAAAAACCTTTGTCCATGAATGAAGGTTTAAATGTAACGTTATTTACAATGGTTAGGGCTAGTGGTATACATTTCAATTTTAATGTTTTTTTTATTTGTTTCCATATACGTATCCCACTTTCTATTATAGGATTTTCACTATAGATTTTCTTACTTAGTTTAATATTAGCGAATAAAATCGAGCTAATTTCAAAAGGCGAACAATCTTCTTTTTCCATTTTTAACAAGATTGGTTGTTCATCTGTCTCTACTAACCAAAAATTCATATTTTTAATATTAACTGCCCAGTAATAAAACATAAAGTTTGGCAATGCTAGACCTTTATTTTTGATTTACATTAATGTTTTTTTATTTATTCTATGGCTCTTATAATCCCAGATAAAGTTGGTGACTATAGAATCAACCTACTTAAAGATTTTTTTAGGAAGATATATCGGATTCAATTGGAAGAGATATAGTAATTGCGGGAGAAAAATCATTTTTATTGCATTAATTCTACCTAGCATTGAAATAGGTAATGTTTTCCAATAGAAAATATTCTTATTTAATTTATTCAATAAAAGTGGAAAATTGGATTTAAATAAAGAATCAAATCTTTTTGTTAGATAAATTCCAAGATATTTGATTTTTTTCGTTTGCTTCCTTAAAAGGAAATTGTTGTAGTATATGTAAGTTGTTTACCATTATTGGCATAAGCTCACTTTTATTCCAATTAATACTATATCCTGAAAATAATCCAAATTCAGTTATTAATTTTAGTAAATTTGGGATACTAATTTCCAGCTTTGTAATATAAAGTAATACATCATCCGCATATAAGGAGATTTTATTTTCAGTATCTCTGGTGTCATACTCATATATTTCAGGATGTAATCTCAGACGTTGAGCTAATGGTTCTATTGCAAGTGCAAACAATAGTGGGGATAAAGGACAACCTTGCCTGCAGCCTCGGAATAAATTAAATTTAATTGATAACATTTGATTTGTTAATATTCTGGCTGTTGGATTAGTGTATAATAATTGAACCCAAGTAATAAACTTCTCTCCCAACTTAAAAGTTTCCATAACCGAAAACAAGTAAGACCATTTCACCTGGTCAAAGGCTTTCTCCGCATCTAACGATATAATTACTAGGTCTTTATTAATACCTCTTTTCGAATATATAATATTGAATAATCGTCTCAGATTATATGAGGAATATCGTTTTGATATAAATCCTGTTTGATCCGGGTGAATTAATTTATTAATGACTGTGCTTAGTCTTTGTGCTAATATTTTGGTTAGTATCTTTTGATCAGTATTTAAAAGAGCTATAGCTCTATATGATCCTGATAGATTCTTCAATTTCTTTTACTGATATTTCAGCATTTAGTGATTCTCTACTTTGTGAATCCAACCCATTCATATTACATTTTTTTTAAATGCTTCTATTCCTATCCTGTTTTCTGTTGTTTTAGCTGAATATAAATTTTTATAATATTGCAAAAATCTCTCATTAATATCTTTGGGTTGTACTAATGGTTCGCCATTGTATGATTTAATCCTATGGATTATTTTTTCTCCCTCCATCTTCCGTAATTGACGAGCCAATAATTTTTGAGGTTTATCTCCAATTCAAATTGTAATTGTTTAGTGTATTGATAGAGTTTTACAACTTGATCTGAGTATATTTTATTTAATTTATATTTCAGTGCAGCAATTTTGTTATGTTTTGTTATGGATGGATTAGCAGCATTCTCTGTGTCTAATTGTTTAATCTCCTTTTCCAATTCCTGTTGTTCCCTCCGATTCTCTTTATTATAAAATGCTTGAGAATAAATCATAATAGCACGGGCATATGCTTTAAAAGTTTCCCATAATAGTGAAGAAGATATTTCCAGTTTATCATTTATTTCAAAGAAAATCTTGATCTGTTCTATAATATATTCCTGAGTTACTTTGTCTTTTTAAAATTTGTGGGTTAAATCCATTGTCCCTGTTTTTCCGTTTTACCATTTATTTTAATCATAAATGTTAAAGGTGCATGATCTGAGATTGTAATGTTATGGTATTTTGAATTATAATTAAGTGAGATAAGTTTAGCGTCAACCAAAAAATAATCAATTCTTGAATAGGTTTTATGTACAGGTGAATAAAATGAATATTCTCGTCCAGTTGGATTTTCTACTCTCCAAACATCTTTAATATTACAAATATCCATATATGCAATTAATAAGTCACTGGAATGGGATTTGGTTTTCCTTTGTCTTGTGGATCTATCTAAATAAGAATCTAATGTACAATTTAAATCTCCTCCAATTATTAAGTTATGTTGTGCTATTTCCGGGATGTTATTAAATATTTTCTTAAAAAACAGTGGACTATCAAAGTTTGGTCCATATACATTGACAAAAATATTTTTTTGTGCATTTAATTCTCCTATTACAATAATGTATCTACCGTCATTGTCAGTTATAGTTGATGTATGTTTAAATAAAGTGCCTTTACAAAATAATATTGCTACGCCTCTGGATTTGTGTGTAAAAGAAGAATGATACGTTTTATCTATCCATTTAACTTTCAGCCTATGCTCGGCATCTTTTTTTAAATTTGTTTCTTGAATAAAAATCACATCAGCTTTAATTGCTTTTAAATGTGCTAGTACTTTACCTCTCTTAATTGGTTCATTAATACCTTTAATGTTCCAGCTACAAAACGTTATTCCCTCATTCCCTTTATTCATTTATAAATCTTGCATCTTTTGTCTATGGGGGGTCTATAATAGAGCCAATGGTTCAGTTCGACAGACCCGACCTCGGAATAGACGAATTTTAAGACCCTTGAATGTCTCTCACGTGTATATCTCCTTTGATCCAATTTGTAACTCCATTCAAACTGAAAATAATAATGATAGATTATAATAGAGAAGAAAAGAGGATAGGTTAAGAAATTAGTATTGTGCACAAAGAAGGAAAAAACTACATCTAGTATTAGTGTAGTTAGTGCTAGCTATACTAGCATGGCTAACCATCTACCGACTTCCGTAGTTGATGTTACCAACTTAACCAGCTCTTTGGTTTCTTGGAATTTTTATTCCATAGCAGTATTTTACTGGGGATATTAAATTTTAAAATATTCGGGTTCCAATAGTTGGAAATGTGAGGATACATATATTTAAAACTTGTTTGAAAATATAATAAAAAAATCGAAAAGAAAGGAAAAAAGAAAATAAAAATAATATTTACTAATAAAAAAGAAAAAAGGTTTCCAAAGAGGGCAAATGAAATCAAACTATATTTGACTAATCATTCCAATATAAGTAAGTATTAGTCATTAGTGATAATTATTAACTCTGATTAGTAAAGATAACACGCTATAATTTTAGTATTTATTAGTTATTTGTATTAGTAGTGCAGATACTAATTATTAGTATCCATGGGAGAGTTTCCAATCCACATCTTTCTTGAGCTTCCTAGTCACAACTTTAATTCCATCCAGTCCTGCAAAGTCAGTTATTTCAATGATGAGGTTCAGTTTTAAAAGTATTATTCAAGCTTCCTCTCGAACCTTAATCTTCTGGGCAAAGTCCAATGCTTCCACAGGGTTGGTGAAAAAGTGTTCCTTCTGATTGTAAGTGATTCTTAGTGTAGCTGGATACCTCAGACCATATTTCAAATTCTCCACTTCCCTCAAGATACTTTTGGTCTCATTAAACGCTTTTCGTTTCCTGGAGACCTCTGCTGGATAATACTGATCCTGTGTCCTTCAAATGCAAGATTTCTGTTTCTTGCAATTTTTTGCATTATCTCCTCCAAGACATGCTCGTACTGTACTTTTATTATCATTTGTCTAGGGGGAGCGCTTTGTCTTGTCTGACGTCTCATCACTCTGTGTGCTTGGGCAAGTAAAGGCTATTGATCCAGAGATAAATCTTTTTGCAGTAAATTTGCAGTGAATTCTCGGGGATCTTGAGCCGTCTCTTTCCCTTCTGGAATACCCGCAATTCTTAGGTTCTGTCTTCTCTGACGACCTTCCAATTCAGTACATTTCTTAGTTATTTTGCCCAGTAATTCAGTTAGATGTTGGTTTTCTGTGATAAGCTTTGCTGTAGTCTGAGCACTTGTTTCGGCTAGTTCTTCAAGGCCCTTTATGGCTGCCGTCTATTGGTTCAGTGCCAGCTCCACAGGATTCAGCCTTTCTTCAAGATCAGTTTTCACATTTCTGATTTTAACATTCATCTCATTTGTCAGACCAGTCAATATTTCTGCAATTTCTTTCTTCAGTTCATCCAATGTATTCTTAGCCGTGGTATTAATTTCAAGCTTTAACTCCTTCATTTCCTCCTTGATTTTATTTATTTCTTCCCCAAAATTCATCTTCTTCAATTCTTCATTCGTTTTTGCCAGTTCATTCCTTAGTTCCAGCTTTATTTCTTCCTTTAAACCAGCAAATACACTTGCAATAAAAGTTTAAGTTCTTCACCTTCCGATTTTTTCTTGTTTTTTTTCGACACATCTTCTTGGGATAGAATCCTACCTGAGCCCGAGGCTTCAGTCGGGCCTTCCACCTTTTTCTGCCTGGTAACCCGACTTTTCGGTTTATCCGCGGGTGGGCTGCACTGTGTAGACATAGTAAGTCGCGCGCCTGATGACGTCACTTACAGCAATTGGTGCAGAGGGAGCAGGCAGCAGGTAGGTCGCTTTCGTCCCGATTTTTCTCGTTTTTTTTCGAAGAGCTGGCGTTGCTCACTAGCCCTCCATAGTGCCACCGGAAGTCCCAGATGAGAGTTTTAGAGACAGAAGATAGATAGATAATGGATGGATGGATGGATGGATGGATGGGTAGATGGATATATACACCGCACTCCCCTTTGAAACACTGATACATCTCACACCCATCGTTGCCACAGCAATAACCCATACTGGAACAACCCATACTGGAACAGATCAATCCCAGACCTCTCAATGTAACACAGATAAAGCTCATTTAAGACCAAAGTTGGACCCTTGAAGCTGAAAAAGGAGAATTTATTATGGGGAACTAGGAAACGGAAGGGGTTGAACAGGTACTTTGGATCCATATTCACTAAGGATGATGCAAACACTCTTCCTGATATACTAGTGGCCAGAGGATCTGGGGTGACGGGGGAACTGAAGGAAATCCACATTAGGCAGGAAATGGTGTTGGATAGACTGATGGGATTGAAGGCTGATAAACCCCCAGGGCCTGATGGTCTGCATCCCAAGGTACTTAAGGAAGTGGCTCCAGAAATCGTGGACACATTGGTGATAATTCTCCAATGTTCTATATATTCAGGACCAGTTCCTGTGGATTGGAGGGTAGCTAATGTTATCCTTTTTAAGAAAGGCGGGAGAGAAAAAACAGGGAATTATAGAATTATAGACCAGTTAGCCTGACATCGGTGCTAGGGAAGATGCTGGAGTTAATTATAAAAGAGGAAATAGTGGCACATTTGGATAGCAGTAACAGGATCGGTCCGAGTTAGCATGGATTTACGAAGGGGAAATCTTGCTTGACTAATTTTCTGGAATTTTTTGAGGATGTAACTAGGAAAATGGACAAGGGAGAGCCAGTGGATGTAAAGTATCTGGAATTTCAGAAAGGATTTAATAAGATCCCACATAGGAAATTAGTGGGCAAAATTAGGGCACATGGTATGGGGGTAGAGTGCTGACATGGATAGAAAATTAGTTGGCACACAGGAAACAAAGAGTGGGGATTAACGGGTTCCTTTCAGAATGGCAGGCAGTGACTAGTGGGGGACCGCAAGGCTCAGTGCTGGGGCCGCAGCTATTTACAATATACATCAATGATTTAGATGAAGAGATTCAAAGTAACATTAGCAAATTTGCAGATGACACAAAGCTGGGTGGCAGTGTGAACTGTGAGGAGATGCTATGAGAATGCAGGGTGACTTGGACAGGTTGGGTGAGTGGGCAGATGCAGTTTAATGTGGATAAATGTGAGGTTATCCACTTTGGTAGCAAAAACAGGAAGGCAGATTACTATCTAAATGGTGTCACGTTGGGAATAGGGGAAGTACAACGGGATCTGGGAGTCCTTGTTCAACAGTCATTGAAGGTAAGCATGCAGGTACAGCAGGCAGTGAAGAAAACAAAATCATTGGCCTTTATAACAAGACGAGTTGAGCATAGGAGCAAAGAGGTCCTTCTGCAGTTGCATAGTGCCCTGGAGAGACCACACCTGGAATATTGTGCGCAGTTTTGATCCCCTAATTTGAGGAAGGACATTCTTGCTATTGAGCGGGTGCAGCGTAGGTTTACAAGGTTAATTCCCGGGATGGCGGGACTGTCATATGCTGAGAGAATGGAGCGGCTGGGCTTGTATACTCTGGAGTTTAGAAGGATGAGAGGGCATCTTATTGAAACATAAAAAATTATTAAGGGTTTGGACACACTAGAGGCAGGAAACATGTTCTGGATGTTGGGAAAGTCCAGAATCAGGGGCCACAGTTTAAAAATAAGGGGTAAGCCATTTTGAACAGAGACAAGGAAACACAAAGAGTTGTGAGTCTGTGGAATTCTCTGCCTCCAGGTGGAGGCGGGTTCTCTGGATGCTTTCAAGAGAGAGCTAAATAGGGCTCTGAAAGGTAGCGGAGTCAAGAGAGTGCAAGAGAGTTTTATTGTGATGTATCCCTGATAGGACAATGAAATTCTTGCTTTGCTTTAGCACACCAGAATGTAGTAGGCACGAATACTGAACAAATCAGCGTGTCCATATACCATTGCATAAATATATACACACATGAATAATTAAACTGATAAATTACAAATAAACAGATTATTGGCTATTAATGTTCAGAGATTTGTCCGAGCCATGTTTAATAGCCGGATGGCTGTGGGGAAGTAGCTGTTCCTGAACCTGGTCATTGCAGTCTTCAGGCTCCTGTACCTTCTAATTGAAGGTAGTGGGGAGATGAGTGGATGGCCCCCGATGGTGTGGATCCTTGATGATGCTGCCAGCCTTTTTGAGGCAGCAACTGTGATAGATCCCCTCAATGGAAGGGAGGTCAGAGCAGATGATGGACTGGGCAGCGTTTTCCACTATTTGTAGTCTTTTCGGCTCCAGGGCGCTCAAGTTTCCGAAGCAAGCCATGATGCAACCAGTCAGCATGCTCTCCACTGTGCACCTGTAGATGTTAGAGAGAGTCCATCTTGACATACCGGCTCTCCATAATCTTCTCAGGAAGTAAAGGCGCTGATGTGCTTTCTTTATGATTGCATCAGTGTTCTCGGACCAGGAAAGATCTTCAGAGATATGCACGTCCGGGAATTTGAAGCTCTTGACCCTTTCCACCATCGACCCATTGATATAAACGGGACTGTGGGTCCCCATCCTCCCCCTTCCAAAGTCTGGGGATATGGGGAGAAGGCAGGAATGGGGTACTGATTGGGGATGATCAGCCATGATCACATTGAATGGCGGTGCTGGATCGAAGGGCCAAAAAAGCCTACTCCTGCACCTATTATCTATTGCTTTACATTTCTCACTAGCTCCGAGCTACTACCAACCTCTCTGGAGACCATTGGATATGTTTAATCAGACTTTAATGAACTTTATTTTGAACTATACGTTATTCCCTTCATCATGTATCATGCAACATGGATGGATCAATTGTAATCATGTATGTTTTTTCTGCTGACTGGTCAGTAGGCAACAAAAGCTTTTGGCTGAACCCTGACACACATGACAGTAAACTAAATAAAAAGAAAACTGAATGAGTACTTTGCATCTGTATCCACTGAGAAGGACTTGGAGGACAGTGAGATCACTGCGGAGATTAAAAATATGCTGGGGGAATTTGTGATCAAGAAGGAGATGGTGCTGAGGCTCTTATGAGCATTAAAGCGGATCAGTCCCTACAGGCCTGATGGGATCCATTCCAGGCTATTGATGGTGGCAAGTGAGGAGATCACGGCACTCTTGATGAGGATCTTTGCTCCTTCACTTGTCACAGGCGAGGTCCAGAGGACCAGAAAGTGGCCAATGTTGTTCCTTTGTTTAAGTGAAGTAGAGAGAATCCATGGAACTACGGGCCAATGAGCCTCATATACAAGAAACTATTGGAGATAATTGTTGAGATAGAATTTGCTCCCATTTGGAAGAGAATTGGCTGATGAGGTGTAGCCAACATGCCTTTGTACGAGACAGGTTATCGCAAGCCTGCCCCGCAAATCTATACAACCACAGCTCATCTGTCCCCAGAGTTCACCTGATAAGAGGGTCAAAGAGTCATGCAGCCCAGATACAGGCCCTCCAGCCTACCCTGCCTATGCCAAGTTATAAATATCCATCTATATCACTCCTATTTATCCAGATATAGCCTGTCAGCTTGGTGATTAAGTGAACATCCAGCCGTCGCATGCAACAAATAATCCTCCGACATTTTCGCCACCTCCAACGGGATCCCACCACCGGCCACATCTTCCCATCTCCTCCCCTGTCTGCTTTCCGCAGAAACCGCTTCCTCCGTAACTCCCTGGTCAATTCGTCCCTTCCCGCTCAAACCACCAGGGAAGTGCCTCTCCTGGCACTTTCCCTTGCATCTGCTAGAAATGCCACACTTGTTACTTTACCTCCCCCCTTGACTGCATTCAAGGACCCAATCAGTCTTTCCAGGTGCGGCCGAGGTTCAACCTGCACCTCCTTCCAACTCAATCTATTGCATTTCCTGTCTAGGTGTCAGCTCTCTGAATTCGGTATGACCCAAGCGTAGGCTTGCGATCGCTTCGACCAACACCTCCGCTTGGTTCTCATTAACCTACCTGATCTCCCGGTGGCTCAGCACTTCTACTCCCCCTCCCATTCCAAAATCCGACCTTTCTGCCTGGTCCACTTCCGTGCCAAACAGAGACCACCATAAATTGGAGGAGCAAACAACCTCATATTTGTTTTAGGCAGTTTTACACCCCAGCGTGACGTAACATGGATATCTCCTAATTCCCCGTAGTCCCAGCTTTCCTCCTCCTGTTCTCAGCTCTCCCTCAGCCCACTGCCTCTGCCTCTTCCTTTCTTCTTCCTGTCCCCCACCCTCACATCAATCTGAAGAAGGGTCTCGACCCAAAACGTTGCCTATTTCCTTCACTCCATAGATGCTGCCTCACCAGCTGATTTTCTCCAGCATGTTTGTCTACATTCAGATACTTATGAAATGTTGTGTGGTTTAGGCATCACACTCACGGGTCAATGGTTTCTCTATTGTCACATGTACCCGATACAGAGGAATACACTGTTTCAATACAGATCAAGCAAGACTACAATATCCCGTACATAAGCACAATCACCCCGTCAACACAGATGCAAAAAAAACCAGACAGGAGGCCCACCGAGTCCATATACAAGAGGCCCTATTTTGGTCCCATTTTACAGTTCCAGCTGCAGATAGCCACAATGGCCTGTTGCATCCCGTTCGCTTCCATTCTGGTCGTAGCCCAGAAACTGCTGTCTCTCTCCATGCCTAATACTCATCACCCTTGTTCCCCGGGTAGGGACGCCTCAGTAAGGCAGCGACCATTGAGGCAGGGAAGGTTTCCTGTCCACTAATCCGGGGGGGAGTGTGAGGCAGGGCTCAGCGGCCTTTCCTCTCTGAGTGACCCGGGCCTACTGTTGGCAAACAGGGCCGTGTCCCAGGATGCTGAAGGGGCTTCCAGTGGACCCTTTCCACCGTCGTGCCCCTGCCCTTGCCGCCGGTCCCGCGATACTGGCCTCGGTCCGACTGGAACTTCTCCCGTGGCAACACGGGGCGGGCAGGAGGCCGGCTCGGCGGCAATCCTCTCCGGGCTCGTTCTCATTCCGTGACCGCCGGGATTGACCTTCTGCCTGCGCAGCTCGCCGGAACAACACGATTAGTCCGGCATAGGTGGGGTGAAGAAATTCTTCAGAATGTTGCCAAGGCGATAGTATCTCAGTTAAGAAAGCGACTGGTTTATATCCCTTGGAACACAGAAGAATGAGGTAGACGGAGTTTGGGGTGTGAGGGCAATGGAGACGGGGAAGGAGGAGGAGTGTGGTCGTTCCCCTCATGGTCCCTCGGGCAGCGCATCCTTCCCACTTCAGTCCCCGTGCTTCACTCACACAGCCTCGCTCCACCCCTCTGTCTCCCCAAAAGCAGAGGAGATGCGATGAACAATACAGGGAGGCCGGAGTTGAGCAACGTTTACAACCATCGGCCTCACCACACCCGGACCCCGGCATTCGCTTTCCTGCCGCCGAGCCCCACTCCCTCCCTACTCTCCTTCCCATCCCTCCCTCCCCTTCCTTCCTTCTCTCCCATCTTCCTCTCTCTCTTTCCATTCTCTACACCCCCCCCCCCACGCCACACATACCTCCCCGCCCCACACACACACACAATATTCCCACACACAGCACACACACACACGACACTAAAACGCACACAATTCCACACACACACACAAAAACACCCCCCACCCTCCTCCACTGGTTTGTCGGCAATAGGTTTTGCTTTTCCAGGATCTAGTTAATTAAATAACTTTCTTCCCATTTCACAGTCACTAAAACTAATGGTATTGTAACTATGTACTTTTCTGAGGTCATCTACACATTTTGTTTGTTACTTGTAGGCTTACATATATGAAATTTTACATTAAAATGTAGCTTACATCTGTTTGGTACATTAACTCGCAGGCACTTTTTAAGCGCACATTTTGATTATGTTCCATTCTACCATAGCGATATAAAATCTATAATAGACTTTATTTATATTTCTATGATTCTACAGACCTTGGCTGTTCCCAATTGGGCCCCGCCCATCCTCAGGCCGGCCATGGCCTGAAGTGTCAGTGGATGAGCATTTTGGGACCAGTTACCACAGTGTGTTACAGAGTCATACAGCGTAGACACAGGCACCTTGGCTCAACTTACCCAAACCGAACAATATGTCCCATCCATACATGTCCACCTGCCTGTGTTTGGCCCATATTCCTCGAAACCTGTCCCATCCATGTAGCTGTCTAATTGTTTTTTAAACATTGTTATAGTCCCTGCCTCAATTACTTCCCCTGACAGCCCCGACCCGTCCTCCTTCCCCTTCTCCCATCCGCCACTCCCCTTCCCTTCCACCTCCCCCTTTCACTTCCCCTCCTACCTCTCCCTCCCCTCCCCATACACCAAACCCACCTGCCCTCCTCCTCATCCTCAAGAGGCCCACCCCTTAGAGCCCAACTCCCTCTCTCCTCTACTCTCTCCCACCCTCCCCCAAGCCCAATCCCAATGCACTCCCCTCCCCTTCCCCTCCTCTCCCCCCATGGCCCCATCCCTCTCTTCCTCACCAGTTTGTGCTCTGTCTCTAGTCTCCTCTGGCGCTTCCTCACTTTCCGAGCATTAAACCATCATCCTTGCAGTCTACCTGACACAGTTACGTGCTTTGGGTCAGAGCTCGCAGGCCACATGAAAATAGACAATAGACAATAGACAATTAGTGCAGGAGTAGGCCATTCGGCCCTTCAAACCAGCAGCGCCATTCAATGTGATCATGGCTGATCATCCCCAATCTGTACCCTGTCCTGCCTTCTCCCCATATCCCCCCGACTCCGCTACTTTTAAGAGCCCTATCTAGCTCGCTCTTGAAAGCATCCAGAGAACCGGCCTACACCGCCCTCTGAGGCAGAGAATTCCACAGACCTGTGAGAAAAAGTGTTTGCTCGTCTCCGTTCTAAATGGCTTGACTATCTCCTTATTCATAAACTGTGGCCCCCTGTTCTGGACTCCCCAACATCGTAAAACATGTTTTTTCTTTCCTGTCCTCTAGCGTGTTCAAGCCCTTAACAATCATGTTTCAATGAAATCCCCTTTCATCCTTCCAAACTCCGGAGTGTACAAGCCATCTGCTCCATTCTCTCAGCATATGACAGTTCTGCCATCCCGGGAATTAACCTTGTAAACCTATGCTGCACTCCCTCAATAGCAAGAATGTCCTTCCTCAAATTAGGGAACCAAAACTGCACACAATACTCCAGGTGTGGTCTCACTAGGGCTCTGTGCAACTGCAGAAGGACCCCTTTGCTCCTATACTCAACTCCTCTTGTTATAAAGGCCAACATGCCATTCGCTTTCTTCACTGCCTGCTGTACCTTTCATAGACTGAAGTACAAGGACCCCCAGATCCCGTTGTACTTCCCCTTTTCCCAATTTGACGCCATTTAGATAGTAATCTGACACAAATTGCTATGTGACACAAAGCTGGGTGGCAGTGTGAGCTGCGATGAGTATGCTGTGAGGTTACACTCCCTCTAAACCACCCAGGAGATCAGAGTGTGTAAACTAGATTAAATTTATAAAATTATTCTTGTTTATCTAATTTACAAGTTATTTTCCAAAGGGGAGAGTAGTGTAGTGTATATAATGGTAACTGTAACTTTAAGAACGGAGTACTGGAATGGTATGATTTGTGTCATGTGATATATTCAATATCTTATCACTCGTGATTATATGTGAGTATGCATAGTGTACGTTTGCAAAATAAAGAAGACCCACATTGGTAACAGCGTGTACTGAAAACCTGTGCTTGTTTCCATCTATATCCTGAAGCCGTAATATCCCGCAGATAGTTGTGGGAGTCAGTGGGTTTGTAATAGACGTCAGTCAATAGCCCATTTCATGTGATGGAGACTGAGATCAAGAAAGGGGAGGGAGATGTCGGAGATGGTCCAAGTATATTTGAGTGCAGGATGGGTATTGGGGGTGCCGTCCTGTATGGGTATGGCTGCCAAGCTTGCAGCTGTCCGTTTTTCATCTTTTTTTAAATTTTTAGTTAGTTGAGTTTTTGTTTTTCGGAGTTTTAGTCTAGTCTAGGGAACTGCATTTCAGGTCCCTACCTAGTCGAGACAACGGCTTTTTCCTCCGGAAGCACTTTGACCCCGTCCTCGCTGCCTATCCATCGGGCCTGGAGCGGCGTTTCCCTGAGGGTAACGGAACCCGTATGCTGGGACCCGACGCCGATGAACGTCGCGAAGTGGTGGGGTCTGTGGATGGCCAGCTTGCGGCGGCGGCGACTAACCTTACATCCGGGAGCCTGGATCTCTCACCGAGATCACCATGGTGGAAGCTCATCCATCGCGGCCGTCGCTTCGGAAGCCGCGTCTCCAGTAAAGGAAGCAAGCCCGTTCCAGCATCCCAAGCCGCTGAGAGGATTCTCCCATGCCGGACACCACACTAGGCGAGAACGGCCCTGGAACATTGGGGGCCACCGTAAAGGCAACTGCGAGGACTCAATAGGCCCGACTATGGTGGACATGGGGATGGGGACGGGACTTGCCGCTTCCCTCAAATGTAGGTATGTTACAAAACTACCTCAGCGGGCCTGCATTCTGTCCACTGGCTGTGCGCGCGACTTTGGTGCCTTTGGGGGGGGGGGGGTGGAGGGTGCGGAGTTAAAATGCGGTTTTTCCCCCTTGCCATTCGGATTATAATTTCTCGGGGTGCGAGCTTCTTGCTAAAGATTCGTTCCGACTGCCGATAAGTAACTTTTTTTAAAAAATCACCCGACTATTTCTGCGCTGCAGTAAAACTAAAATTAGCTCCTAATGCCGTGAACGCCGACTACGGGGGACGGATTTTTTACGTAGGTAACAGGTAAATGAAAGCTGTTTTCATAAAAACTGCTTTTTTAGATGACCTTATATCCAACATTTCCAAATGTTGCGAAATGGTGATTTATTCCATTCTTTCCCTGCGATATGGGTTTTTAAATTCACCGCAAGACCGCAAAATTGTCCAATCATTGCGTTCCAGAAAATCCCACTCGCAAGATGATTTAAATGCCCATTAATTTACAGGTATTTCCAACACTAAATTTTTTCAATTGCCTATAAATAAATGATAATTAGATTTAAAAATCATGTTATATCGTGAATTCTTGTGTGAATGTTTTATTTGGAACACTTGGCTTTAAAAAAATGTTAATACTTTCTTAAAAATGGAACAGATGTTAGATTTAGTATTGAATTTTGTAATTAGTTACAATTTGGGTAAGTTCTAACTAATTATATGCTTTAATTTCAGGTCATCCAAGTAAGATTGTTTCATA
Organism: Okamejei kenojei; assembly: GCA_035221665.1. Classification (NCBI taxonomy): domain Eukaryota; kingdom Metazoa; phylum Chordata; class Chondrichthyes; order Rajiformes; family Rajidae; genus Okamejei; species Okamejei kenojei. The sequence continues at coordinate 492 of JAVHYY010000215.1, read as the reverse complement.
TTTGTTTCAGAATGCTTCAATCTATACTAACTGGAAATTTATTTCAGTTCTCTTAATTTTTTAAGAAGTTATGGGCTTTTGGACCATCCTCGTTCACAACTTGTGTGTTAATTCAATGGAAAATGAAATATGGAAACTAAAATGCGAATTTCTGAGTTATTGAAAATGGCCATAACTTTTAATACTGAAGATATGAAAGTGATTTAGGTGTCAAATTAAACATATATTCTGATGGGATAAAATTGCAGACTTGATTTATTAAATCACAAAATTTTGGTGACATGCTACATAAAGGGAACCATTGTGGGGGATAAACACAACTTTTGTTGTCATGGAAAAGAAATAGGGAACAAAATGCGAATTTTACCGAGTTTGAAATGGCCAAATTCTTTTAATACTGAAGATCTGAACGTGATTTAGTGTCAATTAAACTTATCTGATGGGAATAAATTTGCAGACTTGAAATTTATGTAATCACAAAATTTTGTGACA